>JAODUD010000095.1:16741183-16772103 GCA_026784285.1 Stomatorhinus walkeri | reverse complement strand
ATCCATTGTGGTGGTGTATAGAGCCAAAAATGTTAGCATTGTGTCGATGTCCCAATATTTATGGACCTGACTGTATTCTGATCTGCATCATACCAAAAACACTATAGTGATTTATAGATGACAGTTCTTAAAAGTGAAGCTTATTCTCTTTACTGATAGCCACCAGTGGTCAGACTAGCAGCAGTGGAGACACTGAAGCCAAGAATTAATGCAACAGTTACATTAACAGTGCATGCTAACAAAACACACATGACACAGTTATGACATTTACTAGTTACAAAAAAATACATGAAAACACATATTTATTTATTATATTTACAGATAGTATGTGCAGTGGGTTGCAGGGCATGCTGGTAAAGTACATAATTGGTCCTGCCAACCAGACCACTAATGAAAGAATGCCAATGCAAACAATTTTTTTTTTTTACTTCTAGGCAAGATTTATAAAAGTGTGTTGCAATCTGTGTAAATCATAAAATTGCATTTATATCATTGTGCTTAACGGAAAACTGTAGAACACTTTCTGGTGACAGTATAAATAATGAGTCAAACTTTTAGGATAAATTTAGTGTACTTGCCACCCACATGTTCTCTAGAGTTTTCCCTCCCGATAAACTAACATGAAAGTGGAGAAAACTGCAAAAAACACCAAGTTCATGCAGTCAATGTGTTTCTCAAGCTATGGCTGTTCTAAGAAAGGGTTTGGATTAAAAAGAGTACATCAGTTCTTGGTATTATTTGTTGAGGAATAAAGTGAATACCATTATGTACTTCCCACATTATTTTTTATTAGTTATATTGTTTTCTTGTATGAAAGAGATTACCTCATATACATATTGTTTCGTGCAGATTTTGTGGATGTAAGACCAACAGTTATGGTTTTCAGTGACAGCCCACTTAGCCCTCTCGGTTGAAATATGTTTGCAAAATTAAAGAAAACACAGTTAGGTCAATTAGGGAAATCAGGACTTTATTTAAGCTGAAGTTACCCACACATATCTCTTCTACGTTTTGTGAAATTAGTAGAGCATTAAAGAAGCTGTTCTGGTTTGAAATCCAGAGTGGGGAACCACTAGAACATATTCATGTGGAAAATGTTCCCTCAAGACTTTATAAAGCAACTTTTTAGTCTGCAGGCTGAGCTTTCTAGTCAGTAGAGTGTTACATCAGCTTCATGCGATTCTCTGCCTCGCCA
Organism: Stomatorhinus walkeri; assembly: GCA_026784285.1. Taxonomy (NCBI): domain Eukaryota; kingdom Metazoa; phylum Chordata; class Actinopteri; order Osteoglossiformes; family Mormyridae; genus Stomatorhinus; species Stomatorhinus walkeri. The sequence continues at coordinate 16,770,908 of JAODUD010000095.1, read as the reverse complement.
CTGTAACTGCTGGTTGAGGAAAAAGGAAAACAGGCATTTTGTGATGATTCCAGCTTCAAGCAACTCTTACAGATGTCTATAATTTTGAGATGCTGTGGGTGTATACATAGGTCAAGGACGGTGCCTTAAAAGAGCTTTAGTAAATCAATTTAGTGTTTCACTTTTTAAGATCTTGTTATGCCAAGACCACAGGCATAGCACTTTTGTACCTCTCCATTCTGCAAGTGCTGATGAATGAACATATTTGAAGTGTAGCTTTGAGCTTGCTACTGACTTCAGCTGGCAATTAGAGCAGCATCCCCTAAACGGCAGAGAATTTCATTATGACTATAAAAACTAGCAGCAGCAAGGATGTTTGAAGCTTGTATGTACATCTATGTTAAGCTCTGTCCCCGCAATGTCTGTCAGTTCCCCGTTTGGCCACCAGGTGTTGACGGCCATCCCATTCCTTTATGTGTTTGGTACCTTTCACAGTCGCCAGTGCGTTTCTGTTATGTGCTGTAAGCCCCTGGATCATGTACTGTGCTGTTTTGCACTGGAATTCTGTGTTGCGTACCGCCAGATGTTGTTAGATGTGCCAAAGAAGATTCACTGACCTCACTCAAGTCTCCGCCCTAACAGCATAAGATGCTGTCAGTTCCAGGACCTAGAAAAGGACCGTGGACACCACTGTTGCAAGCCTATTTGGTTTGGGCTTGTTTCTGGTTTTGACTGCTTGTGTAAGACTGGTTTGTTTCTGATTTATTTATTCTTGTCTAATTCCTGGTTTCTTGATAGTTGCCTTTCTGTGTATCGATCATTTTTGCCTGTGCCTGGACAACAATTACTCCTAATCCTGGCTGAATGGGCTAAGTGTGTGGCTAAGAACCATGCATCCCTATCTTTTAGTGATTGTTTACTCCACACTTATTATGTTTTTGTATTGTTCCTTGATTTTTGTATCTTTTGTTTATGGTTATCCCCTGCCCATGGCGAGTTATGTAGTTATGTTTTGTTTCACACATATTCTTTGTTTCACCTAGTGTTTCAGTCCTTAGTGTTTAATTACTCTCACCGGTTTCCTATAGCTTCTAATCCCTTGTCTGTTATTAGTAATGGCCCACACCAGTTCCTCGTCATGCCCTCATTATCTGTCTATATATGTGCCTGCCCTTAACCTTGTTTCTCAGTCAGTCATTTTGTGTTTTGTTCCTGCAGTTTCCTTGCCTGTGTTCCCTAAATGTGTTTGGTGTAATTTTTTCCTGTGACATTTTACTTAAGGCCTTGGTTTTAGTAATTTATAAACACATTCATAACAAATAATAATACATTTATAAAGCATTATAAACATGGCTATAAATATTTATATGAAGGCTTAAGACATTATAGCCATGTGTAATATGCATTATGTCCTGCCTTTGCTTGGGCACAGAACAGGGAGGCAGCACATGAGCCAGGAAGTTGGGTGAACGAGGACTTTAATTAGGAAAACAATGAGGAACACAATACACCAAAGGAGTGAACGTTAATGACTGGACTGGGGAAAACATACCTAACGCAGACTTAAATACATTGGACTAATGACAGTAAAAAGAAACAGCTGGTAAACATGGGGATTCCACACGGGGTAGATGAGGGGGAGTAGCACATGGAAGGAGCAGATAAGCTGGGGATGACACATTATGACTGCCTTATGAAGCTCTCGTTTATCATGCAATATAGATACCTTTATAATGCATTATAAAAGCATCCTTAATGCTTATATCGACCATCATAATGCATTGTAATGGTATCTGTAGTGCGTTATAAATGAGTGTATCATCAACCATTCATAATGCATAATACTCTAATGCATATTTATATGCATGTTTATAATTGTATATGGGCACATTATGCCTTATGAATGTGTTTAGAAATTACTAAAAACATGGTTTAAGTGTTACTATTTTCCTTAAATTTAGCTATAGCCTTTTTAGTTATTAACTTTCTGTCTTTATTTTGACCCACCATTATCCATTTTGTTCTTGTTAGTCCATTCACAGTAAAACCTCTTGTTGCGCCTTAACACATCTACTCCCAAAAATCGGTGTAAGTTCAGTAACAGAAGGTTTTGCTAACTGCCATAGCAAATTGTTCATAATCTTGAGATCTAGGTGTGAAAGGTTTTTCTCACAGCATGATATAAATTAATCACCTAAGATCGCATATCTTCATGACAGTAACAGATCTTCCCTGCAGGGTATACTGTACATTTGGTTCAAATGCATCCATTCAGAACAGACCTTTTTTTATGAACAACCTTCAGATTTAGCTGGTTGACTTTGGTACTTACATGTTGAGTTGCACTTAATGTACCTGCATCAGTTGAATCATGCTGAACTTGCCTTTGGTGTTATCTTTCCTCCAGCTGTTTTCTCATAGCATCCCCTGTGGACTCTTATGTGACAACTGAAGATTTCCTGTAATCAGTGTGAGTCTGGCACAGCTGGATCTCACTGGATCTCCAAATGAATGTGTGATATGACTTCACTCCTCACTGGAAACTCAGCATCACCTCATTGAACCAATAAAGAGTTTATGCCAGTAACTGCTGTTTCACTTCAGGCGATGACATAGTCGTGACAAGATTTGGATTTCCATCTACAAAATCTGCAAATTTAACTTATGAAATAGGATTTGTTAGATGACCTATATTGGCTGCCGTCTGTGCTGGTTCACAGAGCCCACTCAGTATGTAATCTAAGTGGAAATTGAAAGACTCACTTGAAAGCTCATGACATGTATTTCTACTTACTGGATAGGCTTCTCTAAATATGGCTGGGGACTACCTGCCACCCTTGGAAGAATTACTCTGTGAATGTTCTATGGAGATGACTTTGGGCCATATTTATTAAGTCTTAAGCCTTAATGTTTTGCATTAATATTTTATCTTTTGAAAATAGTCTTTCTTTGGAATTCATCTTTAGACTATAGGGCTAAGTAGAACCTTGACACAAATCAATTAAAATGCCCAATGCAATCCAGTTTACTACTACAGAATATGATTTCATCTTATTAGGTTGCAGGCGTAGTGTGTAATTTACATACAATTATTTGGGCTGTTTTACAGTCATTGCTCACTGAGCTCATCCAGTAATCTCTATGAGAAAGCCTTAATTTGGCATTTAATTTATCGTTTGCATTTATTTAGGCATACCATTGAAAGAACCATGCACGGAGATGAGATGTGCGTGCTCAGTCACACCTCATTATGTTTGCAAAATCCTTGCAGGCTAAACATTAATTCCTTTCAATTGCTCCTTTTTGAGCTTATAGTCAATAATTCAAGCTGATATTCCATGGAATATGTGACCAAAAAAGATAATCTGAGTATTCGTATGTCATGATCCGTCCGTCCGAGCCTCGTGTGTGCCACGCCCCCCTTGCTACCCCGTGTTCAATCCTGCTGGAAACCACCTGTTGTCAGTCCGCGATTGAGTCTGTTCACCTGTTTCATATCCGTCCATGCCGGTCTCTTGTATTTAGTCCGCGTCTGAGTCAGTCTCCCCAGAGTAGTCATTGTGGTGTCTTGTGGCGTTTAACCGTCTGTGTTCCTAAATAAACCTGTATTCTTTGGATTTACCCGCTTTCGTCGTTTTGCCAGCCTCACGCCGCCGACACCCTGCACAGCTTCCCCAGTAAACGTGACGTCGTAAGCTTGGGTAGTCTGCACAAATTCAGAATTCATGTACATGCATTATCCAATCAAAAGAGACAAATCCCTATGTGGGGATCTGGATGTAGGTTTGAATCCCAAGGCTGGTAGAGTAGCCATATCACTGTGGACCCTTGAGGAAGGCCCTTAACTCTAACTGCCCCAGGAATGCTAGATGCCAGGCTGAACCTGCGCTTTGACCCCAAGCTCTCATCACTTGTGTCTGCTAAATAAATGTCAATTTAAACATCTTTATAACTGTAGAACAGTGTTTTCTTGGTTCTAAAGTCATTCTGATTTGCTGTGCTTTAGCCACATGTGATGTATGCATGACCTTTAGAAGTATCAATAATAACTTTTAAAGTACACATTAGCATTGTTCTTCCTTTGTTAATTAATCCATCACACTGCAATATTTGCAGTTTATTTGCAGCCCCTGGTTTGAATAGATATGAATACATTGAGGAAGAGAGTTTAAATTAATATATAATATATATGTCTCCATGTGTCCTATTTAGAGCATGCTGTACAGACAATAGAGGATACTATCTGGATGGAGATTTGTGAAGTACTGTTTTACCTTTATCCTTGATAATAGCAATTAACAATACAGAAATATCACAGACACAGTAGTGGAAATGCATTCAGTACACTGCACCTTGTTTTTCCACTAGCATCCGCACTCAGATAATGGATTTGCAATAGCTGTAAACAAATGACTTTGTTCATGACCAGCTTCTGTACAATGACACAGATCCTCCTCCATGTAATCTGCTTTAGTTATTTAAAAAATACACAAGGCTCTAAAAATAGATTATCTACATTTATGATAAGGCTTAAAATGCAAGGTAGGAAAAAAATGCAAAAATGTAATTTACATGCTTCTTTGTTATTTATGCATAAATAGATTCACCTTCACAATGACATCAAGGATGCTTTACTGGCATCCTACAAGAGACAATTCAATAGTTCAAATCCCCCAAAATACATTAAAATGTTTTTAAACAATCCAGCATAAGCTACATTAGAAAGCACACAAATTCTAAATTTAGACATATTTAATCTAAAAAGCAGCTTAAATGTCTGGGATTAATTGAATAGAGGCTTGGTGAACACCATATCATATTATTTTTGTTCCTGTGCTGTAGCTAAAAACATCCATCCATTTCATTCATACATCCATGAGACGAAAAACAAAAAAACTTGTGTCCTATTTGGAAAATTTCATTGTCTTTCATTGTAATACATTGTCCTTGGAAAATATCATGCAATGAAACTGAAAGCATTATGGGATATAATTACTATGACTAATTGCACTACAATCCCAGTCAAACATCTGTATTTGTCTACGCTATGTGTTTATTGCATTTCACTTATATAAAAATATAACCTACTGACATAAATAAGGAAAAGGTTTACATATGATGTTTCTGGTAATTTCATTATTTGTAATTTAGGAAATATTATACAAATGTGCTTTGCAATGGATTTTTGTGTTAGTGATCCTAAAATAATAAATATATAATAAAAAATAAATCAGTTAAACTGTCACGCCTGCATTGGAACAGATCGACCAACGCCCAAACTCACCTGAAGCTCCATGCCTCCAGAGATTGTCTTCCCAAGAATACTGATCAGCAGCATCACATTCTCAGTAATTAGTTACCCGATTTAAGCCCAGTGCTTACCTGTGTGAAGTACTGAGTGAATAAAAATTCTGCGTTGGGGATCCCGACAGCTTCGTGACTCACTTGGACGGAGGAAACCAACTCCTCAAACATCCCATGCTACCCTTTGTGGTGGAAATCACGAGTCTGAGAAGTGCTCTCACAATGTACTGGTTCACCCTCATAATTACATCTATGTACCTTTTCCTCGCAAATCTGTCCCCAGTTGAATGTCATTTTTATGTAGATAACTGGGAACTACTGGCTATCAAGCTAGCTTTAGAGGAATGGCACCATTAGCAAGAACAATCAATGCATAAGTTTGCAGTGGTAATGGACTATTGTAACCTCAAAGTACATCCATGAAGTCAAATGTCTTAACCTTCGGCAAGCCAGATGGACCTAGATTTCTACCTGCTTTCAGTTTACTGCCACAAACTGACCCAGCTCCAAGAACTCCAAAGCAGGTGCCCTGAGCCGGGTGCATGACCTTCATCATCAAACCTCTATGGCAAAGACCATCCTCCCCACCTCCATTGTAGTGGCTTCAGTAGGATGAGAAATTATGGACATGCTGCAAAATGCCAGCTGCTGCAATGGGCCCACCCTTTATCGCGTTCCGGCCACCCTGGCATCACTTGCACATTAAATCTTCTATTCCACAAGTTCTGATGGTCATCCATGACAGATGACATCTAGGATTACATGCTCGCCTGTCCTGTTTGAGCTCAGGCCAAAGTGGGAACCCTGATACCCCACCCGATTCCTCTGAGAACTACGGTCATGTTTAGTTATGGACTTCATAACCAACTTACCTCCTTCACAAGATTTCACTAATATTCTGGTAATAGAAGATAGATTCTCTAAAAAGTATTGTTTGAGAACCATTTCCCAAGGATAGTATATACAAGGGTTAGTATATAGATATTTATGTATAGATACATTGAATGTTTTGTACAGATATATATATATATATATATGTAAACCAGTGACATGTACAAAAAGTGCAGCCAAAGTTGTAGGAAAGGTCAGCTATTGGGTGGTAAGGTTTAGAAGTTCAGAATGGTGATGGTGCCATGAAAGAAAATGTTCCTGAGCCTGCTGGTGCGGGACCTAAGGCTTCTGTAGTGCCTCCCTGATGGGAGGCCGGTAAGCAGTCCATGGTTGGGTTGTGAGGCATCTTTGATGATGCTGCGAGCCCATCGCAAACACCGTGTATGCTGCAGGACAGTGATGTTCAGCAGTAGGATGCCAATGATGTGTACACCACCCATTGCAGGGCCTTCCTGTCGGCTGCAGAGCAATTGCTAAACCATACCGTAATGCAGTTAGTCAATATGCTCTCGACAGTGCAGTAGTAAAAGTTCAACAGAATCTGAGGAGACAGGCAGGCTTTCTTTAGCCTCCACAGAAAGTAACGTTGCTGCTGCGACTTTTTAATCAGACTGGAAGTGTCCATTGTCCAAGAAAAGTCCTCAGGGATGTGGATGCCCAGGTATTTGAAGCTGGAGACAGATTCCACCTCAACCCCATTTATATGGATAGGAGCATGTCTGCTTGGTTTTCCGGTAATCCACAATGAGTTCTTTGGTCTTCTCGGTGTTGAGGGAGAGGTTGTTGTCAGCACATCATGGTGCTATGTACTGAACGTCCTCTCTGTAGGCTGACTCAACATAGTCACTGATCAGTCCTATTACTGTGTTGTAGTCTACCAAATTGTTGAGTTAGAGCCATGTAAAGGGACACAGTCATGGGTGAAGGTGGAGTAGAGGAGTGGGCTGATTACGCAGTCCTGAGGAACTCTGGTATTCAGGATCAGCACAGAGGATGTACAGGTTTTTAACCTGACAGACGGGGTCTATTGGTTAGAAAGTCCAGTGTCCTATATATTCCTCGCAGAATATTTAATCAGGTTTTCATGGTCTATGGGATACCAGTAGACATTGTGTTAGATAGCGGACCCCAATTCATGTCTTGGGTATGGAAGACTTGGTGTACTCGACTAGGCGTCATAGGAAGTCTGTCTTCTGGGTACCATCCTCAATCTGATGGCTAGATAGATAGAATGCTTAAACCAGGAGACTGGTAGGTTTCTCAGGTAGTACTCTTATACTAACAATCAGACTGAAGTTTCATTCTCTGGGCTGAACACACCCGGAATTCAATATACTACATGTCATTAAAATTACCCTTCCAGTGTGTACTTTGGTATCTTCCCCCTGCAATTAAGGCTTCGGAAAAGGCCCACACCAAGTTGCAGCAGGTCATGGACATGCAGAAGCAGAAACGCAGATCACTGTCACTAACCCACACCACTTCTCCATCCAGATCAATGGGCTGTCAAGCTGTAAGCTTAGCTCCCGTTATGACCTGTAAGCTGGTACATGACATCAATCCTGTCATGTATAACTACTATTACACTTCAGAATTGCTCATACCTCATTATTGAAACCCATTTTATTCAGTCCGAAGGTGTCCCTGGTGGAATCAGTGGTCCCTCCTTTTATGTGGGTGTACTGTCACATGTGCATCACAATAGACTGGCCCATGACCAAACTCACCTACAGCGCCATGCCTCCAGAGATCATCCTTCCCAGAATACTGACTCTGGTAATTCGTTTTATTTAAACCCAGCACTTACAAAATTCTGTGTGAAGTATTGAGTGACTGCACTGGTCTGAGCGTTTCCCATGTTACATTCTACTCTGTGTCTTTTACTTTCTAGACTCCTAATTCTTACTTTTGTGTTTTCTGATTGCCTTCTGGTTATCAACCTTCTGCTTTTTTGCTTTAGGATATCCCCTTAGGCTTGTATCGCTTCTCTGAATTTGCCCCTGCCTATTTGTGACTACAATTTGAGCTCCCGAATCAAACATTAGTGTGGATGTGTCTCATTCTATGGCACACGGAGCACAGATAAAGGAGCAGGACGCCTGAAATTTGGAAAATACAGGGTTTTAATTAAAGGGAAGGCAAACAAAAGCAGACGGACAATACAATTAACGAACTGGGGTTAACAAACTTAAACGTGGACTTAAATACTTTGAACTAATGACCGCAACAGGAAACAGCTGGTAAACACTAGGAATCCACATGAGGTTAATGAGGGGACGTGGCACATGGAAGGAGTGGACAATCGGAGCAGGACAGGATGGATATGGATGTGGCTCAGCAATCAATGTGGAGTTGAATAAGAGGCTGATCATAAACCCAATTTCCACCTTGGATAATTATAAATCTCAGGCCCAGTTCAGAGATAAATACATTATTGAAGAAGATAAAAAACATGTTAGATGATTTGATGAAAAGGCTCTTTTGGGTACTCCAAAGCCTCCATAAGGGAAACCCCTACCCTCTCTCTTTTATAAAGCATGATCTTTGATTTTCTTGCTGTGTCCAGCTCACCTGCTTATTAAACATTCAGGCACACATGTACTCTCTTGTAGAAAGGTGTGATGGGTAGATATATTAAAAGACCCTGCCATTACTCTTGTATTACTCTTGTCCTGTCAGAAGCTATACACAGGCTATATATATTCTATTTCAAGATGCCCTATGATACTGTTCAAAATTATCAAAACAGACTCATTTTAATCATTTGTATGTTATCTAAATCACAGTGCAATTTTTCCATTCCTTTAGGTAACCATGTTTCATTATTAGGAGCACAGGGCTTGCCTGCTGGGACATTATGGTGAAACTTTTTAACATATGATTTTAAATATATTGTTCCAGAAAATGCAAGTTTGTTATCATTCCCTGCATGACATTTTCTGCATTTCTGAAATATTATTATTCCTTATTTTCTGGGGATTTTGAAAAAAATATTATACTAAAATACTTACATATTCTGGCTGCATAAATCAGTTTACCAGTGTAAACCTACTGCAATCTTTACTTTGCTTCAGCTCATGTTACTGTAGAAAAGTTTTAATTTGTATTCTGATTTATATGTAATTATGAATTGCCAGCAGAGGTAAGGAGGACATGAAGTAAATTTCGTCATCAGGTATTGGCTGAGGAAAGGTTTTGGTGGATATGCGTGTAGCCCAGATTTTAATGGAAATTGAAATGTGCGTCGACTGCGCATTAGGTTTTTCCAGTTGGTGGCAGCATAGACTTTTACAGATCAGTGGTCAATGATGAAAGAGTAGAGGAAGAATAGTTGTTGCGGTTGGCCTACAGTAATATAGGTAAACAGCTGTATGAGGAGGGTCTGAAGTATCAGAATATCTCTTTTTATACTGTCTAGACATTATATTGAGTAATATATTCTTTAAAAAAGCAGCACTATTCCGGCGGTTTTTAATCTTGGCGATAATATTCACTGAGCGGGGGGGGGGTCTAGCTAATTTGCTGTAAGGATTTCGATATATCTCGATCACTGTGGTACGCCATATTACCATAGGCTGCTACACTGCTTGTGTTTATGTTTGCTGCAATACATCTAACCTCTCCTGGTCTGGTGGAATATCACTGCTGTGTGCATGCAGCGACTACAACCATCTGCATTCCCAACCATTGCGAAAGCGTGCATGGAGAAGTGTAGTATGAATTGTCCTTAACTGATGTTTAGGCTTGGGTATAATGGTAACACAGCATACCATGTTATTTGCCTTCAGCAAAGTTGTATCTTTGTACCCCACCGTCAGCAAATTTTATCACCAAGATAAAGTACTGGAATACTGCTGCTTTTTAAAATGCAGTCAATATACCATATAGGGGTCAGCATGGAAAATTAGATATTGTCCAAGCCTACTCCATAATGGCTCTGTTAGTATCTTTTTCTGGTCAGACAAAAAGGAATCATCAACTGAGACTAGAGCGATTATGTAAGACTTTGAGCACTCAGTGGAGAACTTTCATACTGTACCTGTCTGGGTTAATCCAGCTGGTAACACTGTTAAACTACTAGTCTACTGCTTGATCCTGTATGAAGCTTCAAACCAGCCTGAGCAACGTGTTCCAGTGGCTGGCTCTTTATATAGTGACTTGTTTCCTGTGCTTCCAGTTGGTTCTCGAATTGCTTTCACTCATGAAATGCCCTGGCTTGGACCCTAGTATAGGCAAACAAGGTTGTTCCAGGTCAGTGAACTCTACCAAGGGGGAGCCCCCACCTCTGAAATTATATGCGTGCCTTGGGCCCCTGAAAAGGTAGATGGAACCCTGGGAGAAGGTTCCATCTGGCATCTAGTCTGTGATATGAAGGTACCTGCCTTATTTGTGAAGACAAAACACCTAAAATTGGAGGTTTCCAGTAAGGGGAGAGGACTTCCACTTCCAGTGAATTCCAGAGCATTAGCCTACAGGCTTTGGAAAACTGATACGCTGTGGTGAGGGTCAGTGTATGAGGCAAATTAGAAACAAAACCAACAATGATTTAGAGTTGTATAAATTGATTGCTGTAGGAACATCAAACAGTCCACTTCACCTGATTAGAAACTCAAGTAAGGGCACCAATCACGGTGGGAGAACCACCACCCAAAAAACACTCCTGGAAAAATGCTCAGACCACACCAGCTGAATCAACCCTGCAATTAATGATACCACCTGGGGAGGGGTATAAACGTATCAAAAACACTCCAAATAGTGAATTTTCTAAGACACACAGCAATTGAGCTGAATTTTAAAAAGACCAAGCATTGCTTCAGGGGACTAATATATTTTGTGTTTTATTTTTGCCTGTTTTGTTTTTTTCTCATGCTGACTTTTTGTTTTACAATCATAAAAATAGGCCTTGACATGGGTTTTCAGCAGCCAGTTTCACTTCATCGTCCTTTTATCCCGAACCGCTCGAATGGCATGGAAAGAAGGTTAAACCTTCGGGCAAACAGGGCTCAGTGGGCCTGTCTGTTCTTCTAGTTGGTACAGACTAGTGCTGTAGTTCTCGAGACTGGTCTTGGTTTTTGTGGTCTTGGTCTTGTCTTGGTCTTGACTCTATTTGGTCTCGGTTTTGTCTTGGTCGCGAACATAGCGGTCTCGATGGGATGGGGTAAAAAAGAGAAAACAGCACATCCTCACAGCACAGTAACATTATTTATTATGCACCTCAATTCAAATGCAACCAGTCAGATGCATATATTTAAAAAATGTTACATTATATACATTTTCTCAACGGACACTGCGCGGGCTTCACAATCCACACACATCATGCACATCATATCATAGCGAAGTTGGCAAAGAAATGTTGGAATATTTCCGCAAAGTCCATAGCATAGTTATAATTCAAATAAATTAGGTATTTTACATTTATTATAAAGCATGGTCTTGGAGGTGCTAGTCAATCTGGAGGCTCATTCTCTTCAATTAAAAGCAAAGGATCATTACATAGCTGTAATCATAGCTTACCCAAGGTATAAGAGACTTAATATGAACATCTTTCTGGTACATCCCATCTCTTTCCCTTGATGAGGTCTGATAAAATGGTTATAGGAGAGGATTGCTGAGAATATTATTTTTCATCAGGCCTTGTAACTATGACAAATTTGGGAGATTTTAAATGAGAGACATATGGGCAATATAATTGAAAAGATAACATGAATTTGATTTAACGAGTAATGACACTTTACAGCAATGCCTTTTTTCTCTACAGTTGATCTGAGTAACGTAATGTCGATTCTAGCCCTAGTCTGTTTTTGGTCTTGGTCTTGCCTTAGTGTGTCTTGGTCTTGGACTTGGTACCCTCAAGTCTCAGCAGTGTCTTGGTCTTGATACTCTCCGGTCTCGGCAATGTCTTGATCTTGGTTTAGGCGGTCTTGACTACAACACTAGTACAGACCTAGAACGGGACATTTTGGGCTTCAATCTATTGTTTCCATTCCTCAAAGGCTAACTTTACAGCCAAAGGTTTCGGTTTTCAGTGTTATCACTTCTGGCAAATGATGGTGAGAGAAGAAAGGTATAACTTAAGAGGGGCACCTGTTTGCTGACACAAGACTGATTTCAATGGCAATTTTCAAGGGCAGCATGTGGCTCAGTGGGTTGAGCCTCTCTGCCTGTGATAAAAAGGTCACCGCTTTGAGTCTAGCCTCTGCACATCTGTGGGTCCTTGAGCAGGACCCTTAACCCCTAGCTTCCTGGACACTGCTGAAGGTGGCTATCTTCGTGACCAGTTTGCTCTCATTTATAGAGAGCAAGTTGGGGGAGGCATGAGAAGAATTTCCCTATGAGGATCAATAAAAAGTATCTATTATTATTATTATTATTATTATTAATAATCAACTCTAAATGGCTAAATGGCTTTAGAACCATTGCAATTAATAAAAATTTGAGTATTAGTCAACTGCCGGATTAGAACCTTGAAGATATGAAAACAGGGTTAATTGCGGGACCATTCAAAAATGATTTAGACTTTTCTGAAATCTGCCTCCACATATTCTGGCAACAGCACAAAAAATAAGAGACCTATTTCTTGTGGAACTACTCTTAAGTTTCACATAGTGATTATTCTGCAATATTTGAATGAGCACTTAACAAACATCTTTTACATGTTGGGATATTATTGAGGTACACATAAAAAAAGACATTCAATATATCATGTAAAACACCATTCACAAATATCTGCCAAAAGAAAGGTGTTCCCCAGGCCAAATTGCATTACCAAATATTCATCATGATTACTGTAGGTGTGGAATGTGATTTCCTATTCCCTCTAAACGTCCCCCTTCTAAATGTTGGCTATCACATCACAGAAATTCCAACCAATCACATGGTACAAAAAACAACAAATGCACAGCAAGGTTGATTGCGTTAGCAGAGTATGCCACATACAGTACTACTGTTTTGTCAATACACGAGTCATGGGAGAGATGAGGGCTCAGATGAAACTTTGTTGTCATTGTGTGACAAAGACATCAAGTGACAATGCAGTAGTCTCAATATCTTTTCATAAAATGGGATATTGTGGATAAAGAAGGTAAAAAGATGTTAGTGTGTGGCGATACTTTAGCATATTTTCAGTATGATTTGCAACAAACTAGCAACATTGCAGGAAATAGGGTTACCAGGATTTTGATCATCTGTCCTCAAAGAAATTAATTTCATTCCAGGACACAGAATGTCCCAAAATCTGTGCCTTTTGTAAATGTGTGTCAATAACACTCATACTCAGAGCTATAGCCAATTAATAGACTACAATGTGTCATTTTAGCCAATGAAATATGCTCAAAGAAAGAATATTGTGTGTTTAGTCAATCAAACAACTTCATTTACAGTATATTGAAAATGAGTGGTGAAACAGAGGACAGCCAAATAAATGAAATATCATGCATCATACAACAAAGAATGGGAACAGAATTACCTTTATGCTGAATGGTTGTCATACCAGAGGATCAGTATTCAGCAAAGTGTTTGACTTGTACTACCAGGTTTAGTCAAAATATGATGGAAGAAGGGCACTTGACAGCCAAATGAACAGTGGCAAACACATATGTGGGATGCGTGAAAAAAGATAAAAGTACGATTCTGCTTTCATGAATCGTAAGATTGGGGCGTGCAGATACGGTCAGCTTGTGGTCCATTCAATTCAACATCTTTTTCATGTTCTGAATCTGTATAAAAGGGAATCCTAAGGGAATTTGAAACAATCATGGAGCTTTGAAATAAAGAAACAATAACTTGAATTATATCCTCATAATTATTGATATCAAATGATATTAAAAATGATTGTTATGAAGTATTTTACCATATCACAAATTCTGGAGATCCACCTATACAATACCTTGGCATGTTAGTATAAGTGAACTATAAGGTCCCTGTCCAAGATCTAATGAAGTTACCATCAATAGCATAGAATGACTAGAGCGTCTGCACCTCACTGTAAAACACCCTTCCTCTTATGTTCTATCAGGCGTGTGTCCTGTCAGCTTGCATTTGTTTATACCAGTTGACTTCCCCATTTTGCATTTAATCAAGTATTAGTATTGGTATAAGTTGTATAAGTATATGTGGACCATTTCTGTCTGTCAATTCCTTTTGTTTGGCTTAGTGTGACAATACAGCTCTTGTTGTGTTCTTGAAGAGACATCTCTAATTTATGTTTATTATTTAGATCTAAAACTATGAAATCACAAAAGTCAAACTATAAATCACATTGACAAAAACATTTTTATTAGCATTGTATTATTTTACTTTCCACGTATAACAGCATATACCTTTACATGACACATAAGGTGAAAGTTCAGGGATATTATTAAAAATGTGCAAATAAAATATGCAATAAAACTGATAAAGTAGGATGAAATGGAATATGTTTCAGCAAGAATAAAAGAAAGAGGCTGGAATCAGGGTGAGGCCTTTATTTTTGCCAATGTTTATGAAATCTGACACAGGCTTCTGGATTATTAAAGACGGGATTAGGAGGTTATCAAAGAGGACACTGCATGTGTGTCAACCGGGGAACGTTTGGTCAGATCAAAATTTAAAAAAAAATCTGCTATTTGTTCCTTTTCATTGAATGCCAATAGATATTAAAAAGATTATACAGTATTTTTATATGTGCCTTAAGTAGTCATCTGCATTTTTCATATAATAAAGGCACTTGGACCATTTCTGAGACCAGACAAAAACTTTTCACTAAGTTATTCGCTAAGTATTGTTTTAGAACTGCTTTTCAGATAGATTGTATATTAACATAACATTTCATGCACAGTGGAATAAAATCCACCTCAATATTGTATTAGAAAAGTGGACAGGTGTGTAGTCAATGGACCTTGGTACCCAAAATAAATTCAGTATAGTGGAAGAGTTTGCAGACCTCACATGACTCCCAGCCTTGTTAGCTGTATATATGTACGCGTGTGCTTAATATGTGGTATTTCATTGTGTTTCCAGACACTTCCAGTGGGGGCTGGATTTTTTACTTGAATTATATTTTAAATAAATAAATATATTATTTTGATACTCATTTTCTCTACCTGGAATTTGTACAGAGAAAACAGCCTAGTTTGAAATTTAAATGAAAGAAATGCAATTTATTTCAGTCTGAAGTTAAATTTCTTAGCTGTGTTACCTCTGCCTCTGGGGTGGAAATGAACTCTGAAAAGGCTACAGTAGTTTCTGTATGCAAATATCCTAAGACATAACAGAATTGCATTCTTTTTTGGTGGATTGCACCTTATTGCAGCGAGAGTTGTTGGCAAGTTTGCTGCACAGGCTAGTGGGTGCACAGGCTAGTGGGTGTGTTGCAGGGTGGTTGGGAGATACCTGTGATTTTTGAGCGAACATTGAGATAAATGCTGCTTTTCAAGGTGTGAAGAGTAAGTTGATCAGTACTCCTGTGTTAGGATTTGGTGATTTCTCCCATACATTTGTACTTGAAATTCATGCTAGTCATTCAGTGCTATTCCCTGAGCATGCAGGAAAGAGAGGAACTTGAGCTTCAGTTGCAGAAAAGTTCAGATAGGATGTGCAGGGAGCGAAGATCAAATGGTATACAGATAACATTCCCCTTAATTATTTTCACACCAGAGAAAGGGAGAAGCAGAGACACAAGTGTGAGCTCACTATTGTGGCCAAGGCAGCTGAGCCTGAGGTTCGGAGGCTTCCTGGAAGATTGTTGCCCTTTAGTCATTTCATTGTCCTAGAATGGGCAAGCGATGGACAAGAGAGTGTATGGTGAGGTTACTGATGTTTTCTCAGTCTTATCTAACTATGGGCCAGAATGCCAGTGTCTAGTGTTCAAACAGAAAAGTGAGCACTTGTGTATAGTATTCTGAAGTGTACAGGAATCTGGGTGCTGATCAAGGGTGCAGTTTTAATGAGGAGATGTATTAGAGAATTTGTATAAGTCGTACAAGCACAAGTTGCCCTTCCCCTTACAATCCCTAAGACAATGGGCATTGTAAGCGGTTTAATCACACTATGCCCTTCTGTGAACGCTTATCTAAAATGAGATGGTGTTGGCCACAACTTTAGCTTTAAGTTACCTTCTGATAACCACTCTTTCCCAAATGTGAGCTAAAGTCGACACAAATCTGTAATCATTTTGACTTTACATTATTGCCCTCAGTTTCACCTGCTGTGGAGAACTTTGACTAGCAGGCATGATCCGAGGGATGTCCCATCCCAAAACCTGGAAAGGCAGTGTCATGTTCACCAATTTATATTTAGTGGAGGCCATAGGTGAATGGATGGAAAAAATTGGATTGGTGACTCAAATTACATGCAGGGGTATAAGAAATGCTGTCCAAAATGTAGACAATAACACAAGTGTCAACCTAAATTGATGTGTAAATGTATCAGTATTGAATGTTTCTTCCAAGACTGACTTGCTGATAATTACAGTTTTTTTTAAGTGAAACACTTACTGTATGACATTTTAATGCATTAAAGAAACCCAAGCTGTATTATTGGGATGTTAGCCATGTCATTGGTCTATGAAGTATGTAAGTATAAGAAAGCCTTCTTATACAAAGTTATGGATTTATGGAGAAGTGTGAATGTTCAGTTTAAAACCTGTATTAGCAGTCTTACATTAATCTTTATGTGACATGTTTCAGTGCAAGCTCTTACTTATTGGAGTAAATACTAATCAATTTGAGCATTTTATGTTAGTTCACCAGGGCAGTTCTACACCACACACCAAGGTGTATAACTATTTGTCATGGTGGGGCATGGTGCAGTCCTAACATAATGGAACACAATGGGGAGGGCACAAGGGGTCAAAACTAAAAGGGAGAAAATATCAGCATAACCTAAGAAACTAATGACAACACAACCATGGAAACAAAACTAATTATGATTGAGTACAACAAAGCAAAAGGGGACATAACATAATGAGTGACTGAAG
Source organism: Stomatorhinus walkeri (assembly GCA_026784285.1). NCBI lineage: Eukaryota > Metazoa > Chordata > Actinopteri > Osteoglossiformes > Mormyridae > Stomatorhinus > Stomatorhinus walkeri. The sequence continues at coordinate 16,753,780 of JAODUD010000095.1, read as the reverse complement.
AGCAGGCCAAAGGCAGGCTCTTAAACACACTGGACACAATGTCTAACAAGAGGTAGGTGTAGCTCTACAGAACTAGGGGCAACGTGGAACAGGTGAGGACAATCCAATCAATTAGTCAGTTAATCCACTGGACAATAGGTGGACAGAAATTACAGACACGGGAACTAGGGAAAATTGACAAACACTGAGGGCTAACACCAGGTTGAACCAGGAACACAAGAACAAACAGAACAGAACCAAACCAGAAACAAGCAGGATAAAACAAAACAGGGAAGCAAAGATAACTAAAACAATTAGAAAAACAGAAAACAAACAAAAGGGGTGGTGCTGGCATTGAATACATGACAACGGGAACACAGCCTTTGTGCTGTGCACTCAACCCAGTGAGCTATGCAGCAGTACAAGGAGCAAAGAAAACACATTCGGGACTCAGGGGCTACAGGACAAAGGAGGGAACAGGATGACCAGCAGCACCTGCTGGCCAAACGGGGTCAAAACATATGGAACAGGATGGGTACAGATCAGGACACTATCCAGGATAATAATAAATAAAATTTCTAGATTTCTACTTTTTCTGTTTATGATTAAGCTTATAAATCATTAATAATGTCCAGGAATTCAGCTTGCAATGATATCCAGAGAGAGTAACCAACACAGTTCTACTGATACTGCATCACCCTGCATGGATTTGCATCAACCCCTCCTCTGGCCCCTTGCCACAAACAGCCAACATGCCTCACCCTCGTCACCCAAGTAATTATATATAAAAAAATCACAACACTCAGTTTTCCCCTTAAAGAGTTGTCGTTGCCTTTGATGTTTCTGTTTTTGCACTTCTCTACCATCCATAATGTCACACTGCCACCTAGAGGAACAATAAAGAATTTTGGGAACATAATCTGTAGTTTCCCTGGGGAAGTGAGGTGCAATAATATCCATTCATTTCCCCAAAACTGCTTACATAATGCAGGGTCGCAACAAACCTGAAGTCTCTCACAGGAAGGGCATAGCACATCCTGCATGTGGTGGCTGCAGGGCAAATACGAAACAATTTAGACACAGCCGTTCATCTAAACCACATGTGAACTGGGTGAGCAAAGGGTCTAGAGGTAGCATAAATTAACAAGGGAGAATCTGCAAACTGCACACACACACAGAGCTGATAAATCCACAACCCTGGAGGCAGGAGACAACAATGCCTGCTGCTAAACTGCCATGTTAACCTGAAAACAAGTATATTCTGCTCTGTAATATCTGTTCTCAGAAAAATATTGATTCTATGAAAATGTAGCACAAATCTCCAAAGACAGCTGAATTCTGTGTAAAGCAGATTATATAATATTTGGGCTCAAAGGTTAAAAGCATAGCTTCACTATAAAATTGACCAGTTTAGTCTCTTTGTGGCCCAACTAGGCAGTCAAGTTTCATATGAAGTTGACTTACAAATATTTTCTGTTCATCTTCCCTGTCCATAACTGGTTGCTTTTTGCTGTTTTTTGACATTGTATTTCAGTGAAATTAACGCAAAACATTTTTTTTCTTAGTAAACTTGCACTGTTTTGTTGAAATAGTTATACTGAGATGACCTGATTTATTAAAAGTAACCTGTTAAGAGAGAGCCATGTGTTTTGGCTGAGTGTGCGTAAAGGATGCAGGTCTGACAGAATGCCATCACAGGATCCAGGAAAACCAGTCCTGTGGTCTGATGAATTTTTCCATGGTCCCCTATAACCAACAGTATTATAAGGTTATGATTTATAACCTTATAGTTTAATTAGGTAAATAATAACTTAGTTAAATGGTCTTTTTCAATTTTGTAATCATGTTTAGACTGGTAGCCTGGGAGTGAGGTCCTATGAATATAATTTCGACCAACATATTAATGTAAATTTTGCTAAATATTCTGTAATACAATGTTGAATGAGATGAACACTGTTGTGTTTAGGAGAGAGGAGTATTGATGCAAATGGTGGCAGTGATCATTACTACATCTATTGTCAGTCCTCACTAACAAATAAATTACTACAGCAGGTCACCCATAACTGGTTTGATATCAACTGGAAATTAAACACTTCCTGTGAAACAGAAAGCTGGGCCGTAGCTACAACTCACTGAAGTATTGAGAAAGGTCGGACACGTCCTGTATCTGATCAAGTTCCCATTTAAGGTTTACATACAGTATGCTTTATGGGGGTGGCATGGTGGTGCAGTGGTTAGCACTGTTGCCTCACACCTCTGTGACCTATGTTTGAGTCCGTGCCTGGGTTCCATGTTTCTGGAATTTGCATGTTCTCCCTGTGTCGTCGTGGGGTTTCCTCTGGGCACTCCGATTTCCCCCCACATTCCTAAGACATGCTGAGGATGATTGGAGTTGCTAAACCTCCCCTAGGTGTGTGTGTGTGGGTGTGCCCTGCGATGGGCTGGCCCCCCATCCAGGGTTGTTCCCTGCCTCGTGCCCGTTGCTTCCATGTGTGCTCCGGACCCCCATATTAATATTGTATAGCAATTACTGTCCTTAAGGGCCTTACTGACCAAGGTTTACATGAATGTAAACTTGGTCAGTATGTAAACTATTCAACTGAAATCTCAAGTTCCAAACTTATGGTTGAAAGATGGAGGATTACCAACTTATTATTTCATTATTTTTTTCAAGGCAATTTATACTTATTATATTGGTTATGCAATATACTTGACCTTCTTACCTAAGGTGTTATGAGACATATTTTCTTAATCAAGCTTCTTTTACTGCTGCTGCTGTTCTCAGTGTATCAGCCTGGAGTCATAGGAGGATCATTTATGCATTGCTTCTGATTTGATTACTTGAGCTCTGTGGTAGTTCATCACGCACGGAGTTTCGGCGAAGTTTCAGTCACTTTGCAGAGGTGTGCTGGAGAGCACTTCCAGCCATTACCCGGTCAGATAAACTCAAGCAAAAATGACTTTGCAAGACCTTGCAGTTCTGAGCTGGGAGCCGCTGACAGCACTTACCCAAACAGACCTCTTACAGATGTTTGTCTTGCAGGAGGTTGTTAGAGTAATGTGACAGATGTGCCGTTGAGTAGACAAGCCGTTGCATTTTTTAGCATAGTTTCATCAGCCAGTATTTTTAAGCACTGCTTCACGCTTTAAAAGCACGTTTTAATACAAATTTCCATTTATATCATGCCAGTGTCCGCTGTACTGGAATGGTGTTGAAAATAAACTTCATCACGTATTTTACACTGACACTGAAACTACATGTAAAGACGGTTTGCTTGTAGAGTGCATGAATATGGCTGGCCGCCTCATTTTGTGCGACCTCCACGGTGGAGTTGGAACAATGGCAGCACTACCCCAGAAAACTGAAACACAGTGTAACTACATCACCAGTAGAGGTAGCTGAAGTACAACAAAAACTAGCAGAAAAAAAGCTTGAAGGACAAACAAGAATAACATGACATTGCTCCAGTTATCATAATAAAAAGGACTGTATGCATTTTCACACTTTGCATATGATTGTTGTATACTACAGTGTTGCATGCTGTTTAAAACTGAGAGACACTGGTATTGTATATACACTGTACTGGGATCCACTCAGTTTCAATAACATTCATCCACACAGGGTTGTGGGGATCCAGGACCAGCATGAAGACAAATACTCTGTAAATTGGATTCTGTTAACATATAATCACAGACCAAAGTCAGTATATTCAGCTGAACAGCATAACATTGGGGAGAGGATTAAATACGGTGAGGGTCCACGTGGACACAGGTGAACAAGCAGAGAAAGAGATCTTGAAATTTGTTCCTCAGGGGCATGACAGAGCGGTGCTGCCCTCTGAATCATATACCTCTGATAAATATCTGGGAATTAAGTGGGCATTTTATACAGGACTATGGCAAAATAAAAACTATGTCAATTAAACAGTGAGCTTGAGGTATATCACAATCATATGCTGCGTCACTGAATCCATTCGAAACCTCATGTCAAGAAGACGATGCTGGTTTAAGGCACCCTCGTGATCGACGTAACTCGCTGCACCTCGGGCCTTACAGGAAGCAAAATTTTTATCTTATATGTGATCCAGCCTCTTGGAATAGAGTGTTTTCCCCACTGCTTACCAGCAGCCAGCCTCACCTTCCCATCAAGGGCTAATGAGAGAGAGCGTGTAGCACTTCACTCCATAATTGGCCCTGTGGAGAAGTTTAATGACAGCTCTGGGAGCTGTACCTCGGTTACCGCGAGCAGGAAGGCTCGCCTCTTCGCGGTGCCGCTGCACACGCCTAGGGGGTGTTTTTTTCACGCATGCAAAAAGAAACTGATCCCTTTTAAAGGTGTCTTACAATTGGTTTGTGAAGTCTGCTTGAGAAGGGGAGAATCGAGCGGAATTGGAGTCTTGGAAAATCATCCCATTGATGGGGAAACTGAATGACAGGTCTACGCTAATAGATTCGGTGTATTTCACGCAGGGCTTTCTCTAGTCTTCCTGTTAATTGTTTAAATTTATACCTGAAGGATTTTGAAATTAAGAAAATGCTGTAAAGCACAGAGCAGAGTATTTAACAGGCTTTGGAGAGTTTAGCTTGCATTGTGGGCTATTAAGGTGGTTCAGACAGTGTCTGACAGAATGCAGAGTACAGCAGATTCTGACTGGTGTGGCGTACTTTCTGAATTCTCCAGGTGCTGAGTTGTGTTGGGGGGAGGGCGGGAGGCTTAGGGGGGAGGGATGGTGAGATTGGAAGTTAATGGAGTGTGGCTGGATTGGCTGAGGCTGGGGAGAGACGGGTGCGGAGCGCTGGCTGTCAGGCCGTCATTATTGCCCTCAGCCAGCAGGGGCCCCCAGCGCTGAGTTTGCCAGACAGGTTCTCATGCCCACTGAGGCTCATGCCCACTGTACCAGTCTGACTCCTCTCATCCAGGCTTCAGCCATCATCCTTTATTTCCCCTTGCTTCTCTAATTGGATCAGTCCCCCCCCCCAGCCCGCCTGCCCATCCCCAAATCACATTGCATTACTCTGACTGACGGACCCTGTTGAGACGTGTCTTAAAAAGAGGGGCATGGCTGACGCATGTGACAGCATGGATGAAAGCCAGCTGTCTGCTGTTTTTCCGCTGAACATGCAGGCGACGCTCTGAATCAATACCCAGCAACAAAACGCTCTGCCTTGTAAATTATAATTTCAGCCCCGTTGTGGAAAAACTAATTCTATCGATTAAATACGCGATTAATGTTCTAACAGCTCCTGGCATGGAGAACACGTTCAAGGAGTTGATGAATTCTACTCATCAGGCAGCACCTGTCTAATTGTATGTCATCCAAAGAGTGGCGATTGTGACTCCTCAAAACATGTTTTACAAACCTTTGCTTTACTTGGTGGAAGAAATCCACTTCTGGATGGAGTACAAGGAGAATGACACGTGTTCGGCTGCAGACTTTAGGAAAACATGTCCACCTTCCAAAAGCGGGATTTGCACGCTCGCCTCTTATGCACATGCAGTGCAGTTCCACACCGCTTCTTCTGGCCAGCTGGTCGTTATCTTTAAAAGGCGTGAACAGTAACTCAGAAAATGACATCTGGGTGTTAAAAGGTGAGCCTGCCTTCCTTTTTGAGCCCATCCTCTTCTACACCTCCATTACACCTGTGCAGCGGGCAGGGAGTAAGAGGAACACGCTAGGTGACAGGCTGCCAAAGCGTGGTGAAGACAATGGAGAGGGATGTCGCTACCTGCAAAGCAGCAGCACCTGAACAGCTGGAAATTGTGCATGGACCGTGCTCACACGTCGACTGCCGCTGGCACCGATTCCTGCCTGATTAATAGCATGGGTAAAACAAGGGAGCTCCATTCTGAATTAAAATGATAATCCAACAAATAGGTTTGCCTTGAACTAGACCTGCTCACATTTGGTGTGGCCTCAGTAATACTCCGATCAGATACACAGATCAAGTTATCCATGCACATGCTTCTCCAGAAGTGCTCGGTGATGTCCGGGTTTTAGATTTTGTCGCATGTGTGAATTTGTAGCTGCAGGCATCAGCCAATGAAGCATACAGTTATTACTTATCTGGTTAGTGCGTCTTGTGCTCACTGCATTCTTCAAAATCAGTTCCCAGAGTGATGTCATATGGGCATGTAGTCATCATCTTGCTCATTGAAACAGAAAAGACTGCAATTGCAAATTGCAGCCTTTCTATAGATTGTGTAGTTTCTTTTTTGAAAGGATTAAACTCATGAATGTTAGCTTTAATTTTTCAAATTTAGTGTTAAACTATACATACTCATGCTTTGAATAATTAACAAGTTTATTGATTGCTGATAACCTAATACTGTTTTATTTTGAAATAATTAATCTCTTTTGAAATCTTAGAAAAATAATTGAATATCTCATTTTATTGACTGCATTAGCATTAAATATGTTAGCATTTAAATTGTACCGTTTCTCAGCTTCCTGCTTTGAGCCGTTTGGGGTCACTTGGGTGATGCTGTGCCCATATCTCATGGCGGCACAGAATGTGTGGGTCGTACCACTGAGCGGCAAGAGGCAAGTAGCCAGGGTGTCCTGAGGCATCGAAGCCGCCGGCGCGGCCAAGCTCTGACAGCCGGATTGTGCTTCTGAACGCCCCTGCGGTATCAGTGCTGCCGAATTAATTTTAATACATTCTGTCAAGTCATGGGATGAGAAATGGCACTTGTGCTTTGGATTGATGCTTGCTGAAGGTCACTTTAAAATAGTATTTGTTAAAAACATGTCTCCCTTTTTTTCTTTGACTTGGTGCATCCCAGAGCTCAAGGTTGTGCACATTTAATGATGTGTAACTTCAATTTTAATGCGTTGATTTGTTCTCCTGCCTATCTGTAGGTCAGCTCCAAGCTCCTCTTCCCTGCAAATGGATGCGCTGGCCTTGGGAACAGGGTTTAATTGCGTGGCGAGATGCTGGCTTTAATGGTCTCAGGTTTGAATGCCACCACTGAAATGGAAAGGCTTAGAGAAGAAATGATCAGTCCACCCGTGGCAGGCAGCTAAACTGATTATGGCACTGAGGCATTTTCAAGCTGGATAAGAACAAGGTCAGTGTGCATGTAGAGAACTTATCACTCGGGAAGATGACTCTCCACTTAATCAGTCATCAGACTAATCGTTTAAAATGCAGCTTTGATCTACTACTTCCTTAGATGATTCTCCAGAAGAAGACAGTTTTGACAAGAACCTTCAGCAGATTTCTTTAAAGCATTCATAGTCAATTTTACTTCCAGTAATTACATGGATATAGTCATTGGCATGGAAAAAAGTGATCAGGCTGGCCCCGCATGAAACCCCATCTACAAAGACGTGGTTATAAACTATGGGATGCATATAATGCTTTGATGATCACACAGAAAACTTGACGGTGAATGAAAAGTAACAAAACCGCAAAGGCTGGTAGTTTTCTGTGGTTCAAGAATGATATTGCTTACAGACAACAGCAAAAGTAGAGTCCTTATCTGCTTTTAAGAACCACAAACATGGCAGTAGAATGTTGTTATGAGATGGAAGGGTGCCCCAAGATAACATGGACTCAGGTGGCAAGCCTATTCAGTCACTTGTGCATAATTCCCAACAATAAAACAAAATTCTTTTTTGGGTCTGGGCCACAGGCCATAGGCTCAGACTGTTTCCACATGCTACCTTTCCCAATTCTTGGCACCCATTGTATTCCACATGTTCCTCACCTGTGTGGAAGACAGAGCAGCTATTCTAACATTATTTGTTGGCATTCCTGCCCAATGTCTGTCAAACCCACATGACGCATGAAATTTCGATTCTCTTTCCCATCCCTGTTCCTGTTCACATTCCTCCTACCTGTGTGTCACAGGCTGGTTTGTCCTCCCAGAGCAGAACTGGACATAAGTACAGCAAAAAAACGTATCATGTTACAAATTACAAATACTTGCTCATCAAATGTACAGTAACTTAGTAAAACACAAAATACTGGTGTGAGAAAATGTATTTAATTAAAATACAAGTAACACAAAATACAAAAATATATGTGAAATAGGAATGGTACACGATGAGAATGTGTACCATTAGAGAATAACAATTTTGTGATTTACATGTTATAGGGCTAACTATGAATTGTAAGCTCGACAGGCTGCACCTGCATCAGCTAACTTGAGGTTGGGGGGGGGGGGGGATATCGCAGCCCCGTCTTCCGAGACTGCGACACAAGATTGTGAGTGTTTGTATTGTATGTTTTGCTTCCGAATGAATGCACTGGCTTGTTGTGTCCTTAATTTATACCCTGTGCGTTCCCACAGTGTTGGTGGCGGTGGCTGACAGGAGAGCCAGTATGCGCGCATACATGTGCAAGGAGGCACGCCGTTCTTAAATGAATTATCCCGATGCGTGCATTTCCCGCTTTGTCTTCCAGGCGGGTGCCGAAGAAGCGCAAACTCAAAGAAGATGTTTGCTCAAAAAAAAAAACAAAACCTGCAGCTGTGATGCATATAATATGCAACGTCTACTTCATCAGTTGGATCTTGCTTTTACGCAGGCTTAGGGGCTGTAAAAATACCCATGTTTATTTGACAGAAAGTCATTTTGTCCTTAAGTACAGAAATGGCTAGTGGCTAGTCTGCTTTATCGCTAATTAAATTTTCCAAATCTAACGAACCACAAGATGGCTGAGCATGCCTGTTGAAATTAACTAGAATGCCACTAGCAGGCTAGCAAGTCTCAATTCTTCTGTCCTATGATGACATTCAGTGAGCAATATCTGATAGTATATTTCACTACATACTTGCATGAAAGCATCTTCTTAGCTTTGATTACTAGTACTTGATTGTGATAGGCTATATTTAAGTGTCTGTAAGCCTGGTGATGAAGGTTCTTAAAATGATAGAAAATAGTATAGTACAGTATTTATAATATTTTAAATACATAAAATATAATCTTTCGAAATATTTTCTTACAAATTACACCTTTTTCCATCCATTACAAAATACTCAAAGGTAATTAAATACATATTTTGAATAAATTTTTAAATACATTTCATAGAAATACTGCCCATCTCTGTCCCATAGTGAGTTGTACAGTCATTAAATAGTAGTAATAATATCATTTTAAATAGAAAAACTGATATTAGTAGATAGCTATTGGCTGTACAAAAAATTTGGGTCACAATAGCTCCTGTCACATCACGAGCAGACAGAATTCACTGCGGTAGTAAAGGTACTGCCTGTCCACTACATTCCATTCACACTACTGCAAAAGAATGCAGGTATATATTCACATCCTTTGATCTTTCAAAATAACCCCAAGGCAATCCTGTAATATATTAAAAAAAAACATCTATGCAAAATAATTATCTTACATTGAACAGTAAACATACATGAAAACCAATATTTCGTAAATATCAGTCTGGCCTGTGTCCTGGTCACAGAAATTGCTTTAAGTGGAGTTACAAATGATGTCCTGTTATCCTGGGATACAGGGAATACATCATTATCTATGATGCTGGACCTCACGGCTGATTTTCAGACTGCTGACCTTTATGTTCCACACATTTCAATGCTTCATTGGTTTAAGCTGGTCTATTCTTTATCTTATTCTTTTTTATTGCTTTAATTGTGTAGAAATATAATAACACTAATACCTGCCATTGTCACTGGTCTAATATAGAGTTCCACAACTAGGACTGGCTGGGAATAAAAATTGGCTCTGGACTGGTAAATTTTGCCGAGTGGTGGATCCCCCATGATAATTTTTGCTGACCGCCACCCATCAGCCCACTGGGAAAATGCTCGGAGTGCCAGATGGCCAGTCCAGCCCTGCCCAATGGGATCAGTGTTCTCAACTGTGCTATTCCCCCCAGCCCTATGCTGCTCCATGGGAAGATTACAAAGTAAAAAACAAAATTGTATACATTGATGAGATCTTTATCTTTCAGGCAGGTCTGATGGCACTGTCAATGACGCCTTTGGCGAGTTGAATCAATGAAGTAAAATGGTGGATAAGTGAGAATGATCTATTCCTGAATCCTGACAAAACTGCAGCAGCAACACAGATAACTTTGCCTCACTGTGAACTCAACATTGAGTGCCTCTGCTACTTTTGCTGAGTCAGCTTGAAACTGAGGAATTATTTTTTGGCACAGATCTGTCCAATAATATGCTTGTGAACTAGGATAGACGTTTTCAGCTTATAAATATTGTGAAACTAAAACAATGTTTTATTGCTCAGCACACAAAAAAAGAAAACACACATTTAACCCTAGCAGAATATGAGATTATGACTGCCTGTACCATGACTTGCATACTCTGTCACATGTAAAACATGGCAGCCAGAATTACAACCAGAAGTAGGAAGCGTGCCCTCGATGCATCTGTTTTTAAGCATCTTCCCTGGTTTCCTGTTATGTTTATCGTGAACTTCAAAAAAATCTTCTTCTCATTTATAAGGCAATAAAAAGGTGCACATTTCCAAATTAACTTTCAGATCACAGGAAGCAGGTCTTGTAATTCATTTATTAAACAAACTGTTGGAACTAAAGCCTTGAGCTACAGGGCACTTAGTGTATGGAATCATCTGCCAAAAAAATGCTAGAGACACTTATTCTCAGTATTTAAAAGAAGACTGAGGACCTTTTACCAAAACCTGTTTATAATCTAGCTTGCCTTAAATTCTGCCGCTGTCGCGGTGTATTCTCTTTGTATGTCTGTTAAAGCACCCGGTGCTGGCCCTTAATTTCCTTGTCGTTCTCCGAGACTGAGCCCTATTTGGGCCCAAGGCAGAAAAGAACTGAGCATGAGTTAGAAAGCTGGCAGCCTTGTCTGGCAGCACAGAGGCAGGCCTGCTGAGCCCCGGTGGCAGGCCTGACACAGACCACAGCAGAATGCCGCTGCTCCGCTCCAAACTTGTGTTCTACCGACATCCACACACCTATATTTTGATTTTTATAGTGCTAACATGCAGGGTTGGCAGCTAGCTGGCTTTGGGACCTTGGCCATTTTTTCCTATTCTAACATCATTATGGATTTTTATCTTTCCTTCTCTTTTTTAGTCACATTCAGTTTTTTTTCTATATTCAGGTTCTTACTTTTGCAAATGACATTAAAGTTTCTTATTGCAATATAAGATGCCGTTCTTATTAAGTTTTTGTCAAGCTGGAGTAGCGATGGATGCTACATAAAAAATAAAGAGAATTAAATGTATGTTTTGTACGTATTTTTCACCACACAAGGCATTGCAATAAAGTTTTAATATTCAAGGAACAGAGTAAAAGGTTCAAACATATGAGGAAAAATATTACCGTTGTCAGATTGATCCAAGCCATCTGACAATATTACAGCACGGATATGCTGTTAAATTCTCTAACTGACTCATAAACTCTTAGAGCATTATGCATTAAAGCACCATTACACAGCCATAAATGCGTTATTCTTCATGTCACTATGTAAAGTAACTTCCAATTTTTGCTCATTTTCACAGCAGAATATAATACTGGGACAGTTGAGGCTAAGTACTTCACTTAGAGGTGTAAAAGGAGGACTTCACCAAAAGCCTTAATGAAGAAGACCCTGTTCCGATTTATCATGCTACCTGTGACCTCCACAGACCCAACAGTATGTTTGCAGGTCTGTAGAGGTCAGGGAGTCGCTAAAAAATGTGCTAATAAAATGGCTTCCTGGTGTCGGATTTTGATGGAATGTTCTGTCCAGCAGGACTCATCTACTGCATCAGGTTGGACATCAAATGAACATAATTGTTCACTTGCGGTCAGAAGCAGCTGCTTATTTTGTTATGGAACGTAGCATGAAATAACCTGCCTCACATACTTGGTACAGCAGGACGTGTATAATTTCCCTCCCTAAAATTACCATTTTTATTGCCCGTCAGCTGCATGCTGGGTTAGAGTCTGACCATGCCAGTGTGCGGCAGGCTACTGCGGCCACGGCTGCCAATCCGGAATTAACCTGCTGCTAAGTCCGCCTTCAACACCACCAGATGGTTTTAGGCTGAAGTCTGCATATATTGAAGGTCTGTGCTGACAACCTTTAGCCCCGACTTCCTCCGGACATTTACAGTAGAGCTGTGGATGGCAACCTGAGTCCCACCCAAGCTCATGCAGGCAGTCTCACCTCCATCCCTCTGTTTATCTTTAGATCTTTTTCAACCCATTTCCCTAGTACTCTAACCGTGGTTTATGTGCTTGTGTGCCTGAGCACTGGACAGCAAGCCTGGCAACGGTGACCGTGAGCCCATTAACATCTCGCAGGCTGAAACCTGCCATTGTACAGAAGCCAAATGCCTTTGAGTATAACTGCAGCGAAGAACGTGTCAATGAAACATCACAGAATTATACCATCAGATTATTATTTTAGTCTAGTTTTGTTCTAACAAAAATATCTGCATTCATTTTAATTCTGATCATTAATGAATTTTCCTTAACTTTATTTATCCCCTTATTTAATTCTATTAAAAATAAATAAGTTTTTTTTTTATGAAATCCACCTATAACCTTAGATTCACTCCCTTTTCTTGCACACACACACACACGCGCACAAATGTAGGGTAAACATATCCTTATGGGGACCGCTCATTCATTTCTATAGGGAAAATGCTAATGCTAACTATGACA
>JAODUD010000095.1:16711425-16730358 GCA_026784285.1 Stomatorhinus walkeri | reverse complement strand
TTGGAGTTGCTAAATTGCCCGTAGGTGTGCCTGTGTGTGTGAATGGTGTGTGAGTGTGCCCTGCAATGGGCTGGCCCTCTGTCCAGGGTTGTGCCCGTTGCTTCCCAGAGCCCCCGTGACCCAGTAGGATACGTGGGTATAGAAAATGGATGGATGGATGGATGGATAGATCTGCACAAGTAAAATCCACACATTTGTGAAATGTTTCAGTTTTTAGTGTAGTTCTCACTTTTGAGTTGTTTGCACAGTGAGCAGCTTTGAGCAGTGAATGTCAGAGTAGACTGGTCCTCCAAAAATGAACTCACATTGTCATAATTAAAGAACTTCCAAATATCCCCTTTCCTCTTAGTTTGACATTAAGTAGTCATGTAGTTTTACATTAACCTTTCCTTAAGAAGATACTAAAGATTTTTGTGCTGCCTCTGTCATCATTGGCTGGGTGCTAACTTTCAAAATGCTAATGTACTTTCCAAAGTTCCAATATAGCCTGGCCGTGTAAACACCAATATTAGTCATATTACCCTATTTCTATTTTATTCAGTTAAAATTTTAATGTAACTTCTTTACACTCATGAACATAAATAATAAAAAAAATATATTTCAACAATTTTTGTTTTAATTCTTTTCCCCTCAAACATATCAATCAGTTCCCACCTGCACCTGCATTCAAAAATTAAAATTTGTCCCACACCACACTCCAATCTCATGGGAATTTAGACCTTGGGTGTTTCTCAGTATGCGCACTTGACCATACTTTTGTTCTTGTGTGCCCGATTGATGTCATCTTCCATTGCCGAAGACCAGTTCCAACACCACAAACAGAAGTACAGACAGTAAAAATTCCAGGATGCTGTTCTTGCCTCATCCCAAATATCAAGCCCCGTTTCGAGGCTAGAAATCCATCCCACTGGATTATGATGGATCCTTTGCAGCCCAACATATCTCAAGATTCATTTTGTAGAGGTAAAGTGGGTGTGTCCGGGTTAAGTGATGGGAGTGGCGCTTTGTGATTGAAGGGTAAGGGTGCGAACAGCTGGTGATGCAAATAGGAAATTATCTGTAGACCATCCGTGCCATTTGACCACACTTTCTGCTTGACCCTCAAGGAACGCAGCCCGCAAAGGCTATTCCTTCATAGACTAGGTCCTTCGGAGGATGCAGCCCCTGATTCTGGATGAGGATATATTGGTTGCTTTCTAAGCAAATGAGCCCAATCCCATGATTAACTGGCCCACCAAGTTAATTCTTGGGAAGCAAGTTACAAGTCCTGTCTTGCCAATATCACAATTATGATCTTTGAATTCTTGGTATTGAGAAACACCCCTCTACTTTTATGGAATCCTGTTGCCATAGAGAGTCTGCTCACGTGCTGTCACTTCAGGCATACGCAGATCCGCTTCCTCAGTGTTCTTTTCTACTACCTCTCAAATCCACCATCATAATAGCAATATGCCAAGGTGCAAGTAAACCTGGCTCTTAAATAGAATGAAAGATAACAATCTGATTGGTTTATAGCATGTTAGGCTCAAACACACCCATGACTAATTACAGGACTTAGTAAAACCTTTTTCGACCATACTGTACATCTGGTGCAGCAACCAATTTTCCACTGTTAATCTAGTAAAAGTGGGTTGGCCACAGCCTAAAAGAACTTGTGGCATGCATTTCAGTCTGCACGCTTTAGACCATTGAAGCAATGCCCAATATCATACTTTATAACATAGGTCAAATTTCCCATCAGGGAAACAGAACAGTGCTTTTATAGATACTATACATAATGTCATAGTATCAATACTTTATTAATGCCAAAGGGTCATTTAAATCCAGTTAAAGCAGTTTATGTTTGTAAAAGGGTGTTAAATTGTAAAAGTGATCTGCAATGAATGTATCTTTAGTTGTCTAATCAAGACACGGGCATTTATTATAATGCATTTGTCAGAAACACTGGTTATTAACAGTATGACGTGATACGTGCAGTAAAACATACTATATTACCTGGGGTACGACTGTCCTTTAGCTGCTTGTAGTTCCATAGCAGCAGAGCCCCGCATGCCTGCTCCAAAGCCGCCTCCCAGCTGGGAGGACACACAACTCCCAGCAAAGACCATGCTCCTCTCGCTCTTCCCAACCCATCGGGTCCCTTCCACCCTCCCCTCCTCAATCCAAGTATGCCCTGTTTCCACTAACGAGTTCTGCCAGGGAAAATCAATAGAGGATGGAGTGAGGCAGAGATTTGCTGAAATTAAAATTAATGTGACCGTAATTCATCATTTCTTTGTATAAAATGGGCTCCACCTATACCTCAGTATCCCTTTTCTTTATAATGCAGATGCACTGTGTACTCGTGTATTTGTTTGTTTGTTTATATGTTCTTGTTTTTCGGGGAAAAGCTTCAAAGACGTAAACGCAAGGGGAAGATTGGGCCACCGAAGACAGAATTTACTGCGTAAGGTGGGAAACGGGGAAGGTCATGTTTGGTAACATGGGTACCTCAGTGGTGTCCACTGAGAAGAGGGCCTATGAGATCCTTAACATTCCCCACCAGCTAAGGCTTTCCATTCTCTATTTCCAATTTAGATTGTTGCATTACTGACAACCTGCTGCGCGTGACCTGCCTCGGCCGCATGGCTGCCTGCTCGTTGATGCTTGCTGCAGTGTTTATCCATGATGATGATGAATGGCTGAATTCGGTTTCTGTCTGCAGTAATGTGGGTATTTATTCATAAAGGGTTAATCATCAGTGAGTACAGTATATATTACCACTGTATGTTTTCTGTATGTTGTTAGGCACCTAGTGGCTACACACAGCTAAGCAATGTGGGGTTTTCATTTTCAGATTAGAATATTTGCAATTCAGTTCCACGCAGGGAAAATAGATTTCAAATATCAGCATGTAAAATTGGTAGCTCTTCCAATGAGCATCCACTGCAAAAAAAACAGTAATTTTATTATTAAAAATACAAGACTCCTGTAAATATTCATTTTGTTCCTTTGTATCAGTGTCTGATAATTTCATAGTAAAAAATCCACACTTGTTTAAAAATCAAAGTGATTAGATGCTTTGATACACTAAACAATCTGATACCCCCTCTCTTCTCACTCACTGATTTAATTTAATTTAATTTAGGCAACACCTTGTCTCCTGCATAGTCACTGTCACCTACTGCACTGCAGATTCCCAAAGCACAATTGAGATGAATGTGATGCATAAACTTGCCACAATCATGACTTATACGTGTCGGTAATATTGAACTATTACCCAGAAGGGTTAATGACTACAAATTCAAGTTTCCATGGCTTATTATGCAACAGAGTACATTTTGCATCATATTATACATCATAAAATAATATGTTAGAACTGCTTGAACTAGGCCTTTTGATAATTACAGTGAAGTCAAACACGAAAACCCTTTGGCACATCATACATCTCAGAAGGGAAATCTGTTTGGTATTGTGGTTCAAAAGGAAAGTTATTTCAAGAGTGATTATTTCTCCAATGTTCCATGAAGTCTGTAAAAAAACAAAACCTACTAATCATCTGCCACCTACAGAAACCATGTCTTTCTGTACTTATAATGATCATAAGGCATAACATTGTCTGAAAGAAGCTTCCTCGTTGTACTGTATTCATTTCCAGTTTGTTGCTCCCAGTCTCGGTATTAATACTTTTAGTTGTCTCCTGGTGTGGACTTTACTGCTGTTTCTTTGACACAGGAACCAGCTGGCAGTTTTCAGTAGAGTCCGTAAGTAAGAAACTCAAAGCGTGACGCAAAGTGGTTTTGCTGGTTTCATACTAACGCATTGCTCATTTTCACGTCATTTTCACCAACAAAAACCACGTTTAAAGTAAGTGGCGTATTGAATGGTATTTAAGCGGGACTTTTCAGAAACGGACACAGAATATGCTAATGGTTTTTGTTATTGTATTTTACTTATAAACGTTGTATTGTATAGTACATCTGGTTCTTTCACGTAATCGTACTGTTTAATAAACACCAAAAGAAAAATAATACATATTAAGTAAAAAGCAAGCCATATTATAAAAAACATCTGTCATTATCAGATGTGAAGTTCATTATCAGAATTAAGCATGTATCGTAATTGAAAGGACATTTGGATGCTGAAAACCCGTTTCAAATATTTAGATAAGTCAGGTGGAACATTACAATACAGCCCTCAGAAGGTTGCAGCATTCTTTGTGGCATGTTGTATATGTTGTGTAACATTGGCATGCATGATGGATGTCTGTTGGACATAAATGAGGTCACATTAGAGGATAATAGGAGGTGTGCTGCTGAATTTCATGCGCTGATGCTAACAAAGGAGTGCATGCCGGCATCAGCGTGGGCAAGGAAGGGTCAGCTGGCAGGAGAGCTGAATCGTCCGTAGCCTGGTAAGAAATCTAAATTGTGAGATGCAGAAAAATACCGGCCCTATTATCTTTTATTTGAACATTTCAAAACACCTTAAAATTGTAGGATAGATAGATAGGCTTTATTTTATTAAGTCTTCACAGTGTGTTCCAAAACATAGGTTGTGTTTTATTTGTACAAAGATTGCAGTTTTATTTATATTTTGCGATCTGCAGATCCAAAATTAAAATAAAAAACAAACACGCATAATTTAGTCCCCGTTCTCAGCCTCTGCTCTCATTAATCAGCAGCGAACTTCTGCTTTCCCCATCTTCTAACATCTAACATTATAGTGCGCGAATTTCTGGTTATGCCAGAAAACGAGGACACACTCACTCATACTAAATCCCACTCCTTCTTCACCTCAAAAGTTTTATGTGGAACAGTGCTGCTCCCGCAGATGATGTGCTCACGCATTTTCACCTTGCGCACATGCACACCTGGCTTGCGGAGGAATCGCGCCTTTTTGAAATAGCAATCCGCAGTAGATCATGTACCGAGGCCGTTTCAAGGTGAGGTGACGAAGCATTCCGATTGGTTTATTGCTTGTTAAGCCCCAAAAACGCCTCTGAATAATTAAGAGAGTTGGGACAACCTCTTCCCATCTTGCGCTGGCGCAAAGTTTTTTTTCCGCGGTAAAAATAGTGAAACAGATTTTGACACGCCCGTAAATATTAGTTCCGCTTTGTGCTTTACGTTTTGCATTAGATCGTCAAACAGAGCCTAAAATGTTTTGGGAGCATTGGTTGATAATTTTGAAAGGAATATTTTATACTGAACATATTGGGGATTTGATCAGTGTAAATTTTCATCAAGGCAGCATTGAGAACATTTCGATAAATATGTAAATGTCACAGCAGGGCATGGCACAAGTGGGAAAAAGTGACAATTCACTGAGCAGCTTCGAGAGGGGTTTATTAACAAACTGAACACACTGAGGAGAAGCACAAAATAATGGGACTGCTAGAGGCCAACAAACAGGAAAAAATAAAGAACAAAATTAAAGAAACCATTATATAATACAACCAGGGAATAGAACAACACACCAAGCAGGACAAGGAAACAGAGTAACAAACAATAGGAACATGAAGACAATAATCTGCTAACAAACGAATGGATTGAGTAACAGTAAACAGTAACAGTAAACAGTAACAGTAAATACACGTGGCTAAATATGATTCTACTTATCAGTGCTGAAATCCCAACAGACACATATGTTGATATTCTGTGAAAACTCGTATTGTTTTGTGCTGTAATAAAGGGGTCAATTAATGATGAGCTCAGGAAGTCTTGCTTTGGTGACCCATACCCTTTAATCCGACTCAGTGTTTATGCCTTTCAGTGAGTGTGTACTTGCGTTTGTTAAGCTTCCAGGAAGCCAGACTGTCCTGGATTCAGGGAGCATCTTAACAAGTTTTTGAGAAGTCCCTTCCAGATTTTGCAGTTTTTTCAGGCTGCGCTCAATGACCCGCAGTGAAGCCATGCGTTAATGAAGGGGACACGTTCCCATCATCCGCCAATATGTCAAGTTTCCCATCCACCTGTTTTCACTTACCTTTGAGTTCATGGAAATTAAAAGCCAGATTTAATTTTTTTTCCCTCTGACGTTAAAATGCTGGTTGCTCTGGGCTTCGTCCCTTTCACCTAGTAAAGAAATTAGCACAAGCAATCAGCCTAACTTCACTTAGAAGTTTATAGTGTTTTTATGTAACTGTATCATTTTTGCTTTTCATTTACTTTGTATTTCCCTGTGTGCTTTCTGACAAGTTGTCTTTATTTTAATTGTGTGAGCATGATGTCTAAGTGGGTAAGAGATTTGAATCCTGCTTATGTGTGGAGTTCACATGTCCTCTTGCTACTCTGTTGGTGTTGTCAGTCATTGTGTGTTAAAGGGAAACAAGCTGAAAAGAACGGAATTTAGAAGTTTAATTTAAAGAAGAGCGTGGTTAGGTTGTGCTGATTTGATAAGCTGGTCTGTATTTCGCCTCAGATCGTCAGCATAATGAAAAGTGAGGGCGGTTGACCAGCAGCACTAGGCTTCAGCAAGGTGGGATATACCAGTGTAATTAAAGCTTACTCTGACGTGAACAATAAATTGGCCTGGCCTTTTGTCTTACTGTCTGTATAGCATCAAAAACCTCAGTGTATGGCAGATACCATTTCATTTACACATGGTTCAAACAACAGGCAAATGTATAATCTATTGATTTGTCTTTTAGATGCAAACCTTTGCCCATATAATGTGTAGATGTTATGAGTTTTTCTCTCTACAGCATATTGGTATTTTTCTGGTTGATGGTTTTATAATTTCTACAATAGGTGCCGGATTTATTGTTCTTTTGTAATGTTCCGCATGTTTTTGTAGAGCTCTGCAACGTTGACTTTACTGTATTAATGTATAGAGACATTTTTTAAGTCTGCTGTGTGACAAGACTTTTTCTTATCTGTTTCAGGAAGATCATTTCAATACTGATAACTTCAGTGGCCTTAAGTCAATGTCCTTTGACCCTCTCATCGTTTACACTCTTTGGAAATGTTGTTCAAGAATTCAGAAATCTATGTTGGTTAGTGCTACAAAGGCATTGTGTGCATTGCGTGAATATTCATCCATTCATCTATCCATCCATCCAGCACATCATAGAGCACATACACTCAAACAAAATATAGTATGGCCAGTTTAAAGACACCAGTTTGCTTAACTGCCTTAGGAGGAAATGAGATTAGGTGTAGGAAGCACACCCTCTTTTAGCATTAAAATAGCACTGTCTGGATTTAGTTAAGACATGCAGTGAAAAGTTAGCGGTGGTAAAGTATTGGAACAGTTAATTTTGTAACTGCCCATATTGCACATGCATTTGTAGCAGTTCCCTAACAAAGTGGAAAATTTGGGGGAGGAGAGTATTTATTAAATGAATCACGCAAAGTGATTTCCTAAGATAGCGGTAGGTAATTTAGGGCAAATTGTATAATTACTTAACACCGAAAAAGCACATCTTATTTTGCACTGCCTTTGGTAGATTGGGTCAGTCATTATTTAAATGAACTGACTGCATTTGTCTTCATAAATTTGCACATATTTTGATAGATCACCTGCAGAACTGGTCACTCCCATTGTCACTTTTTTTCATTGTACCCAATTTGCCCAGCTTTGTAAATCTGGCCCATAGACCCTACACAGCACAAGGTTCGAATCCCCAACACAGAAGGCTACAGTACGACACATGAAGCCGCTGTGCCAACCAGAATACACACAAATACCTAATAAATGTATTTAGGAACTGCGGTCTTTACACAAGTTTTATTAGATATTTATGGGGAATTACATCATGTGTAATATAGAATTAATGGCAGCATAAATTAACCTTTTAAAATTGGGTATGGTACTCTTTTGGTCACATTTTTGGAAGAGATAATATTTTCTAGACATTAAATATACTCCAGTTAAACCTTAGACCAAAATAAATCTGTTTATAATAAAAGCATTTGTTTTGTCTCATAATGTCTCATTTTAAAGCAAAACTATAAGTATTTTTATTATATGATTTGACCATCAAAGTATGCATTGACAGCATTTTCATACCTAGATGTCCGTGGCTTTGATAGATGTTTCCTGTATAACATTCTCTCTACTGTCAGTGAAAGTCTTTCAAAGTTCAAGTGCAATTTTTGACACAGTCTACTGCATTCCGGCATCAAAGCGCATTACAAGCAGGAGTCCTGTTTTTAATTAAGTAAGGGCCAGGGCCTGTGTTTCGAGTGCTATGCTGTCACACTCCTCAAGAGACAGGCTCTGATTCCTAGCCGTAAACGGACCCTGTTTAATATGTATGGCTGCTTTGTAAAGGCCAGTGCTGACATATTCAGCTGGGTTCTCAAAAGCAGTGATTTGCAAAAGCCGAAAAATGATGCACTAAAAAAATCCCTATAAATATTTATTTGTTGTTTGGGAGAGAACAACTTATGAGGCTGGATTCTGTTGCTATTATTCTAATGTCTGACAGCCTGTCTCTTAATTGTCTGTTTTGTGGTTAATTAAATAAAGGAAAGCAGATCAATATAAGGTACACAGCCAGATCAGCAATAAATGAATCAGTTGATATCATGCAAATGCATGGAGAAGTTACCTGTGGAGTTTTCTGGAATTAATAAATTCGGTACATGTGAAATTCTCATGCTTGCAGCATTTCTTTTATAGTCACTCCAGAAAAGTTGAACTGTGGTTTTCTGTTTAAGCAAACTCTGATGCTGAATTTTGTTTATGCAGTATTTTTTTCCTTTGCCTTAATTGTTTTCCTTGGGCCAGAGCAGATGCCCACGCATTGTGCACGTACCTTGTGCTGACATTTAAATAATTGACTGCACAATTTCCCTGAAAATGCCACGCTTGAAGGAAGGGGTTTGTGGATGTGTGACTGGAGCGTTGTAGGGTGAGGTAATATGTTTGACAGCATCCTAACAATGCAGTCTCATCAAAACAGCAGTCCCTCTGTGACATTCCCTTTCCTTGACAGAAACTTGTGTAAAGACCGCGTTTGAAATACGTGAAACAAGGCTGGTTGAAAGAACTTGTCTGAAAATCCAGGGCCTCAATGACCTACTACTGGTATTTTCAATGAGCACTACAGCTCTGGATACAGGTAATGTGGATTCTGTTAACCTTTCACTCTGGGGGTTCCATTCATGTTAGCCATTAGCAATTTTTAGGTGTAAAACAAAGCTTTAAAGGTATATCTGTACCTACATCTCTCATTATAATGGCTGCTGGTGGCCCTTGTTAGAAAGGGGGCTTATGCAGCCATACAGAGGATACATAGGTGAACTACAAGTCTTTGCTCAGCTGTGTCATTGCCGAGGGTTTCAAATCTGCATTTTTGTCAGAAAGGTTTTGTGCTCTGACACTGTCTTCCATAAATAATTCACCCGCTGAATGTTTCATAACAAGATCACCTTCATTTGATTACACATTTCTTGCAAAAGCCTACTTTGGCTGCTTGCTTAATTGTTTTACTTTAAGTTTCTTCTTAGTTGCTTCGAAGGCAGAGGGCGACTTGCGCCATGTGGTGACATTAAAGCAACGTGCTACAGCAGGCGTAACATTAATATAAGATGTTAGAGTATGAATAAACATGCAAACGATGAATTGCCTGCACATCATAACCTTATTCATGATGACACAACCAATGCCATATTCATGCATTTCAGTGCAAAAAAATTGTTAGTACCCCATTGTCATAATAGAAAGAGAAAAAGAACTCGAGGGCAGGCGTCAGGAGAACGAAAGGGGCTTTATCAAACAGGAGCAGGTAAAAAAAACCTGGGACTATGAGGAGTCAAAACGGGGAGACTAACTCTGGGATAGGCACAGGCAACAGGAGGACTGGCATTAATGACCGGACAGGGGATCCAAGAGTGGGCAGTGTGCATATACGAGACTAATGACGGACCGGTACATTTCTCAAGTGTTGATGCTTATCACATTAGGATCGGAGATTATGAACAGCACACAGCTGGTAAGAAATCAGGAGGATTCTAAAAAACCAGCAGTGACCCCTGCTGGTCATACCAGGGGAACAGGAAGGGTCGTGAGAGAGCTCCCCCCCACTCCCAAGGCAGGCATTCCTAGCATGGGAGACACCACCCATGAGGACCAGAGGAAAATAGAGGTAGGACAGGGTAACAGGGCAGGCACCAAAGCACAGCCTAAGGAAGTGGGGAACAGCCGGGGGGGTCTTCTGGCTCCTGTGGAACTGGGCAGTGACCTTTGGATGCACACCCTCCTGGTCCTTTGCACGAGAGTACCCTGGATGGTCAGTATTGCATTAGTGGGAGTCTGGGTGGCCGGTACGGATAGTGTGCCCCTATCTTCTACTCTGGGAGACGGACACTTAGCTAGCCTCTTTCTTGGGCCTCATCTGATACCGGTGGTCAACTTGGGACCTAGGATTGGATCGGCCTAAGCCTTGGGCTATGGCAGTGGCCCACAGAGCAGAACTCAGGGCAAGACCCAAAGGGTTCCACTCTAAGTCTTCCAAAAGGGCATCTCCTAGATCAATCCTATCTGACCTGGTGGTGGCTATTGGAGTCGGGCATCGGGCTGGTGGTGGCTGTGGAGTCAGGTGTTGGGCTGGTGGAGACTGGCAGGAGATTCATGCGGCAGCAGGGAGGCCACCCAGGTGATGAAGCCTTCTCTGGGCCCTGGACCCCTGGTTCTGGAGGTGCAGCAGAGGTAAAGACAAGCTCTGAAGGTGCAGCAGAGGCGAAGATGGGTAGAGTGGGCCCAGAAGAATTCCTCAACTTGCAGGCAGGGTGGCTCCAGAGGGATCAGCATGGGCTCTGGAGAAGCAATGTGCCCCAGCAAGTTCTAGAAAATCAGGAGTCACAGGCAGCATCGGCTTAGTTCTGGCTCATTCTTCAAGAAACTGCTTCAAACTACTTGCAATGTTTTCTCCCATGTGGTCATCCAGAAAAAAAAAACTTCATTTCCGTTTCTGAAGAATGGAATATAAATGAGGAGAAACAGGTGTGCCTGAGGTTGGACAGTGGAGCTAATATAGTCGCCTTGAACAAGTGGAGAAGACCGTTTTGCATCAGTCATTGCCTTCACATTGCGATTGGTGAGCTTACTCTTTCTCTCTTAATGTCTGTATTTCTCTCTTATGCCTGCCCACTGAAAAAACATTAGCTTCTTGAGCATAATCTTTAATAGTGATGTTCGATAGCTTTATTTGTTACTATCTGTCATATAACTACTCATTTTGAACAGTAGTACACATTCTCTCTCTCTCTCTCTCTCTCTCTCTCACACACACACGCACACACACATTGAAATACTGGCAAATATATGGTGCATACTCAAAATTATAGTGCACCATGAGGCTAATGAATGTCTCAGTTGCTTGGCTACTCCACATGTCTGTAGTTGAGGCACTCCAATGTAGATAGCATTGTTTGTAACCTACCATCTTCATACATCACTGGCAGCGCTGTGGTGGAGAAATACTTCCTTGAAGGCGTATTGTATCTAGTATCCATTTTATGCATCATTCACTGGAATCCTTTGGACACTTTGGAGTGGTGATATGTCTTTAGCCAAGCAAAACACCACTGCATCATAAGGAATGCAATGAGAAAATGCATCAACAATTCTTATCTAAGCAGGAGTTTTCTTAAGTGTACCATTACTCGACCTTGCTGTCTCCTCCTCGCGCATGTTTTGGCTTTTCTCATATTCAGGTTTGTGCTTGTGTTTGAGTTGGTGGAACAAACTGGATGTGTTACCATCCTTTGTAAGCACAATTTTTTTGCAAACTTTGCATAATACAGTTGTTTGCTCCATATTAGAGTTTCTGTAACCAAACCAGTTCCAGATGATCGAGGTAGCTCCATTTTCTACTCCACCTTCATCCATGGTTGTTATAGTAGGCTGGGCTGTGAGCATATCACACACACACATATACAGTTGTACCTCAGTTCTCAAACTCATTAGAACTCGAATTTCTTAAAAGTTGAACCAACCAGTTAGAAAAAAAATCTCAGAATTCAAACCGTGAACGCCGACCTAACGCTTCAGTCTCAGCCTCACATTCACTGTGATAGCATCATGCATGTTTACACTAGCTGAGTACATATACATTGGTACCTCAGAACTCGAATTTAATCCATTCAGAACTCCGGATCTAATACTAAAAAATTCAAGTTGTGGTCAAATTTCTTAAAAGTCGAACCAACCAGTTCGAAAAAAAAATTCCTAGAGCTCGATCTAAAATTCGATCAGAACTTGAGCTTTTTAGGATTCGATCCGGAGTTCTGAATGGATTAAGTTTGAGTTCTGAGGTACCACCGTACTTCATCAATTAGAGTTTATCATTATGAATAATGAATTATTATCGTGAGGAGTTTTCCTGGTACATTGCAAATGATACAATATCGACCATCCCTGAACTCCGCCCACTTATCGGGATCATTGGGCTCCTCCGGATCACTGTCACTCATTGGGCCAATTAGCAGACTGTCCATGCACCACCAGGGTAAGCAGGAAATTGGGTAGGACTAAGGAAGGAGGTTGGGTGTAGGGGAGATCGTGCAGGTGGAGAAGCAGAGTGCAAGGAGCTCCAGGGAATGGTAGCTGGGCATTCTGTCATAACATGAGGGACAAATGACTCGATGCCAGTCTAGAGGAGAACAAAAGGAGCTTTATTATAAAAACAGTGGCAAGGAAACAAACAGGACAGCTGGGGGTCAAAATGGGAAGAATAACTTTTGCATGGGCACAGGCAAAAGGAGGAGTGACATTAATGACTGGACATGGGCACACAGGACTTGGAAGCACATATATGTAGGAGTAACAAGGGCCTCATACAGTTCAGGTGTTAACGTTTACCATATTAGGATGGGGAATTATGAGCACCACACAGCTGGGAAGAAAACATGAGGATTCAGGAGGACCAGCAGCAAACCGTGCTGGTCATAAAGGGGATGGACAGGATGGGTTGTGACACCTATTTTCTTATGTTTTTTTTTTCTTTTTAGCTATTACTACCTCAGATACTACCAGGCACAGACATACAACATGCATCTTAGGGGTACACCGAATGACACATTTTATGCTTCACTTAGATTTTGACTATAGTCATTAATGTTTCTAAAGAGGACAAAATTTGCAATATTTTGTTTTGACTGTTTAATTAAATGCTTGGTTGCCTAATAAAGTGCACACTGATAACAATTTATTAAAAATGATTAAGCCATCCTTTGAATCATATAGCTTTGTATAATTATAAGGTTCAAAGTACACTTCTAAAGTCACTAATACATCACAACACGTAGTCCTTGATGTTACGGTTTGCTTTGCAGCAAACAGCACTAATCTTGCTTATGAATAGACATCTTATTTTAGCTTCCCTATATTGCTCACAGCTGTCCTGTACTGCTGCGACAGGCCAAATGTCCCTGCATTTAAGCAACTGAAGACTGAATAAAATAACCTAAATAAAACTATATGCAATATCTTGTTATTGGTATCTGTTGATTAGTGTATATTGTTGCATTTTACACTATAACACTGCAGCTGAATACTTAGGACCATGTGATATTTCAGTTTTTCTTTTTTAATAAATCTGCAACAATTTCAAAAATTCTTTTTTTTTTTTGTCTGTCAATATGGGGTGCTGTGTGTACATTAATGAGGAAACAATTAATTTAAATGATTTTAACAAATGGCTGCAATATAACAAAGAGTGAAAAATTGAAGGGGGTCTGAATACTTTCCTTACCCACTATAATACTTCAGCAACACACTAGTCCAACTGGCCCAGTGGGAAATCTTGTTCCAGGGGCTGGAGTGCCAATCCTGCCACCAACCCCCAGGTTATTCCCTACTAGTTGGAGGACCTCCTGGCAGGGCCTTGTAGATTAACATCATACCCAGGGTGAAACAATTGCAGGTTAAGGACCTTGCTCAAGGTTCCAACAGAGTAGAACCAATAAGAGCATTAATGGGATTTGAACCCACGACCTACTGATTAATGGTACAGAACCCTAGCTTCAATGCCAGCACTCCGAAGAGCACAGTTCAAAATTCGGATTATTATCACTGCGGGTTCCCTGCATTGCAGTTTCTTCATCTGGCTCGCCTAAGGTCCATTCCTCTGATGGTTTTGGAACTGGAAGACTGTTGTCATGTGGCACAGGTCTCATTGCTGAAGGTAGATTAGGATATTCAGTTGACTTCTTGTTTTTGGCAGAGAAACCAGGCACATTAGTCAAACAGAAGTAACAGTCTGGTCTTTCTGTTCCCGCCGTATCATCGGGACAGAAAACCGCGTTGTCTTTCGAGTGCCCCTGAGCCAGGCTCTCAGACAGACAGCACGTGTCGCACAACAAATGTGAGGCGCCCCTTCCTTGTCTTGATCGCCAACTTTACAACTGAAGTACAGATGATATGCCATCTTCACAAGAGAAGTCAATGAGTGTCTCTGAGGTACAAGCATGTATTCGCCACAAATATAGCGGAATGTATCACGGCTGTTACGGCATTGACATCTAGCTTACTTGTTACATTGCTACTGAGGCAATGCAATGTTCTGAACAATACAAACACACCATCAGGTCTATATTAACCCATTGAACACTTTTATAGCCTGCTGAGGCAGTGTCAAGCTGGCTCCAGCCTACCCAGGCATGCCTGCGCTGCAAACCTCCACAGAACAGTTTCCAACCTGGCCTGATTCCATGCATGGACATTTCCAGACTGCACAAAACATTGTTGATAGGTGTACTGCAGAAACAAAAATTTTTGGACACAAATATATATAAAAATAAACACTGTAATAAATGAAAACAATAAAAACATGACAAAACTGGAGATTTCGATGAAGTGGGACGCTTTGCTAACAGTGTTCAACAAGCAAAAACCTTGTTGTGCAGTGTAATCAGTCGTGGTTGATCTGTTCTGAGTTCCCCTCTCTCTGCATTTTACTTGTGTATCCTTATTTATGCTCAGAAGGAATAGAACCCAATTATCAGAACTGCACTGTTTGTTTCACTTCTGGATGTTTTTTTGTTTTTGATTAAGGCTTAATGACCACCAATGGTGAAGACATTGTCCTCAGGTCATTCATAGGTTTTGAAATCTGACACTTGTGTATTTATAATTTGTAATTGCATTTGGTGTAACCTCATAACACATCTGAAGCAAGGAAGCAAAAATGTCTATAACTACAATTGATCCATAAAATTTATAATTCTACATATATGAGATACTGTTCCTACTATGGTTCCTTATCACCATATAGTATTTTTCTATCATTTTGAACTAGCTTTAAAATCGCATATTGTCTGGAAGACAAAAACAGCCAAGGTATTGAAATATATTTTGATAAGCTTTTACAGAGAAATGAAATTGAATTTGTGAAAAGTGCATTTGACTTATAGAGATAATTAAAACTAAGTCACCTTACCTTGGAATCTTGAAAAGACTGACACATTAATATAGAATCACCAGATACAATTAATAGTTCATTCATTTATTTTCATTATTGACTTTCTGAATATTAGTCTGAGACTTTGGCATATAGACTACAGCACCTTACATCATAAACCCCAGGACAGCTTTGTTCTCATTACTGATAGTAATGTTTGGAAATGTTTTCATTTGTTGTTCTTTTGCAATATTTGCAAAGAATTACTGGCTGCAAAGAGGCAACATTTTGTGCATAGAATCTCTGTGGGTACCAAAGGTTCAAAGACCAGAAAGGCTAAAATGTGTCTCTGCCTGGCGGACTTGAACTTGAGGGAAGCATTTTTCTTTCTGAACCTCTGCTTTTTTTTACTGAGCACCTGGAAGCCGACAGGTCCATGCATATCTTGCATATTTTATCTTTGCCCCTCCCGTTCCAGCTGATCACCAGAGTGTCCAGCTTCCTAAGGGAAGTCCTTTGCCATCACTGTACCGGTTGTTTAAGATTCCCTGGGACTTGACAAACAGCTGCTGTTGAGCTGGAGGGTTGAAAGCGACTTGGCATCTTTACTTCCCGGAGGTCACATGGTACAGGCTAATGCGTTCAACTGCCACAGAATTTACCTTGACTGGACACCTCCTGCTGTGTGTTGCAATTGTGGAGCGTAAACAAATGATAATGTTTGAACCGGAGACACATTCTGGCCTTGAGGCAGGTTGCAAAAATGATCGAAATGACCATAAAGTCCAGAAATCCAGAACAATCATGACATAGTGTGAAACACGCCTCCTGAGGGTGACAATCAAATCACAGGATTTTTTTTTACCCACTAACATGGTTTAAGGTTAACTGAAATAGAAAAGAAGTGCACTAATATTTCTTTGGCTAATGTGTAATAACTGCATATTGTTAAAAATCTTGTTTATTTTTAATACAAAGTAGTAAACAAAAAGGTGGAGCAGCAAGACGTAAGACCCAGACTGTGTCCCCAAAGAGCAGAACGTGCTGCTATTGTCCGTGAGACGAGAAACGTCACATCAATTTGGTTTCAGTTTGGCGGTGAGAAAGTCTTTTAACGATTCCTGGTGCTCTGATGGTTTTCGCGGGGATTCTCAGCAGGCTTACCTTCAGGATCTTCACCAGGCGTTTCCCATTTCAGACAAGCAGCTCTGGCCCACAGTCCCAAGTCGGTATTCAGCTCTTATTTGTGCTCTGTTCTTTGTTCAGCAGGTTTAAAGCAGGGATTCGCCAAAGCCAAATACTTAATTTTTTTTTTCCACCGGCAGAATCAATATTCCCTGTTTGAGACTTTTTTTTTTCTCTTTTTCTCTTTCACGAGCGGGTCGGAATGACTAATTCGAATGTCAGCTGGATTCTCCCTTCCCATTACGCCGTGTTCTCACAGGCTTGTTAAGATCTCCACAGTAATCCATGGTCCTTTCGCAAAGGGAAAACCCAGAGCTACAAAGACCTGCCGCTAGATGGATGCATCCCAAGAAAAGACTGCAAGCCTGCATGAGGCTGTTGTATGGACTTTCATTGTAATGTGTCTATTTCATTTTACACCATGGCATGCCATACATGTTTACAAGGCAAGCATGAAATTAGTTTTTGCTTGTCCGTGGCTTATATTAATTAAATAGAGCATGTTCTGTGTTAATTGCGGTTCCGGAATCATAGCTATACTGTAGGACCCCTATTGATTTTGATTAAACTGTTATTTATTTTTAGGCCTGTTTATTTATTAATCTATTTATTTATTGCCACAAGTTTCAAGAGCATTAATTGTTTAAAATAGGGTGGTAATGCAACTTTTGGACTCACGCTACAGTCATACAACCTGAAACATTCATACATCTCATCATGAGAATCAGATTGGCTTGCAATGCTGAATTATGCACTACAGAAAAGAGAACCTTTAAGGCATCTCCTGAATGGTCAGTCTAGTTAAAAAATCCATTTAGTATGTTCAGCCTGCGCTCCATACTGTGATGGAACTTTGAGATGGAAAAAAAAAGTTTTTTGATAAATTATTACTTATTATATAGTTCAAAATGAATTTGCACATTATAAGAACTGAAATGTTATAATAATGTTATAATGTTATAATAAGTGAATAACTGAAATTGTAAATTGTTAAATGAAATGTGAAATGAAATATTTTCCAAATCACAATGCTCTTACGGCAGGTATGATTTTTGGAGAAACCTGCAGAAATGTGTCTTTTTATTCCCAGTGTAACACTTTTGTAATGTTCATGAGCGATTTTTCCTCTGATAAATGTTTTTCCATATAAGAGTGGGATATCTAAATGATTATGTACCCCATTCTCTTCAGAAATAATTAAAAAACAATAATTTTATTAAAAAGCAAATTAGATCTTAAATGATAAAAGACAGATCTTTCTCTAATAGCAGAAGAGCATATCAATTTTTCCTCCACTTCCAAGGACTCATAAGGGTTGTGAATCATATTGTCAACTAAATAGTTATAGTATTGATTGAAAGTTTGTGAATCCATAATATATTTTAATGGAAATGTTAATCTTGAACTGTTGATTAATAAAGAACGGTATTTTTCCAAAATTAAGGGTTTAGGTGAATTTATGCATGCAATATGAAAAAAGAGCAAATTAGAATAAAGGACTATCTGACCATTTTCTAAGATAAATTAATTGCAGTGTTCCTTGGCTCAGTAAAGAGTTTCATTTAGTGTCTTGATAATAAAGTGCCACGCTCAAAGAGTCACTAAAATGGCTAAGATTGGGTGGCATTTCCCTATATACAGGTAATATCATCCTCCGCTCAAGCGCTGTGGTTGTTTCTTTCGGGGGGCGCGGCTTTATGGGTTTGAATGCTGTCTAAAGTTCAAACCTAAACTAAAGTTTGCAGTCATATCATGTGGTTGCTTTTCTGTAGATGGACGTTGATGACTCACCATTGGTGAAGTAACTGAACCACACCAAAATATCTTGGAAGCAAAGGCGCTGAGGTACTTTGCAGACCCAGGTTTTTCCTTCCTTAAAATACTAATAATAAACCAACTGTTACTTTCAAAGTTATTGCAGAGGAGATACGGGACTGCTGGGAGAAGAGATAGACTAAAAAATGACATTTACACATACTGGTGCATCTGCCCACATTTGTTTCATTAATGGGGGGTTGGGATGTGTGAGTAACCGTCAAAATCCATTATCCAATGGCTTAACCTGGGCATGGCTGAGGGTGCGGGGAGGACGCTGGGGCCAATCCCAGGCAGAACTGAGGAGTAGGCAGGAGGACATGCTGGATGGAGCTGACATGCACACTACGCAAATGTAGTGCTGAAGCAGGAATGACTCCCCCAGCCTGGGGGTGTGACATGAGAGAACTGCCCACTGAACCACCATGCTGGCTTAATACCTGCATAAAGTCTGGATGTTTTTAATATTCTTAAATGTGTTTGTCTTACACCACAAAGGTATAATTGCCATTTGACCAATTCATGTGTCACGAACGCTTGGGAGCTTCGTGCCTGGATGCAGGTAGCGCGGGGTAAACAAGGCGATTGGAGGCAGGAGTATC
>JAODUD010000095.1:16679693-16695196 GCA_026784285.1 Stomatorhinus walkeri | reverse complement strand
CCCCCCCCCCCCCCCCCCCATTTCATAGATGACTGATTTACAAATATCTCACCTTTGTATAATAGTCTTCCTTATTGTATTTATCACCAGATATTCCCTTAACTGATAGAACTGATATTCTGAGTATTTCTGTCCTTCTGCTGAACCCTCTTCTATCAGACTGCTGCTGTAATACAATGCACCTGCAACTGACTCACCCTGCAAAATCTGACTAAAATGTGCTGTTATGGGCATGTTTTTAACTCGACTACAATCACACTCTTTACATATATAATTTCTGATAACTTCTCCTCAAACAGTTCAAGCATAAAAGCAGCTGAAGAGACAGATGATTTTGCTGCCACTCTAATGGCTATGATGAATGTTGTAGCACCTTTAAAAATTATTAAACACGAGCCTGTCACTTAGTATACTAAGTATATTTTATTATTATTTTAATTTTCTTAACTTTTTTTTTTTACCTAAGTATATTTTATCATTAATTAAAGCTGGCTTCTCAACTATTAGCACAATTCTAAATGCAGGTATTTGAAAACAATCTAGAAAGCTAATAAAATGTTCACTTTTATGTAAACATAATTTTTCAGCATAATTGATAGGAATAAAAACAACCCTGGATTTCTTTGTACTACAGTGGCCGAATTACCTGGAAATCCCAGAGCAGACAAGAAAAAACACATCGCCCAATAAATTCCTTTGATGGCAAATTTCAAAGGGACTAAGATACTCTGCCAGCTTACTACAGGAACTGGCAGGTCTGCCACATTTCTACTACCAGCTTTGCTTTTATATATACTGAATTATACAGTATACAGATAACACACCTAGAAAACCAATATTAACTAGAAAGCCCATCTAAGATACAATAAATAATACCTTCTGTATTTGTTCCTAAGTTTCTTAACATTCTTCTATTAAAGCCCCTTCTGAAGAGGTCTAATTAGGATTTGAATAATCTCTCCAGCTGTAGGCCTTGAATATTCAATATTTATTAAAAATTCAGGGATACGCATTGACCATCAGCTGTCTGTCCTTCGCAATTCAAGGCCGATAATATAATTCAGTCTGGTTTGAGACAACAGCACTAAAATGCCACTTGTCAGGGCAATGAATGACACGCTTTTGTCCTCTGACTGTGGTAAAATTGCTGTCCTTGTACTTCTGGTCTTAAATGTCACTTTTGACACCATAAATCACTATACACACTAGGAAATCCCGTGGATCAGTAGGTACCTTCCTGGATTAGGTCTTACCTGCAGACTGTTATCTGTTTCTCTGAATAAAAGGATGGATCTTCAGGATACTCAGAGGGCAGGTTTGGGGCTCCAAAGACCAAAATGTACAGCTTGGTTTTCTTAATCTCTAGATATGCTGCCCCTAGTGGATACTATCTCATATATACTTCGTATATGACTTGTTATTGCAAGTGACGACTTTTATTTTGCATTCAAAACATGTGGCATAACTCACAAGCTCAACGTGCACTATTTATACCTCAGGTCAATCCTTTATACCTTGTTTTCTCCTTGAAACAGGACTTTATACTTAGTGAATAAAGGATTGTCCAGTCAGTAGGATTTGTAGACATACTGGTATGAACATTGCTGTGACAATTCAACATAAATGGAACTATGTCCAGTGATGACAAATCATGCACTTATAATAGCTATGCTGATAACAAAAAATTAAAAACTGTATAAAGAATATTAGGAGTGGAATGGCCCTAACATATTTGGATAAATATTCGATGAATGATGGGGATACTTTCTGAGAAATGCGTCTTTAGGCGATTTCACTGTTGTTCAATTATATAGGATTCTTTCACAAACCTAGATGGTAAAGCCTGCTACATACCTAAGCCCAAATAATGATTAAAAAGTATATAATAGTAAATACATAAACCAGGTTCATAGCTGCTTATTGTCATTATCAAGTATTGTATGTACTGTATGAAATTGTATGTGCTGCATTTTACACGAGTAGCATGCCCAGTAGTTTGGTTGCCCCAATATCACCACAAACATGTGAGTACTGTGTTGTGCTATGACGTCACTAAGTGATCGAAGTTTTTCAGCTCTGCTATAATCTTACAGGGCCACCATCCAATAAGACCACTGA
Organism: Stomatorhinus walkeri; assembly: GCA_026784285.1. Taxonomy (NCBI): domain Eukaryota; kingdom Metazoa; phylum Chordata; class Actinopteri; order Osteoglossiformes; family Mormyridae; genus Stomatorhinus; species Stomatorhinus walkeri. Next base: position 16,693,078 of record JAODUD010000095.1, on the reverse strand, counting down.
CCACTCTAATGCAGAAGTAAAAGCTCATGATGCTGCAATTAATGATAACATAACATTTCACTCTAGAAATGTTGCAGTCTCGTTCTTTCATTTTCCAAATCTTACTCAGGTCAGAAAAACACTGTCTCTGGATGATGCAGGGAAGCCGCTGCCCTGTGCATTCATTACTCCCATACTAGATCATTTTAACGCTCTCCTGTTTGCCTAATGCTTCCTGAAAGAACCCTCAAAATATAGCTGTTGAAACATGTGAGCATATTAGTCCTCTTCTCACCTTCAAACACTGGTTGGCTGTCAAATTTAAATTAGTGAATAGAATGTAATTTCTTACCTTTGGAGCCTTAAATAGATATGCAGTGATATGCACTGAATTAATGTATCATCCACAAAAGACTTGTTGTCTTACGGTACCAGAAATTATAATGTTCAACAAGTAGCGGGGCTTTTTCCCACAGAATGCCTGTTTTATGGCGCTTGTGGGAGATTCATATGACATTTCCACGTTAAACCTGAAACAAACCTATAAAGTAATGTCAGAGGTGATTTTTCTGAATGTAGCTTTCACAAGCCTGTAACCCAGATTAGCCGAGGAATAATGTATAAATGTTTATAATAAACTCAGGTATGCATATTGGAGAATCTGTCGTAAGTCTGCTCTTCATAAAAAATAGCTGTATTGTAATATTTAATATTAAACACAAATAAAATAACTCATCTTCCTGATACCACTCATACCACCCTCTTCATCATCCTCTCATATGCCCACTGTAATAGATTCTTCAGTTTTTTTGATCTGTTGGCAGCTAATTTGTCATGATGTGTCCCTGTCGTGCTCCCACTTGGCCAGCAGATGCCGCTGACCATCTCATTTCCCCCCTTTTGTTCCTGAGAATCTAAGTAATTGGTTAATTTGTCTATAATTCACAACTGAACCTTGTCTAGTCCACAACACTGGTGTATATATGTACCCACCCTTGTCCTATATCTTTTTTGGCCGTTGTTAGTGCTGTGCTTTTCTTTCTACCCATGCCTTGCCAGTGCTTCTTCTGTTGTAGCACCCATCGGTCATCTTTGTCCCAGTTTCCCCTAACCTTTCCCGTTGTCTAGGTTGGTGCGTGCTCCTTCTTGTTTATTCTCCCTGCCTTTTGTTTTGACCCCTCCTGGTCTATTTTGGTTCCTGGTTTAGTGTTTGCCAGTTTTGGAATAAAGCTGCTCGTGGACCATCACTCCTCTGCATCCTGTCATGACACAGTTATTTACTCTTTACTCAAAATGCAGGTGTATTGATTTTGTTTCAATCTAGCTTATTTACACTGTGATTTTCAAACAGATTCTGACTGTGCAGTACACTGAGAGCCACTTGTGCTATGGTTAATTTCATGAATATTCATCAACTTCAAACCTGACTTACCTGATCAAGTGTATTAAATTTTTATTCCTTTGAAAATACACTTGAGATGCTACTGTGATCTCTCTCAAATGATACAGTACAAAAAGAAGTCAAGACAGATGAAATACACAGATTGTCTCTGCATTCAAAAGCATAATTGTAGTTAAATTCCATACATCATCAGTGTAATACACAGATATTTTTTGAAAATACATCCCTGTTGTTCTTTAAGGAAAAACATTCTATGGACATCAGAAATAAACATATATCATTTTGTCTAAACCCCCCAAACCCTCTTGTTAAGTCCTTTTAATTGTTTTTGTTACTGTATAGGCTCACAGCAGTTTCAAGGCATAAGAGCCTGAAATGAGAGAGAATGTTAATTTGGAAAGAATCAGACTTTGATTTAAATGTCTGTGAGGAATTGATTTTAAAGAGTCTGATTGCAAGCACTTTAAAACCACAGTCACATCGAATTAGCATGTATAAAAGGGGCAGTGCTTCCCGTCACTCTGCTAACCTTGGTCTGATATGTACGGCAGCCACAAAGCCAGCACCAGAATTATATTTCAAATGACTTCTGACACCAGATGCCACATTATTTGCATGGATTTTATGTCTGCAATTATTAGGTCACTGCTGTTTATACCGATTTTGTGTAACTAGTTTAAGCAGCATGATAAAAGCAGTAGTTTGAGAGGTAGGATTATTTCACATGCTTTCCTTGGCTTTGACAAAAAGAAACCCTTTGAATGTCCAGGTGGATCAGAGGCCTATCTCCACCCATCTGGCAGAGTAATCCTGATTCCAGCTGCTCTTGCATGCGGAGGATCCTGTCTGGCCAGCCAAGGGGGTACATTTGGTTTCGACATTGGTAACAGCCTTGAATCCCCAGCTGCCCCTCAACACGAAAGATACTCTCACATTATTGGTAGAGACATGTCCCTACCATCCAGACCCGAATCTATACACTTGCTAGCTAGTATTTATCTTCTGTATGTGCTGTTTTTTTAATGAAGGGCACGTGTTAGATATTCAGAAAGAATTTCTATATAAACTCAGTTTTATTCAATAAACGCACGGCACATTTTACATTGCCATATTTTAATTTGGGGTCACACAGAACCAGTGGTAGTGGTGGGGGGGGGGCTTCAAATCCTGCCTCTGTTCTCTGGGGTCTATTCTCGCATAAAATACTCTTAAGTCAAAAAAGTTCTTAAGAAGTTCTTGACATGTTTTTTGAGTTAAGCGTATTCATACCTCATCAGCGCAGACACGCCCACCACCACACCCAAAATGCTTAAATTGCTTAAGTGCACTTAAGTCACTGGGATAATACACTGAAGTCAATTGACCACTTCCAAAGGTGGAAGCAAGCTGCACTGTGCTGGGCCGAAGTGGGCAGGGAAGGAGTTACATCACTGTCTGAACTGCCTGCAGTAGCAGCCCACTTGATTCAAGCTCAGAGCAGCTGTAACTGAAGGTAGTAACTGCAACGGTAGCAAGCTTTAATTTGGGAATCAAAAGGTGTTGCATGTTGTTTATGGTTATGCATGACTAATTTAAAGGAATTAAGCTATCTAAGCAGGTAACTTTATTTATACCAAGCGCTGATAGGTTCTCATGAAAGATGCCCTAAAGCAAATCTATATTATTCTATCATAAACCTAAAATTAGCTACATCAAAAGCTTTGGGGTAGTCTGCAAACCCTACAGACTATTATTTATTATTATAGTTATTTATTAAGGTAATAAAACTGCTACATACATGTAAATGTGCTGGCGTGGTGTGTAGACTTCAGATCTCAAATTGAAAATCTCACTCCAGCCAGCTGATCAAAGTTGGCAGCCCTGCGCTGATACCAACATTAGCAAACTGTCACCGGTGTCTGTGGGGGATTGGCGCCAAGACCTACCGCGTAAGTCAGAAACCGTGGATAGTAGCAAACACTGTCATTTATAAATTATATTGAGATGAAATCAGCAGATACAGGGCTTCAACTGTAAACTGTCCTATTGGGCTTCCTAGCCAACAGTAATGTTAGCTAGCTAGCCAACTATCTAAAAGTTAACTTAACCACTAATAGCAAAGAATCTTACTCAACACAACATGACAGCAAACTACAGCAGCAAAAGATTTTGACAAGAAAACATTTTAACAAGAAGGTGCTTTAATAAGAATGAAGCAACATTCCTCTTCCACAGGCGACTACAAATGCTCTGCATAAGAATATCTGATGGAACGAATGAAATAACCACGATTAGGCAGAATCAGATGGTGCAGGCCAAAACTGACCAACTGCGTGGGCAGAGCAGAAAATTGTGTGGGCATTGCCCACCCCTGCCTACCTCCAGATCCAGCTCTGCTAATTGTAGACTTACCCAGTCAGAAATGTCAACCTCTACAACCCGACCTCAGAATTTAAGAACGCTGTGCCCTTCATCAACAGAAGCAATATTTATTAGGACCTATATCTTATGTGTGTCTGTTTTGTGCTGAAACCTTTGCATAAGCGGTTGGTGGGTTACCTGCTAGATAGATAATAGCTAGTTGAAAGTGCTACAGATGTATGAGGTATGTGGTTTTCCTCACAGCGCTACATAAATATATTTAGGACAAAGGGCAGTAACCAAAAGACCATGAATCTGAGTCTCAACACTAAATGTAAACCATCAGCGATAACCAACCAAAATCTATCCAGCAGTGCTACATGTAAAATGGTATTTTTCAAAAATAATTATGGTTCACAAAATTTCATGCAAAACAAGTAAATTCATAGCAATACTGAAGTATCTTAAAATAGAAAAGATAAGTAATAAAATGTAAGGAATATATAAACAAGTGTTTACGTGAAAGAAGCACACCCTGCTTTAAAATGAGCCATAGAATCATGATTATGGTATTTGTTGCACTCCTTTGAGAATGTTACAGAAGTTTTGGAAATAATTCAAGGGTTTCGAAAGAAAGGAAATAAAGAAAGGAAATGAAGATTTTTTTTTGTCAAGTCCACTTTGAGTTTCCAAGAAAGAGCGCATGTTATTAGTTTTGCTCTTTTTTGAAGGACCTCAATAAGAACAAGAAAAGAAGCAATTCAAAACAAATTCCATTTATTTTTTCACTTTATTTATTTGTTTATTTTGATTTGTTTGCCTGCCTGGCATCACCATTTAGAGGTGTTTACCCAGGATAAGAATAACAATTTGTGCATCACTAAGTTAATTATGGTCTGTCTCAGCACTTGCAGGAATCTGTCTTCTTTGCAAATGAAGGCGGTTTTTCAAAAGCGAGGGAATACATTTGCTTCAGAAAGACCATTGTTGGAAATAAAATGGGGGTGTAAAAGTTCTTTTCATACAAGTTTTGCTTTGTGATGTTTTACCAGGCTGATGAAAAAGTATGAATTATATTATACAAGCAATGGTACATGAAAAGTTTTAATTTTTAACCACAAACTATGACAAGCAAAGGATTTTTTTGGAAATTGAAATGTCAATAACAGCTTTTTCTTTTAGCTAGTTGGTTGACAATATAAATAACCTTCATACAGCTAGGAGTAAAAAGGTAAAACAAATCTTAGGTTACCTGCCTAGTTAAAACACATGAGATCAGACACAATTTTAACACTCATACTATGGCATTGAAAAGGTGAAGCCAAAAATCCAGGCACAGGTTTTAATCTTTATTGAATCTGGACAGTATAAGCTTTACAAAGAAAACACATTTGCCAAAGAGCTTCACAAAACACAGCTTTAGGCTGTGAACTCTGCCTCTACCCATTTCTAGCCTAATGAAACACCTTTAGGGTGGGGAATTACTTGCATAAAACACAAGGCATGATGGGAAAGTGATGAGGCCACTGCAACACAGAAGTTAACTAGTTTGTTTAACTGGTGAAGAAGGATATACTGTATAGTTAATTTTATAAAACAAATGCCCTAATATCACAAATTTATACTCATTTAAATATGAACCTGTGGGGAACTGTGGTTCAATTCAATATTAATAGACCATTTCCATAAAATTAAGAAAAACTAAGACCGTCCATATGAAACTGGTCATTGATTATAAAAGTGATGAGCATGTTGGTGTATTTATGAACTGTCTATATTTCACCAGGAATTTGATCCGGTTAAATTTTTATAAATAATCCACTTCTATTGAGGAATCCAGTTGTAAGCTTCATATAGTACATCAGCTCATCAAAGAATATAGATGTGATAAATAGATCTGTTTGGTTCTCAGTAACCAGGCCTTTACTTATTACTGCGATTCTCCATCCTGGTCCTGGTGCACCCCTTTGCCAGAATGTTTTCATTCAACCCACATGGGTGCCAGGAACAGGATTGAGAACCACGGACTTATTATGACTCCCTGATTTGAAACTATTGCTTAAAGGTTTCCGAGCCGGGACTCTTGGGAAACTAAGGCTCAGCTGGTGTTTAAACAAAACAGAGTGCTGAAGGTCATGCATTCCGTGTTTGTGACCAAGGGAGACTGGCCCGTTAAAGGTTGTTCATTGTAATCTCTTGAGAAATGCCAAACGGGGTTTACATCAGAGATTTTCCATATAGAAAATACGTGCACACTCAAAGAAGACTGAGAGAAATGGCAGGAGAGGAAAAGAAGGGAATATATTTCTACTGAAAGGTCACAATATTACTTGCAAAACACCGAATGAAAAAAAAATGCACACGATTAAACATAATGGAATCATTATTTAACAGACATACTGGAAAGTCAGAACTTTATTTTTGTTACTGCCTTCCAGTAGTACAGCTCTCTCATCCTTCCTTGCTGAGATTCTTTTAAAATGCATATCATTATATTCTTGATTCTGATTTATATGCCTGTAATCCAACTAGAACTGATAATGCTTCATAAGAGCTGTTTGTATTGTATCTAATAATAATAAACTATCAATATTCATATCCTGACCAAGCTTGACCAATTTTGTTCTGCAATATCTATCAATCCATTCAAAAGTTCATACAATTTCAATAAATACTTAACTGGTTATTCATGTAATGAATTACAACCTGACAAACCTGGATAAAGAAAAAAAAGTGTTTTTGTATTGTAACTAGCTTTTGTATTTTAACAGCTTTAGCTGTGTTATTATTTCCACTAAAATGTATTTAATTGTCAGTCAGGTGCATCTTCAAATTCACATCCTGCCTGTAACAGGCAGGCATTTTCAATGAAATCTTATTATAAATTGCCTGTAATATCATAGGGGTGGTACAGTGGCTCCGTGGGTAGCAGTGTTGCCCCCGCCCTTCCAGAGCTGAGGGCTTCCATTCCGCCTCTGCTCTGTGGGCATGGAGTTTGCATATTCTCCCTTTGTTGCATGGATTTCCCCTTTGGGTGCTATGGCTTCCTGCTGCAGTCCATAGACAGGCATTTACGCTAATTGGCATCTCTAAATTGCCCATAACTCTCGTGGGAGAGTGTGTGCGTGTTGTGGTGTGCTGTCATTCCATCCAGGGTATACCCTGGCCTTGTGCCCAATGCAATGACCCTTACCAGGATATGCAGTTATAAGATGGGTGTAGTCCTGTAATGAGCTCTTACGCCACATGAAAGAGAAGAACTGGTCCTGCTGAATTTCATTATAGTGTAATGTGCCTCAGTCCAGCCATCTCTCTCACAGATAATGCAAATCTGTTCTGACTAGTCTCACTTGGCAGTTTCACAACACATGCATTGGCAGATGCGTTCTGGTACATCAAGGGGCAGGAATGGATGTGCACTACTTCTGGTATGATTTGCTTTCTTCGCTGTATTGTTTTGGAGTCCCTGTGGGACCCCGCGTGCAAAACGCTGCTTTCCTCTGTAAGCCAGTGTTCTATCGCTGATGCAGGGTGATCATAGGATTACATTTAGCTGCTGTAAGAACTACTCTTTTTTGTTACAGCATACAAATTAAATGTAAAAGAAAATTTCAAATGTTCAATTTTGTTGCCTCTTTAATGTGTCGGAATGAGTGTAAATACAATTAGATTACTAATGGTATTTTCTGCCCCTATGAGACTGCACCTGCAGACTCAGATTCGGTGAGCTCCCTAACAACGAACGTATACTTTTAAACTCGACATGTACACAGGTGTAAGTAGAGCTGGCAGAATATATTCTGTCTAGCATATAATACGGAAACAATTTCTCTTCTGGGCTTCCGTAAGAAACACTGTAACAATGTATCTGTGAGAGAACAGGCAAACCATCTCCATGTTTGACCAGAATATGGTTATGACAGATGAGGTTTTTCCAAGGCGTCTCTTGCATTCCCATGCTAGCCTGGAAGAATAATGCCGAAATAAATCCCAGCAAGCCTCACAACACAGGTGAAGTTACAGCAAGGAAAAACATCAGTACATCAGAATTCAGAAAAATACATTTTCTTTTGTGTTTTTGGTAATAATGAAAACTGTTTTTGGAACTTTCAGAGCTTCATGCTTCATGGTAATAAGTAGCAGATTTTCCTGTATTACGTTTGGTTGCTGAAAAATATTTTTAATGGAAATAAGATCATCTTAAATACAGTGAAGGATTAACTTGGAAAAAAAAATGAATTTTAATTAAAATAAAACTGTAGAATATAGACTATCTGGCCAAAAGAAAGTGCACACCAGCTTGTCCAGCTTCTCATTCTCAAACCATGGGTTTAATATGACGATGATCAGCCCATTATTTCCATAATAGAATCTCTTCTTCTAGGAAGGTCGCCCATTAGATTTTGCTGGTGGGATTTACTGCTATTCAGTAGTGCCTTTCCTGGAAGCATTGTTGCTAAATATGTTAGCAGCTTACGTAGGTGGAGCCACAGAACCGAATGGGTCCAACCATGTAAGTTACAAATGGGTGCTTTTGGGAAACGCACCCTAGGTTGGGTATTTATGTTGGATCGTTAGGTCCCTTTACTACAGATGCTCGCTGGAGGAGACTGTGTGACTGTGTGCTTAATTATACACGAGTGCCAGCAATGGGCACGTTATCCTGTAGTAAACAGTGATAATCTCATTTATTATAAAAGTAGGTCATAATGTCTTGCTCACTCATATGCCCTTTGTATGTTTTATTGTTATTACATTATGCTACATACTCCTTTAACCTCTTTCCTACAGAAAAAGTGGGTGGTGATACAGTTGAGTAAGACATCGTTGTTTTAATTCACCAACAGCCTCAGGGCGCCAGGCCAGACAACTAAGGTGTACAAATAATCAGCCAGTGCACAATAGTCAGCTGCCACACTGAGGTCTGCTGCTGGGGCTGCTGGAGCTGGACAGGAGATGCATGGATCTGCCCAGAAGCTCTCACACCTGTGACATGTTCAAGTAGGGTGGCTTCCGGGCGTGACCTCCCATCTCAGAACACAGTGGATATCTGAGGAAGTGCGATTTTTAGGAAAAAAAAAAAATCCAGAGTTGTTTGCTACTTAAATTACTGAAGGTCAGAAATGCCATAGGGTCCAAACATTGCACAATGGTCTATTTTTTCTTTTCATTGTTCTTATCATAATGTGTTGACCCCCCCACATTCCACTAGCAATCACAGAGCATTGGTGCACAAATTAAATGGGAATATTACTTGTTAAAATAGCTGCACGTTTTTTGGGTCCCCCTGACAACTGTGTTGTTGTAGGACTCAAGCACATTGCTACTGACGGAAGTTTAACCACAGGTGACAGCACATTAGATGTTTCATATTTATCATAGTTGACCGAATTTTGTGGCACACCTGATTAAAAACAATGTTGATATGCTGAGGATGCTGTCTGTCTCCTACCCTGTCAAAATATAATTGTGTGTGTGACTAGACATGTGCATAAAGAATGTTTAGAGTCTGTAACCCTGTAATTAGACTTTGTTTATAGCAGATTCTAGATTGGATGCTTGGGAGTGAAATCCAGCTGTGCGTGTAGGGGTACCAGGCAATTACGATCACACATTCTCTTTAGGACAATATGCAGTTCACTCAGTGAAAATGCTTTGGGCAGAAATAGATCAGCACAGCATATTCACACAAGGAGAGCCTCGCACCACCATACCGATGAGAGCTTGTTATGCCGCTTATTGGGACAAATATGTCACAACCAATAAGACTCAATTGTTTTAATGTCTGCTTTAAAGGTATAGGGAATTTCCTGCGATAGTTCAGCTTATCCCTTTCCATTGTTTTTAATGTGTGTGAAAATTTAAATGCATATTTAATAGGTCTCTCAATACGGAACTATCTTTACAGCACAGTATCACTTCAGAATTAGTAACCAGTCAACTTCTAACTGCTTACTCTGGTCATGGTAACAAAACACCACCCTCCAAATTTCTGAAATTATCCTTGTAGTTATTTAGTCATGCAGAATTTTAATAGAATTATGCATGTTTATAAACTCTACTATTACTACTGCAGGCAGTTAATACCATCGGTAACATTTCATGCAGGCATAATACCAACAACATAAGAGTGGCACAGGAACCTTAATGTATGGAAAAAATAACATTTAACCTATAACACAAAGGTGGACAGTTTTTTAGAGCTTCCCCAGAGGTAATTCAGGGTAATTCCCCTTCTCAGGGCAACCGAGCTCCGCTTAGCTCCCCCAGAGGTAATTCAGGGGAATTCCCTTCCTCAGGGGAGCCGATCTCCACTTAGCTCCCCCAGAGGTAATTCAGGGGAATTCCCCTTCTCCGGGGAGCCGATCTCCACTTAGCTCCCCCAGAGGTAATTCAGGGGAATTCCCCTTCTCAGGGCAGCCGAGCTCCACTTAGCTCCCCCAGAGGTAATTCAGGGGAATTCCCCTTCTCCGGGGAGCCGAGCTCCGCTTAGCATCCCCTTAATTCAAACACCATTCAAATGGTAATTAAAATGGTGTCAACCATTCGCAGGGCAGAATGCAAAATTCTTTACAGCAAATAATGAAATAAAGCAAAAAGCATGCTCCAATAATTTTTTTGTCTTGGGGGGTCGGAGCCTTTAGTTTGTCACAGAGCATGCATGCATGTAATCATATTCTATAGGCAATTTATAGACACCATTTAGTCTAACTGTGGGATGTGGCAACAGGTAAGCTCCGCCCATACAGTGTGGTGGAGGGATTTGAACTGTATGGCAATTTATATTTTCTGCGGGGTCAAAGTTCCTGCCTGTGACATTGGCCTACAGGCAACCTGCATAGTATTGCTGTATTTAGTGACAAATCACCTCCCAAAACCACTAAATCCAAAACACAAAATGCAAAAGATCAGGTAGAGTGTAACCACCCATTAACCGCCTTTAAAAGAAGGGCAAACCAAGACTCTAATCGCGAAGTATTGCGCTGATGTACAGAAGCCCTACTGAGCGTTTTTCTGTCCTCCGTCTCCCTGTCCTCCCGTACCTTGCCTGTCCTCCCTCAGTGCGATCCTTACCTGTTTGCCTTACCTTCCCAGTCCGGCTCCCTAACCTGACCTATCTGTCCCACCGGGTCCGGCTCCTCCCGTCAGCCTCTCCGTTTGTACTCCAGTCCGGTGTTTCTTCGTCAGACGGACTTCCCCGCTATCGATCCCAATCTACTTGGCCGCCTGTCAAGCTGGCGGAGCCTCTTCTGTCTTTGCCTAGGCTCCTGTTACCTGGGTCTACTTAATCTCTGTGTCTCGCACCGCAGTCTTGCTATTGCCTGTGCGCCAGTAACATTAAAACTCGCTTCTCCTCGCAACTCTGGATCCCTGTCTCTCTCTCTAGTGAACCGTGACATAGAGGTCTTGAAACAAGAACAGGAATTTTTCAAGAAAATTGACCCTCAATACCATTAAATGTAACGTTTTATCGGATATTTATGCACATGACACGACCACTTAAATATTACCTTTAAGTAGTAAATTACTACCATATGAAATTATAACCATTCTTTTCACTGAATATATGGTTAGCTTAATTATATGTAATAGAAATTCTACTTAAAATAAGTAATTGCTGAATTATTCTTTTTGATTACTGGACTGATGCCATTATTTCTTGTGCCCTTTTGCCTGTAGGTCAGCATGACAGATTAATTCCTTAATTTACTGCAATAAAATTTTAATACAATCAAGTGAATCTAACAATGTTCTGTCACGCAGCCTAGCAAAGACTGACTTTGAGCACTCTCTGCTTCAAAAATAAATCATTACAAACACAAAACAACAAGCAGCAGCATCATTACTTAATGTTCACTCTAAAACTTATCTTAAACTGTACTGAGTAGGAAGTCACCTGACCAGTAGTGGTCTTTATTTAGTTATTTAATAAGGAAAGCAAACATATGGGTCTTTGATGTGTATACTATTGATGCTGGATTTTATTGTATATATTTATTGTATAATCTTTGTGGAATATTGAATACTAGTGTAAAAATATTTAATCAGAATACTTTTATTATCCCAGAGGAAATTGTTTAAAACTGCATAACTTTAGAAAATAAAGAGAAACAGTAACCCCTTTCAGACATTTTTATCCAGACTGGACATGAGAGAATAACAAGCTGTTAGATTTGTAAGACTGGCAGATCAGTAAGCCATCCGTCCTGCTAAACTTACCCAGGATATGCTTCACGATATAGAATCGCAGCAAAAACAACTGTCGTGAGTAAGACAAGATGTGTTTACTGATGGGAATAGGTGGGCATGCCTTCAGGAGGAAGAGGAAATCTGTTCCAAAGTCACCCTTTGAAAGGCCACACAGCCTCCAGGGCCTGATTGGGAATTTGTCACCAAAATCAGGCCCGTAAGTGTTTAGGTGTCAGGCCAGCGTGATGATGGCAGTGTTAACACACTTGCATTCTCTTCATAACTAACACACATAGATGCTTTCACAGTGAAGGTCTGCAACCTGGTCCGTGAGCTATCTTGATCTGGAACTTTTGTAGTTCCTGGCCGCTTTCATATGTCGCACTCACACTGCAGAACAGGAGGAACTGGGACATTTATGCTAAATAAGCATGGAAGATGGAAAAAGTTTGTAGGTTGAACTTCACACATAGCTTCATACGAATTCACACTGCCACACCAAAGCAATGGAGGATTATAAGTTGTTTTGTTAATTATTTGTTAGTTATTGGGTGGATTGATTATGATCAAAATGGGACACGGCCTTTTATTTGTATTTTACATATATACACACACATTATTTTAAATATACACGTTCATGATTCTTATTAGATCTGGCCAGCAGATCGATGTTTCATCTTCCACAGAAAAAAAAGCGATGTAATTTTATTCCACTATAAAGCACTGGCAGGTTTCCCCACTGGCACCAGTGATATTAGACAAAAGTTCAGTATATTGGTTAGTGATCAAGTTTTCTGCATCAAATTTTTTTTTTGCTGATACAGCAAAAAAATGTATTAATTAATGCGTTAAATGTAATTGGGGTACAAAGACAATTCCATCTGCTCTGCTACACCTCTTTCTGCACTTCTACCTAACTTCCAAATTAGCACCAGTGCATGTGATCAACCATTCAGCAAGTTTATCACTGTAAGTGACTCCCCAGTAGTTCATGTTCGAATAAAAAGTACCTAGTCTGGAGCAGGTACTAAAAAAGGCTTCTGGAACTGCTTCCAAGGACCTACAATCGGGGCCTGCAGTAGTGAAATTGACAAAAGTCCCTGGTTCCAGAAAAAGGTTCCGGAGGTGTGAAAGCGTCTTATGACTTAAGCTTAAAGTTACTTCCATACCCTGCAAATGATATACATTTTCATGAAGAGAGTGGAACAACTTACAGTACCAGTCGAAAGTTTGGACATGTCAAGCCGGCTACAAAGGAGAGTGATACAGTCGCATCACATCACCCAGCTACCCAACCTAAATACAGTAGAAATGGTCAGATCGCAGACTAGCACATAACAGAATTGTGCTTATAATGGAGAAACAATTGGGTCCCCAGGGCTGCTTTTAGCTGTGTAGTTCTGTTCGGCTATAACGGACATGCAGTTCCGCCTACAAGGCGTGTGGCGTGCCGGTGATAACCAGCGCAGATACG
>JAODUD010000095.1:16659743-16679593 GCA_026784285.1 Stomatorhinus walkeri | reverse complement strand
TTAATGCTTTATATGTAGCAAAATTAAAATGAAAATGTTATTTGTCCTAAATGCATTTAGACTAACAGCTAGGACACGTCCGATTGCATTTTCATCATGACGCCGTGGGATATGTGTAGCAAAATTCAATGCAGCTTTGAAAATGCATTCCGAGCTGACCACGCCCACAGCTAGGACACTTCCGATTGCATTTTCATCATGACGCCATGGGATATGTGTAGCAAAATTCAATGCGGCTTTGAAAATGCATTCCGAGCTGACCACGCCCACCCTACACCAATCATTGCGTCAAGGCGGGAATTGGCGGAAGTGTGTTGAATTGAATTTTGCAACGTATAAGCTTCCATAATTACAAAGGTGAAACATGAAATGCAATGACTGTAATTGTTAAGATCATATGAACAGGAAGATATCTTTATATTTTTAGTCACTGTACTTTGAAAGTTTACTACTAAAATAGCAAAGACAACTTACGGTTATTGGTGCAGAGCATTTCACATGGATGTGATTTATAGTATTTTACGGTGATCAAGTAATATTATATATTACTGTATACAGTAATAATGACAGGTGAAATCAACCCAGAAGGTTTCCCATTGGCTATTGGGGTCGAATCAGCAACTTTCGCATTATAAGGTGACAGCATAAACCACTGTAACACCATGCCACTGTACGAAGCACTTCTAACATTTACGTAACTTATGCATTTAGTCTGTCTGCAATTCATTGCCAAGTAAACTCCCTGGCTGTGTTTATGGCCACAGTATTTCCTTTTTTAAGGATTACATCTTTGTATTTTTCATACAGCTCTATCACCATCGTTTATTCTGCGGCGGAAAGAAAGACTGCTCTCATTTTACAGACTTTCCGACTCATTTGGTCGATCTATCGTTCATCCATTTATCTGGGGTTCTTCAATATCGCGGGTGTGCGCACTAAGTTAGACTATGCAAGTCTGTCTTGAATGAACCTTGATTAATTCAAACTGAACTGCGTTCGTGGAACGACGTGAAGCTAAGTTTAGAGATGGAGGTAGGTTGAGTCTGACTTTTTCGGGAAAGTCTGCCTTTTTTTTTTTTAGCTACTTTCATGGAATGCCCCCCAGGTAATGCTGTATTAAAAATAAATATATAAATAAGCCAAAGGGCTACAATGGGCACTAAAACAGCTTTGTGAAAATGAGCTGGGAGCGCCAGTCTAAGACTGGAGAGCAGCAGTAAGTTTCCAAGGGTGGTAATTACTTTCCCCCATCAGATATTGCTTGATTAAATACCTGTGAGAAAATTAAATTTACATGATGAATGGACAGTCCAAATGAAGGTTATAATGTGACATCAACCAATATTAACAGATAATTGTGAAAAGAAAGTATTGCATTGCTCAATTTATTTGTTTCAAAAGGTTTGATGTGGGGAATCTGTAGCCTGATTTACTACATTTATCTTTTAAAGAGGGTATTAGAATTGAACATTTTGTTATCTGCTTGCTCCTCTCCTTTGTATATGTCTCTTCAAGTTCCTTTAGCTCATTACAATTGCTGTGAGTGGGAATCCATGCCTTTCTTCTAATCCCAACCCAAGTCTATGTTTCTCTGAAGATACATCCCTTACAATGTACAATGTTACACATTTACAGTCAACTCATTCCATGGGCCGACTGCAGCAGGTGCATTATACCTATATAAATACCTGTATGCTGCCAAATGAACACAGTACACCTAGACCTGATCATTGTCATTTATCCATCTATCTGCCAAGTACAATACACCGTGTAGAGGATGCTGGTCTATCGCAGACTATGCATTTACACACACACACACACACACACACACATGGAAGATGGTCATTCAGTGATGCCAGTTAGCCTAATGGAATATTTTTGGACTGCGAGGTGAGAAGGTGTACATGGAGAGAAGATGCTTCATACGCCACACACCTACATGAGGTTCAGAACTTGAACCCCCAACCCTGAAGGTCTGATGCCACACAGCCCCCCTTTGCCATCCTTCATTGCTGTTTAGCAGGAGAATTTTCCCACAATATGGGCATGTTTTATCACAGATGGAAGGTTGAGTCATTTTGTTGGAGAGAAGTTCCATCTGCAGCTCGGTCAGAACCATAAAGGTACTTGGTCATGCTGTCTCTCCTGTTTCGTTCTTCCATTGCATAGGGTTGCTCAGAAAACGGTGTGGAAAAGCCCAGACTTGGCTGGTAGTCAAACAGTTATATGCCAGGGGACCATCATGTAACCTGTTAATAACTGGACTGCTTAATCTGATAATAGAGGGAACACCCAGGACTGGACAGCAGTCTGTCACAGGGCCAGAGTATTCATGCAGACATGCAGACACCCACTTAGGGAAATTTCAAGTAATCTTTTTACCCTAAATGCATGTGATTGGAAAGGAACAAGATAAACAAGGAAAAGTTGGGGAAATATAATTTACTTCACAACACCAAACCCTGCATGTATGCTTTTTTTTTGTTATCTAGTGATTCTAATGGTAAAATATGAACACATGAACTTCAGACTTGGAAAATAATATTCTACACATTTAACCTTCTTTGCATAAATTCTGTGGCTTCTTAACATGCTGATATATTCATAATTACTTTACCCTTCATATACTGTATTAATTTATATTCTGAGAAGATTATTTTTGTCATGAACGCAGCAAATTGCTCCCGGGTTGTCCTCATTCTTTTGAAATGTGATTCCTTTTCACACTGCAGAGAGGATGAATAACTGGTGTTTGTTCCATATGGGGACACACAGTTCAAAAAACGCCCATGTTAAGAATATCATTGGCAAGCCTGAAGAGAGCTCTGATTAATCGCCATGGTTCCTACAGGCTGCAAGTCATTAAAATGAAGTAATAAGATTTTTTTTCTCCGTCTGTTTTACCGGAATGCCTGTTATTATTATAATATTCTTACATTCTCCTTTTGCTTTCTTTGTTTACAAATGTGTATCTGCAAGGGTGGAACAATGGTTTACGGAATATGAAATAATTAGGCTGCGTTTCAAATGGTACTCCAGTGAAAATTATAGCGAAAATCATAAACCACTGTTGGCTCTGTGGGTAGCGCAGTGACCTCCAGGGGGATGGCTTCGATTCCAGCAGTGGCTCTGTGTCTGTGCTGGTCGTTCACTTTTGATTGTGTGGGTTTTCTGTAGGTAATGCACTATCCACCTACAGTCCAAAGACATGCAATTATGTGAACCAGTGTTTCTCAGTGTCCAATATTGTAAAAGTCAGTGTGTGTCCTAGGGACTGCCATCTCATGCAGGGTATGACCGTCGCTGTGCCCTCTGCTTCCTACCATAGGCTGGCTCCTAGGCCCAACTGGATAAACACTGGATTTCTGCCTTGATAAACAACTATTTATCAAGTTGTGAAACTTGGTACCAATTTATATGTTCAGAGTGATAAGTGGATGGATAGGACATTTACTCTGGTAGGGGCCAGGTAACTGGTGCAGATTTGCTGAAACACAAATGCTAATACTGCGGCAGCTTAGATCATACCCTGCTTTCAGGGGACTCTGTGTAATTTTTACTGACTGGGCCCTGGGGTGAAAAACCATTAATGCACACATAGTTGTTGCAAATCTGATATTTTTTGGCAATAAGTGCAATAAGTGGGCTTTTTCTCACGACATTTCAAAATGCAGAGCTCTCTCTGAAAACCGCCAGTTGGGCGTGCAGAGAGTTATTCCATTATATATGACAGGAAGTAATGATGCAAAAAAGTCATTGGCACAGACAAACAAAAATAGAATCACAGTCTGTCACTCGCTGCCATTATGGAAAATAATGATAATCCCAATTACAGTCCTGATGAGAGCTTACTAATGGGCCAGGATCCTTTCAGACCTTAGCCACTCCATTACCTTATTAAGTACTCATTACCAGACCCCATGGCCGTTAGCCGGGGCAGAATCCCTCTGTTTTTTACTCCTTAAAAAATTAATAATTACTCGCTTCTGTTCACTCTGGCTACGACATACTTCTGCATCCAGTTGCTGCATTATCCATTTTCTTGTTCCAAATGCCTGGTCATTATACAAATAGGGATTTCTTTCTTTTTTTTATCTCTCTGATTTGTAATATTGTTCAGGAACATTCCAAATGTGTCTCAAGTAATGCCTGGCAATAACCTACCCCCCAGCTTAATTTCCCGATGTGTTATTGTCTTTCATTATGTATTTCTGAATTTTTGTTTTAGCAATCCACTTTCTGTCCCCTTTAACCTCAGGTCTGTGTTGATAAGCTTCTGAACTGACTTGCTTTCTCATCTTCCCTTCAACCACTTGCAAATCTCTTCCCTCTGTACAATAACTGATAACACCAGACTTCGCCTGATTGCCTTTTAATAAGTTGACTGCTTTTGACCATGAGCAAAAGCGATCCCCATCTCTACCATCCCTTAAAAACTAGTACGTAAACAGCAGCTTATTCTGGTCATTACCAATTGGTTAATTAATCATGGGTGAGCACTGTAGCCATTATCAATCAATGATACATAAAGATTATTAATTAGTCTCCCATGCTGGAAAAGAGTTAGGGTTTTGGATGAACAGGCAGATCTGTCTCCATTAGGCAGGAAGTTTACCCTGACTTTCTCATAGCATCGATAACTTTGGCATTGATGTCAAAACATATGTATACACCCATAGTTATACCCAATCAAATGTTGAAATTATTGGTATAAAAATAAACCGTTATATTATATACACTTTGGTGGCATTAGCCACTGTAGTTTAAAAATGCCATTAAGGGAGTAAATACATTTTCTGCATCTCCTAAGCAGATAAATGTTTTTTGAATTAATCTTTCATTGACCATCATGTACTGATTATCTACATTTGCAATTCTTGCTTGAAGTCTGCTTGCCAATTAAAGCGAAATATTGTTTTGTAAGCTATCTGTTTACTAAATTTCACATACCTACAGTCCTCATTAATGCTGACCTTTTCATTATGGATTTACAGAGAAGCATCTTTAAGCCCTTAGAGGAAACTACAGTCTGAGATGGTTTTTTATGTGCTAATGTGAATTATTTTTCCCAAGAAGAAGGATGCATGTGATTAACTGATCTACCAATACATTCATACATCTCACCAACCCCCTTTTGAAAGCTGATTATCCAGTACAGGGTCAAGATGAGATTGAAGACTATCCCATAACCCCCTGAGACCCCAGCCATTCATTTATGTCCATTGTAGTGGACATTTTGTTCTTGCATCTATCTTTTCACTGATGAAAGGAAACATGCTCTTAAATAAAAAAAATAAATAAAATAGAAAAAATCCAAGTTATAAGACATCTTATTTCCTCCAAAGACAAGTAACCTAAAATTGAAGGACACTTTTTTCCTTGGGTCTCAGGAGGATATAACACGGTTAATTTCGTCACAGGAAACATGTTGGGAAAATACAGAGAGAACTTTTTGCAGAGCTGGGACTCAGAGAGAGAGAGAGAGAGAGATAGAGAGAGAGAGAGAGAGAGAGAGAGAGAGAGAGAGAGACTTTATTTATCCAAAAGGAAATTAGTGCTCCTCACTGAGTCAATGTACTGGTCCCATGCGTTTAAAGTTTAGCTCATGAAAACACTAACTCAATCAGGGCACAAATTATTGGGTACAAATGCACGGATATTTTCAAGAAAAGGAACCAAATCATTTGATTACTTTCATAAAGTTAAAAAGACAAAAAGGGTTGAATAAGGCAAAGAAAATAAATCGCAGATTACGAAGGGTTAGTATTATTCTGTCCATGCATTTGTGAAAGACAAAGATTAAGGTAGTGAGCCCAGTAGATATTTACTGAGTAACATGGAAATGGTTCTAAAAATAATTAAGGGAATCAAAAATATTTTTCTCTCAGGAATACTGAAATTTAAATGCAATAACTTGGGAAAAAGTAGGTGAACTGAGAAATAAAAATGGGATTATGGGATGGTCACCAAAAAATGGCCATTTAAGCTTATTTTTTCACCTTTTAATCGACATTAAAACGTATTACTTGGATTCATAGACTCACATAAGCCTTCATTATGGTATTATGTTAAAGTACTGGATTCATGGACTGGCCACATTCTCAAAACGCTCTGCTGAAAAGATATAAGACTAATCAATTAAATTTTTTAGAGACTCCTGGCTGGCTGGGGGCAATTGTAAATGAAATGTGCTAAATTTCTTGGCTGAGAGCAGTTAAATATTCCTCAGTGTCAAAGTGATCGATTTGGAACTGCCCTCTGTCAGGCACTAACAACAAATATTGTGCAGTCTTCCCAAACCCTGATCTTTCAGCCTTATCAAAAAAAAAGCTGAAGATATTTAGAGTAGATGTGCAGTCATTTTAGTCAGTGCAGCATGTAACTTTTTTTTGTAAGCTCTTGGCAGGGTTGATAGAGCTGTGAAAAAGGGGGTGCAATTCAATATTGACAGTTGCCTGCCTTGTTTGCCACATTTGAATAGACAAATTTATTATGTGTGTTTTTGCGGGCAGATTATAATGTTTTCCTGTCAGCTTCTCAGCCAGCACTTTTATATGATAATCGGACATCTTCTGCAGAGGAACCATCTTTCACTACTGCTTTATTATTCTTCCTGCTTCTGCTCACACACCCTCCACAACTGAATCAATATTGACATATTATTTTTCATATCTCCTTATTTTTATTCCTTTGTTTTATAAGCTTATGATCGCAGTACGAAAAAACATGTGAGTTGACCTTTAAGACCCCATAGCTCACTGGTCTACTGAGTGATACATAACAACAGGAGGAATTTAACACTAGCTCCCAATTTCTTTAGTGCAGCTGAGATTTTTTCTTTGTAGCCAAGGCATCGTTTTTTAAAGCTGCTTTTTAAATCATTCACTGTTTAAAATCATCTGTATTGAAATCGTATTTAAGGATGTATTTTAAACAGAGATAACAGCATAATGTGCCCAGTACAATCTCTGTACATGTTGTGGCAGTTTCCTCTGGGTACTCCAGTTTCCCCCCACAGGCCAAAAACATGCCGTTAGGTAAGCTGGTGTCTTTAAATTACTGTTTTTGTGCACAAGCTATGATAGACTGTCCTGTGCTCTCCAGATTGTACCCTGTGCTGCATGGGACAGGATCCAGGCCCACTGCAGCTCTATACTGGATAAACAGTATGGGAAATGGGTGGATGGATGGATGGTATTTAACTGCTAGGATATCATCCACATGCATGTGAAGTTAAGGGTGCATCTAAAGGTCTTATCTATTGAGTCACGCTACAAATTATTCAGACACAGAAAGCAGTGCTACCATGCAGCTAAACTTTCATTTTTAAAATCATTATTCGGATAATGACCTACCATGATTAAGTCATGGTTTTTACAAAATTAAAATGAGGATGATTTGTCTACTGAAAACTACAGGAAGCGAGGTGTCAGTTCTGCATAGCATTGCCACATTTCGTATATCAGGCTGTGCTCCTCTTGGCACGTCTGCGTTTCGTTGCGGGGACACTGACAGTATCATGCACCGAACAAAGGAGTATGTTTGGGGGTGTGGCTTTTTAGCAGCGATGTCAGCTTTGTTTGTGCGACCTTAGGCAGCTACTTAAAGAGTACTTTGCTATGTTAATTAATTCCAGTACATCCCCATCACTCATGCATAAGCCCTTCTTTTTTGCACCCGGAAGCGCAATAAAAAGAAAAATCACATTTCAGCTGTTATATGAAGACAGGATTTTAATAACATGGCTTGCTTTCATCACATGTGTAATTCTTACACCTTTCATGTGTAATGTGTGTGAATGTCTGTAGGTTTTATGGCGCACGACTAAAAATTAGCAGAGGTTTCTGAAGAGTAATTACAGTCACTTTCACATCTTTCATACCTGTGACTTCCTTAAGTGGAATTTCACATGTGTACATGTTTTACTTGTAGCACTTTAATATAAAGTGTGATACATATGTATTTATAAAGCCCTGTAACTGTAAATGACAACTGGAGCTCTGATTTTAGCACATTTTGATGGTTGGGCTCAGGGTAAATTATATTTTTGTTATAATTATTATATTTTTATATTATATTTATGCATTTTATAATAATTTAAATCTGTAATGAATACACTTGAACTCATGGATGGACAGATCATTGAGCCTTTATTAGCCCGGCTGAGTGAGACGGGCAAAACGGATCAGACAGAAACTGATCGAAATCGGGGTGATCAGGAAGAAACAGCTGTCACAAAGTCGGGATCTGGGTCCATGGTCGAGGCCGCTGGCGAGAGGTTCAGTTACTGGGGAATCCGTCTAGACACACAGACAGAGCTCAGAAGGAGGAAAAGCGAGAAGGGAAAGTGCAGGAGGGTGTTTGAGATGGGCAGGTAGGAGACTCAGACAGGGCGGAACAGAGCTAGACGGGAGACAGGGAGAATTACTCTCAGTATGTTTCTGGCCATTCTGGGTGGCCCCGGTGGAAATGGGCGAGCAGGGCAGGATCCAAGATATCCAAGGTGGGAACCCAGGTGCATTCCTCAGGACCGTAGGCCTCCCAATCTACTATTTATTGCAGGGTACCTCCCCGAGCGTGAGAATCCAGGAGAGCCTGTACTGCAAAAGAGGGTGTAATGCGATATATCCGAGGTAGTTTGGGGCGATAGGCCACTGGTCCTAACTGGAGGAGAATTCGGAAAGGACCTATGTACTTGGGATAGAGCTTACGACCGGCCGGGAGGCGAAGGTTCTGGGTTGACAGCCAGACCCGATCCCCTGGCCTGAAGGCGGGGCCAGGTCGATGTCTTCTGTCTGGATAGGCCTTTTGGGTGACAACTTGTTGGTGAAGCTGGCAATGCGTGTGTCGCCACACCTATTTGCTGAGGCGATACCAATCCTCCACTGATGGGCCGGGAGTCCCAGGAGACTCAGGCTGATACCTGAGGACGCACTGAAACGGACATAGGGAGGTATAAGGCTGAACCAGAGAGTCCCGGGCATGTTATGGCATATTTACCACTTAATGCCATCGTGTGATATTCACTGCCTGTGTTCTATAGGCACTGGCAGCATGGCGGACACACGTCTGTGGTCTCTAATAGGTGTGTGTTGGCACCTCAGATAGAGATTTCGCTGCAGAATAATCTTCCTAATTGCCCCGAGTGGGACATAGAGGCCCAGATGTCCCTGTGCTGCTGAATGATGGCTGTCACTAAATGCCGGTGGCTGCTCTGCTGGTGTCTGGCGGCAGAACACATGATGGGTTTCTGGGCCCGTTCCCGGCAAAGCCTGGATTCGGCTCCTAATTTGTTAAATGATAGAGACCCTCCAGGGAAATGACAAAGTGGGGCGGCTTATTAAATATGTGCGGCAGAATAATTAACTCAATAGTCATTTGTGGAATCTTTATCATCAACCAGAACGCCCCCACTTCAGAAGCACAGGACATAATCACTATGTTTCCACACCACATGAATATAAACAGTAGGATTAGACCAACTTACCATTAATTGGGAGTGTGAAATTGGACACTTGACTTCAGTGAGAACATCCTGACTGTGGTGAATTGGGATTGTTTACCTAGGTTAACATGCTCAATGTGACCAGGACAGAAGCCAGGGAGCTACTTCCCTTAGCAATCAAGAGCAGTGCTACTGCATGCCAAAAACTCATTATAAGCACATAGTATAGTGATTGGCTTGGGAGTCATTCTTGGTGCACCATGCATGCATAGAGGAGCAGCGCTGAAATAGAGGTCTGAAATAGAGGGTCTGACGGATTGCTGGATAAAGATGCGTTTTTGTAACTTTAATGGCGTTCATCTCCCTTCATTCCTTCTCCAGTCCCAGAAAGTACATGGGCTAAATTATTCAAATTACATGCGTGGATGAATACATTTAACAAGCTGAGGTGACTACATTCTACCATGTCAGCAAAATTCTGCTAAATTCAATTAAAGACATGTCTCCTTTGCTGTCTCTTGTCCACAGCACTTAATTAACCTATAAACATTTTAAAAAAAATACCGCTTCTGAATGAAACTGCCATAAAAAAGCCTTGGGGTTTTAAAATCGAGTTTGTGGACTCTTTCTGGAAATGAGATAATACCCTTTTCGCTTGACCTGCAAGAAGATTAGTGTTAAATCCTTTGGGTAGGGCGGATATGTTGTGCTGCCTAATACACTAGTGTCGTCATAGTGGAGTGTGATCTGGAGATTGTGGTATTAAGTGAGGTTTCTCTGTCTGAACTATGTCATTTATGAACTCTCTTCCTGCATCAAAGTGCAGGAGGCCTGCATGGGTTTTTATGCAGCTGATTGGACGCAGGGCTCCAGGGTGAGGCTGCAGGGTATCTCGGAAGATCACTGACAAGAAATGTCAAGGATCTGCTACGCGCAGGGGCACCATCGCTCATGTGCTGCATGTTCCCTGCCAACGATAGCCCCTGTCTAGGGGGAGACTGCAGAAGTGTAGACATCTGAACCCTCGTCCGGATTTTTTGTGACAGCTGTTTCAGGCTCTCAGCCCTTCTCTTCTGGGTAGCTTTAATGAGAAGTTTGTCACCCCATTGTCCTTTGACCCTAAACTGTTAACCTGGGATTTTTTTATATGTAAGATTTCACATCAAATATTTTTTTGTGAAAAAAATAAGACCCATTTTTATTTTATCTTCTGATTTGAATATATACAAAAAACAAACCATGTAAAGGTAAAGTAGTTGCTTGGCTTCAATTTGGTTGCTTTCATTTCATTGTGTGAAAAATTTCACTTTCATTCAAGAACATGAAGAAAAATTTGACATCTGATTTAGGACCAGTCTCTCAGACCAGTCTCTGCAAACTCACAGCCATCTTTGCAAACTCATATCCAAATACATATATATTACAGTATTTCAGAGCTGCAGCTCCTCAGGAAAGCAGTCAATTGGCACTTTCCCACTGTAATGCAAGAATCATGCTGTACCCAAGCCGCATGGCGCAGACAGACTAGTCGCAGCATGGTTCCTGCCTGCCTCGGGTTTTCCACCTCAGAAGGGTAAAGACAGGCACATCATGATTTACTATGTGCTAATTGCCACTAAAAAGTCTGTGAGAATGGCAATCTTATGTTAGCATTAAATGCTAGCAGAATTAGCATTCACTTGCATAAATTTGCATTATGAATCCATTCCCTTTAGCCTTTCTATAGTATTTTTTTAAGTAGGTGGTTGGAAATATTCAAGTTCTGAGTTATCGGGAATGCATAAATACATAGTGATGAGTGATACTACAAATAATTAATAATATATAGAATGTGCCGCTTTTTCCTTCAGATGGTCCATGTATATTGATGCAAAACTCCCTTCATTTCGACCAATCAGAGGTGGGAACGCAATCAGTTCGGTCTGGTCACCTTATTGGTCACCCATGCGTACATGTCAGTTCGTGGTGGCTGTGGTACAGCACCATATGTGCCTATAATTCATCAAACTCCAATATGTGCATTTTAGGTCATGAAAAACTGTTACTTATTTTCTATGTCTAATTACACACACCTACAGATTTTTCTTCATTATTTCATCACTATGTCGTGTTTTTGGATGATTGCGAAAAGCATTCTAAGCTGAAGAGAAATTATATCCCTGGCATGAGAAATGTTTTCCTTGAGAAGCTATAGATTATCATGGTAAGTGTATTGTGCTGGGTGAAGCTCCAAGTTCAATACCATGTAATGGTTAACAATGCTCTGGGCCTGGTTTCTCGAAACCTTCTGTGTTGAAAGATAGAACTTACGAATGATGTAGCGTTAAGAAGGCTTCGAGAAAATCAGCCCTGGACATGTTTCATTCATTGTGTTCATCACGTTTTAGGAATTCCTTTAAAAGGTTGTTTTGTATAGGTAGTGGAAGTCTGTGTAATTTGTGGGTGATAAATGAGAATGGATGTCCAGCGATTATCAGTAATTAGCCACAAGCTGTGTGGCCTTGCCAACTCACAGTTAGGGGCACGAAGGTTAATGGCTCCATCAATGCCTATAGGAGATGAAAAATGTATCTGTTATCATCCCTGTCACACAGAATTCCACGACTACAAACAGGAGATGGTGTAGCTTAGTGTAGTCATTGAGGGCTGAACCCCCAAGTTCCCCTTTCACGTTTATGTACAGTACTGTCCAGAAGTCTTAGGTAGAAAATTATGTTTAAATGATCTTTATGTTGGTGTAAAACTATGCTACTATGCCTGTTAAGTGTGTCAGCGTAGCCATTTCAAAACCTACACTCCTAAACTCACCCCAGTACTTACAACTAGGAAGCATCCAATGCACCTGTGTGTGTTCTGCTTCAACCGTTGAGGCATTGCGCATGGCTAATCAATACCTTAACCACTTTTTAATAGTAGTTCAATTAATTAATTAAGTCGGCTGGTGGTGAAATTTAACGAATACATTGAATGACTGAGGCGGCCCCCAGGAGAGGTTCTCGAACCCAAGTGGCGTGCTTCTAACCGTCTAACAACTTATTTACAACTTTTTTGGAGAACAGAAGAAATTATTAGTTTTTGTATTACTGTTAATCTGCATTGTATAGCACAATGTTACATTGTTTTTTTATTCTGAGCAAACACACATTTGATACCCAAATAAAAAGCTTTAAACCTGTCATACAGTACATAGAGTATATACATAGAGTACTGCATGCACTGTATATATATAGTGTTTAGAATTAAGGTTAAGTATTTGTGACCTCCTCCCAGTGCTCCCACTCTGATTCTCCGTCGGAGAACTGTTTAGTGGGCCTTCCAGACTGAGGCTGGCCTTTCTTTTCTTTCATCTCAGCTGAAGCCCATCTGTCAGGTCAGTGACGGGAGCGACCGGCCTGCTCACCGTCCCTTCCTTTCTCTGCCGAAGGCACTTAATGAGGCTTCCCACCACTCTGTCACTCACGCACTCTTGGAAAACATATTGGACCCATTCTGCCTTTATTAACGTCAGGGTGAATGGAAGAATAGACTTGTCTGGCAGGTTTTCCCCAAGGGTGCTGATGGGACCACGACAGGGACAAAAATGTATGTTTATTTCTGTGTGTGCCCAAAGGTAGCACCCCTCAGGAAACCTCTTTGTGTAAAATGAAACGACTTGCTCTCTTTAACTGTGCATTCACAGTACAGTAGACAGTTATTGCTTTTTAACAAAAGTTTTCAAACTGTGACAATCATAAGCCGTGCAGATGGCAGCCACCTGTGCAAATCAAATTTGCAGTATATTTCTATTTTAATGCTTTTAAACACATACTGTATGCCCTCCAAGTTCCCTACTCTGAATGCCTATTACTGAAGTTGATGCCATGTATGACAACAGGACAAAGTTAAACAAAATGAGACTTCATTAACCTGTATCACAAAGCCAGATTTCTAGCTTAGCTGAATAACTTTGAGACTAAATAGAGGTGACACTGGCTTTTTGATATCACAACGTTTACTTTGTAGAGAGATACAGCACCACGGTAACTCATGCTACATTTCTCAAGTTCCAGGATCACAGATCTCAAACAGTGCTTGGACCAATTAAAGAGAAGTCAGTATATTAGCATAATGTTAGAAATGTTCTTTCGCAGCTCTTCAGGTGGCTTGTCTATAAGAATCCAGTGACTATGGTAAAGTTAGCTGTGTATTCACTATCCTGTTTTTCAGCTGTAATATCTTTTCATCATCATGTAACATCCAACCAGGCAGTTTTTAATCACTGTCCTTTGATGTCCACAGGCACACCAATCATTTTTGCATTTCGAGTCCATTTGTGATGTATCCTAATTTTTTTTTATATCAGTGGAATCCAGAATAGCGCCATTCCAGGAGGTGGTTCCAGAGCCTGAGCTATGCACTGAGGCGAGCCCAACTGTGTCTAGTTAGTATCTCTCTACCTGCTGCACCAGTTCAGGCTCCTTTCCCAGTAGAGAGGTTACGTTCCATGTTCCTAAAGCCAGATTCGGTTACTCCTCTGGGCTATGCCCAGCCGAGCCCCATGGGTAGAGGCCCGGCCACCAGGCACTCGCCAGCAAGCTCCACCTACAGGCTGGGTTCCAGGATAGGGTCTTAGTCTCTACCAATCCAGGTGGGATCACATGATCCTGTCTGTCAATCTTCAGAATGAATTGCACTTTGGCTGCTGACCTACGACCAGTTTGTCTTGGGAGACCCTACTAGGAAAAATAGGCTCCAACAACATAGTTCCTAGGGTCACAAAGGCATGCAAACCCCTCCACCACGATAAGGTGGCACTTCAGGGCGGAGAACCCTTAGCAATGAGAGGAAATGATGTTTAAATGTTCTTCACATTGGTGTAAATATGATTAAATACAAATTAGAGTGATTGTAGACAGTGGATGAAACTACTGCGAGGGAGAGCGGGGCCAATGTTTTGGCAGAGGGCAGCAGCGGGAAGGCTGTCGTCACACTCCATCACTGTGCTTTTGTTTTGTGGGGGCAGCATGTGACTCAGAGGGCTAAGCCTCTGTGCCTGTGATCAGAAGGTCACCAGCTGAAGACCTGCCTAAGCAGGACGGCCACATCAGCGGGCCCTTGAGCTAGGCTCTCAGCCCCCCCGGCTCCACGGCCACCACCATGGGCGGCTGCCCTTCACCACCAAGCTAACTGTCACCTCTATGTGTGTCAGGGGGAGCAAGAGATAGGTGATCAATAAAGTATCATCATTTCATCAAACTATGATATTACATCTTTCAGAGTGTAGTTAGCTTAGCCATTTCTAAACCTCTCCCTAATTACATGTCATCCCAGATTGTGCAGCAACCATCCAATATCCCAATATAGTTTTTTTGATTCTACCACTAGCTGACATTATATTGCTAATGGAAATCTCATTGAGTTATTTAGCTAAGTAAGGGTTAATACATGACAAGCCGTATATTATGTTTTTTGAAAAAAAAAACAACCATACACATTTCACATAATTTTCACAAACTGAAAATGCATTTATTAATATAACTACTATTTAAGCTTTGGCAGTATAATAGTACCACAACATACCACTGCGTTTTCTTTCAGTGAAACTATATCTTTGTACTCCCGCTGAGTGAATTTTGTTGTGGAGCCTTCAAAATACTGGAATAGTATTGCTTTTAAAAATACCACTGCATTTTGTATTGAATTGAACGCCTTTTATTGTCACTATACGCATGTATACTGAGATTAAGAGCAACACTTTCAGTGCAACACGTACACATGACAAACAAACAAATAGTGCAAAAATTCTGTAGCGCTATATAACATTGTCAGGACAATATATTAAATTAGATACTGGCCAAGCGTACTATGCTGAAACTTTGTGCTTATATAAGACCTAAGTCACCATCTTTAATTTGAAAAGAATTTAGTGCCAAGACAATAAGCAAGTTGTTTGTTTGAAATTTCTTGCGATAAAGCCCAAAGACCAGTCTTCATGAACAAAAATGAAAGCCAAATGTGTAGTAACCATGATATAAGGTTAATGGATGTCATGACCTGCTCGTCCGATCTTCCTGTGTGCTACGCCCCCTTGTTACCTCGTGTTAATTCCAAATTGTAATCACCTGTTATATGCTGCTTGTCTTGTGTATATTAGTCCGCGTTCAAGTCAGTTTCCCTAGGTCTGTCGTTAACGTTCATCCTGTGTGCTTCTTGTTTAATTCCTGGCTGGATCGCTGGTTTGTCCGCTTGCCTGCTCACACAGTTATAACAATGGACACCAAGTCGTGCAATATGTTTTTATTTTATTAATATAGCTTAATGTACCCTGGTATTCAGCTAGGTTATGGGTAACCCCCTGCATATGTAGTGTTTACCAGTTATTAAAATAATTGCACACTCATCTTTACAGTAAAGTATGACTGCACTACAAGTGCCTTACATCAGTAAATCATCTTGATATTTAATCACTGATCATAAGTCCTGGTCTTCAGTCCGAAGAACTGCTGCTATCCAAGTCATCTGTAGCAATTTCATTGCTTTTGTAGTTTGTCAAGTAATTAGTTACAATGAAAGGTTATAATCAGGCATTGATTTACTGTTGCGAATCGCCTAGCCCTGGCTGACGCTGCTTGTGGTTGAGTATTAAATCGGCACTGTACAAGAATTCCAAATCCAAAAATTCTGCAGTGCTGTGGTATAATAAAAGTAGTGGTGAAATTTGACAAATGAATTGAATGGCTGAGGTGACCATGAAGATAGATTTACTTTAGGGACCAAAGCGGTGTTCATGTAGCCATCCAACAAGATATCAGAAACTTCTTGGAGAACAGAAGAAATTCTTCTTAGCGTTTAATGTAACTAATGCATGTTCTCATTGTAAACTCACGGCTCGAGGTCAGACAGGTGGTGTAGTCTGGTCTCCTAAGAACCTGCCCCTTAAGATATATGTTATCCCCAGGATTTCCACACAGTTACATTGCTTTAAAACACACAGAGACTCGTATCCCACTACTAAAACCATTTAACAATACCTAAAAAAAAAAAAAAAACAGCTTATAAATAACATTAGTTACCAGCATGTCACAGAATGACTAAAACCAGATCATGGAACAGTAAGGAGGTGTTCAGCTCAGTCCAATTCTATGGTTACACCTTGACCAATAAGCCAGCCAGGGAGACTGATTACCTGGAGAAGGAGTGAAAAGAAACCACAGCACACACACACACACACACATCCAGGTGCAAGTTACCAACACAAAAATCACAGCAAACCACAGCATAGAGCAAGTGCTTAATTCACCCCGCAATCACTCCATGCAGTGCCAAGGCCACACCAACCCCCAAGACTCCAGCATCACATTCTCCAGCTCTATGGATGGAAAGCTCAATGAACTCCCCTCAGGACTCACACTAATTACACCAGCCAGTACCCACTTAGCCTTAGTAGGGACCACCGACTTGTTCGCAACCATAAAGAAAAAAAACACCCCCACAAACCATCTTCTCACAAAACAAAAAGGAAAACAAAAAAAACAGCAATGACAACTGCTGCAAACACATGTACACGATTTATACCATACCCACAGAAGTTCAGCATTTATTATATGCACCATATATCCACCTGCAACCTACCTGGACTTCGGCATAAACCCAGACACGACCCCATGACGTGTCACCCAGTCGAAGAAAAGATCGGTAGTTATTACATAGCCCCCCCCCCCCAAAAAAAAAGACACACATTGCCTCACCATTCAACCACCATCGCTTAATACCTTGCGCTGCAACCCGGACACAGGGCAACCAGCCGCTCATCACGATCCCAGTCGCTGGCAAAAATTTCACGGAAACACCGGACCACGCCCCCCCACCACCGGGTTCCCACGGTTTTTTATCCTCACCGATCCTAAACAACTGCGTAATTGAATAATTGCATGCATGGCTGTTTCTACCAAGTTGAAACCCTAGTTACGAAATGCCCTAATTACCCTCTAAACAAGCTGCTCGTGCACCGCATCCCAACACGGGACCCGTGGGTGACGTAACCACCGCCAGTCACCGGTTACATCATGTTAGGTTGTGTTGTTCTCTTTCTTGAGCTAATATACCCTTACTGGCCAGAAAAACAGCTTTCAACATTTTCTTTGACTGCTGGACAGTACTGACTACATTGTCTATCACAATGTGTGATAATCAGAGATATGTTGCAGACCTTATGTGTCAGAATGGAGGTGTGTATGCAGGCACTGCAAATGAGAGTCTAGAGTTGTTTTGCCCACTGATATTTCTAGGTTAAGTTGAGCATACATAATTACATAATCATTCATTGCTGCTACCGGACTCCCCTTCAGTTTGCTTGTGTGTGGGTGTAAATGTGCACATATTAATCTTTAGTCAAGATGATTGTGCAAAACGTACTCCCTGAGAATCTGCCTGATCCTGTTTATTCACTTAAGCGTTGATACGAATTTTTGATCTCTAATTGCAATTTTATTTGCTTCCCATCCCGTGGAAGTAATCTTCAAAAAAAATTTCTTAGACATTTTATATTGAATTTAGTAAATAACTAATAAGAATTTGATACCAACTTCCTGCTGTTGGAACAGAACATATAATTAAACTGAGGACTGATTCGCTATTTTTAATTGAGTATTATTTCCAAGCAATTTCCTGGCAATTTGAAGCACTTGAACTCAACGCAGCTCTAGCCAAATGTTTTCTCTGTTCCTAGCAGAGAGAGAGGGGGTGCAATTGTGTTTTACACCTGAGTGAGAGATCCAAGCTCCTCCACATGCCATCAATGTGATCCAAACACTTAGCATGCAGGTAATTCCCCCATTTGTCATTCAGCTTTACTTGACAACTGCATTTCCTAATCATGCAATTTAATCTTTAATAGGCACCCCATAGTGGTAATGCGTGGCAGCAGAGGCGATGACAGGCACTGAGGCCAGCGATTATCTAATGGGATGGAAACATCAGCTGAGATAATATAAGGTAGTAAGATGTCTGTTGCTCTTCCGACGGATGGCCGCTGGTTATATGCCTGTCTTGCAGGAACATCATGTCTCTTGCATGAGAGGAGCGTGCATGGAAGGCCCTGCTCAGCGGCTCGAAACGGCCACAGTGATGGCCAATACACTACAATTATCACATCAGTTTCATTATCCCCATCGTGAATTATTAAGCATGTTCTCCGAGACGTGGGGGGGGGCAATGGGATGTTTTAAAAACATGCTGTGAAATATTTATAAAGATGAGCTCAGGGCTTTTAGATACAAATGTGAAGCTGAAAGAGAAATCAACACCCAGAATTCCACACTCCATCCACGTCTGTCCCGCGAAAAATGACAGGCCTCAACTCTCTTTAAGGCGTTGATTTCCTGTGTTTTTCTATTTTTAATGAAACACTTAGCAACCAGATAGATCTGCATTAGAGCAGCCCTCAGCTCTTCCCATGTGAACCTCAACCTACCAAGTAAGTGTCTTTTTACTCATTTTCAGGGCTATTTTCACACTCCCGCCAGTCTGAGGGGGGGGATCAGCTTTCTTCCTAATGGCCCCTCGCACCGCGATGGCCTGAGACCCGAGAAGCGCTGTGGCCTGATTTAAGAACTCGCCTGTGTCATTAAGGCCTCCTCTCTGCCAATTATATTTCTGTTTATCTCACCCTGACGATTTCTGGCCACTCAAAATGCGCTTCTCCCAGAATTATGCAGTAACTGGATAAGTGGGGTTAGTAACTAGCTATCTTGTTCAATGGTGGACGTACTTGCGTCTTACATAGCTCCGCAGAATGAGGGGGATGGCATTGGATGTAAGCGGATGCATGATAAAATAAAAGGTTCGCGATCTGTGCAGCCACTCCGTAAAGCAGCTGGACAGTAGAGCTGACAGCAGGCATTCTTCTTTAATGCTTTTTTCACTGTGGTCTTCTGCTGTCATCTGGCCTGCAACTTTGGTCTATTACACAAGACCAGCATTAAAACAGGAGTCCCTTGGACCAGCAAATGAGGGGCTGGAGTAATCAAGGAGTGTGACTATTATCTCTGCTGTTATTACGGCATTAATTGCCGGCACCCTTAACTCCACCCAGCTTATCAAGTTCGAAGGAAGCCCAACATAATTTTTGCGTTAGCCGCATCTGACAGAGCCTGGGGCAATGGGACACAGGAGTGGGTTAAATCACTGAAATAAAGCCCATAAGAATAGGACAGAGTTTAGAAAACCATAATAAATGGCTGCAAATGTAGTATGACTATCCCTGCTGTAAACCTTTGTGGTGCAGGGTCCAGGCATTTAGAAAGCTGCCAGCAAGCCTTCCTGAAACTGAAATGGTGAGAAAGATCTAGTGCTATGGCAGGGCTAATTCAGACGATGCACTTAAATGTAAATTTCTATAAATACACTTTGTCCAACCCACATTATG
>JAODUD010000095.1:16635917-16650891 GCA_026784285.1 Stomatorhinus walkeri | reverse complement strand
ACGCATGCTTGTGATTGATTGAAAGGGTGATGGTTCAAATCCCGCAAGGTACCACTGTACGCCCCCCAAGCACTGCAAAGGATACATTTCATTGTTGTGCACTGTGGGGTGTCAACAATGACAATGAATCACTTTCATTTCATATGTGTAGATGTGTGTGTGTGTAGGGGGGGGGGTTTGCATAGATCACATTTGAGGACCAAAATGTCCCCAAAATGTGGTAAAACTTGAAACTTCCTTACTTTTGGGGACATTTTTTCGGGGACTAAGATGCTTTGACCAACTTGTAAGCTGCCAGTGAAAAAAATCAATGTTGTTTTCAATCTATAAAATAAAAATTAAAACTGAGCTTTTGCAAGACATTTTTAGTTTGTAGACATAACAATAATCAACCATTCAAGTAACTTTGCGTTTTGTTTTTTTTTTATTACAACCAAAGAAAATATAACCAAACAATCAAATGCCAAGCAAAACATTTTAACTGCCTCATATAAGAAAAGACAAAAAACTAAACAAACTGTACCAGCATTAAAGAACAATACGTGCACTTCTCACGACAACTGCAAAAGTTTGAGTACTTTTCACTTTTCTGCTTTTTGGCAGTGTAACCATAGTGAAGCTTAGCTACAATGTACACCATTTCGTGATTCACCATTTTTTCTATG
Organism: Stomatorhinus walkeri; assembly: GCA_026784285.1. Lineage (NCBI taxonomy): Eukaryota > Metazoa > Chordata > Actinopteri > Osteoglossiformes > Mormyridae > Stomatorhinus > Stomatorhinus walkeri. The sequence goes on along the minus strand of JAODUD010000095.1, from coordinate 16,650,226 downwards.
GATCTAGCTTCAGGCAGAAGAACTAGCAAGTCATGGAGCATAAGGGGGTTCACAATAATGCTGCATAACCCTTGTTAGTGGACTGTCAATTAGATAAACAATACAGTATGTCACAATTCAGAACTCCCCTGCTCACAGAGGCTGCAATCCTAACCATACCACAGCGAGCAAGGGTTTAAAAATAAATAAAGTTGGGTGGGTTTTTTTTTAAGAAAATCGGTTAATGATAGTTATTTGGACGCAGTTGCACTGAATTGTCAAACAGCTGTTACACAAACCTCCTGCAGCCTAACGTCAGTCAACAAAATAGCTGTATCCAAATTCAGAGGCCGCATCCCACAAAGGCCTTGCAGGCTGCATTCTTTGAAGGTCGAACGGAAAGCACTGTCAAATGGTGCAGTCTGGCTGTCGCCAACTGTGCCCACCCTTACTCTTGAGCCACGCAGTGCCACTCCTACCACTTAACCCGGACAATGAATCTTGGAATATGTTTGTCTGCGAAGGATGCATTGGCTGGATCTTTGGCGGATCTTCAAAAGGAGGACGCATTATCTAGACTGCATTTGAAGGGGTTTGCAAATGGGTCAGCCTTGCCAGAACACTGTTCTGATAATGACGATTAGTAGTAGTAATAATAATAATAATTAATGATAAAAATGACATGCATTCCCAAAACAAACCAAGTAACATTCAACGTAATTAGTGAAAATTAAACTTAAAAAATAGTATTATTTGTAGTAAAAAGACCTTTGTATTAAAAAGGCATTTGAGAATATGGTGCAATAAAAATATAAGCTATTGTAAAAGGTTTACACAGAGAGATGTGGCTTTTTAATTGCGAATCAACTTAATTCACACTCCATTAAGACACATGAACAGCACGTCTACCTACAATACAACTTGGGTCCTATTATATTCGTGATGTGGGAAATGAGGACAGAATCAAGGAATCGAGGCATGAAAATGCTATTTGCTTATAAACGTGGAATTTGCTGGAATATGTTGCTGATTGTTTGGCCACCAGCACCGGCGCTAACCTGGAAGGTATGCAGAAGTGTGAGAACGAAAGATCGATCTACTGGCCAGATTTAATAATGAAATATAAACATGTAGAGGGTTGAGTAAATAAAATACTGTGGTGCTCAAGACACCATGATTCGAACAGCAAAGCTCAATATTTAGCCGGGTATTTTATTGTCCAATCCTTAAAAGGACGCCGGTAAAATGAGCAAGTGAGGGGTGAAAAGCAAGTAAGAATCAACTCGCCTACATACTCACCGGATGGGAAGATACACAGCATTTAATGATACAATGGTGGATAGAGTCAATATAGAGAGACTGCAGCGTGTCATAGCCTGAAAAGAATTTTCTTAACTTAAAGGCTTAAATTTTTTCAGTTCACTAGCTTGCACAAAATAAAGATCAGAATAAATCCTAAAAATGGAAAAAAAGCCTTTCCAAATTAAAATAACACAGATTTCTTAGGGCCCTCCACAACACCACCAACAAATAAATGATCAAGTATAAAGACCGGCTGTGAATTATGTACAGTACCGTGCCCCCACACAATCGGTTATATATAATTACAATATCCAAGTAGATTGCATGCCTATACAAATCAGCTACCTACCACTTGATAGTGTGATTCTAAGCCAGTAACCTCTACGGCCACATTTTTTTGTCTTCGGATACAGACTGAGCTCATATATAGCCTCTCTGGAATCCAACTGATGGAAATCCATCATAGCAATGGAGAACATTAATCCCTGTATTTTTCTTTTTCCCCCAAATGAGTTATAATATACATACACCACTTAATTTCAGTTTTATCACAATGCAAGAATCACCTACAACCATTGGCTGAACTATAGGCGGTGCAGCCACATGGGGGCCCACAGCAATGGGGCAGGGGGGGCACTGAGGGTTAATGGATCAGGAGAATGTCAGGGGGCTATTGGTGTTATTTGTTTAAATTACTGAAACACATTACATGGAATATGAAGTGTCGAAAACCAAACAATAGATATACTGTTTATATCACGGTATTGGCTGTCTGAATCACGGTATAGGCTCTGACTTTAGACAAATATGAACATCCCAAACCGAACCATTCCACCCAAACTACTAGGTCTTCTACCCAGTAATCCTTGCATTGGATAGATAGGACACCACATGGGACAAGGGTTGCTGATTGGATGCAAGGTTCTGGAATAAGTTGTGTTTTGAGAGCACACAAGCATGGATGGTAGACGGAGCCGGGGAAAACAAAACCAGGACAAAGAAGTGGATTAAAAAAAATGACAAAACTGGAACCATAAACAATGACTGGAACATAGGCGTAATCATTCAGTAAGTAAAGCTGCTGGCATAAGGCCGTGAAAAAGTGAGAACTCATTGCTGTGCTTGTTGGGCCACTGCTGCATTTTTCTGCATTAAAAAGCTGATATCATATTCCCTTCATTTACCAGCTCAACGCTGAATAATGCAAATGCCAAAGAAAGAATGAAAAAACTGCAATGGATGCAGAGGAGTTCGAACGCAGTCTGACAAAGGGAGAGGATCGCCAGTGAACCGTGCATCAGTGGATGCAGTGCGGGTGGCATGGAGATTTCCATCTAGAGAGATATATGGGGTATTTTTAGCACGGTGACACCTCGACCCCCAGGGCATTATAAGGTGGAGAAAGCGCTCTCTGCTCTAACGCTCAGCTCAGATTCACAGGTCATAGAGTAAGGAGTTTGTTTTCTCTTCAACCTGAAACTGAAATCCATCGAGAATAGACCGTACACCGGTCCGGTACGGCTCCCCATTCCCCTCCATTACACCTAAATAAGGAAATAACAGGCAGGTGAAACCAGAGTCCTTGCCTCAATTTCAGATAACAAATGTAATTCCTTGCAAGACACTTCCATGCACCAATACTTGAGAAACATTTTATATATGTCAGTACAGAAAAGGTGCAGCAAATATTAACAGTAAACTAATAATGTATGATGCCCAGTACTATAAAGGTGCTTATGTCTTTATATCTCTCACTAATGTATAGCTGGCACAGTTCAGCATCACACATCTGATGTATATGATATGTGTTTTGCTGCACCATTCATAAACATGGTGGTCTCACAGCTTGGAGGTTGTAGGTCTGACTCCAAAGCACAGCTCTATGTGTGTGTGTGTCTGCGTGTGTGTAGGTGTGTGTGTGTGTGTGTGTGTGGAATTTACATCCACTTCCCTGTGCAATTCCTTTAGGTTCTCTGGTTTCCTCTGACACTCTAGAGACAGGACGTACATTTCCCATGGATTATGACCCTGTAGCAGACGATGGACTGGCAGCCCATCCAGTATGTCCCCTACCTTGTGCCCTGTGCTTCCTGAGACAGGCATCACACTCACAGTGACCTGGAAAAGCAGAAGCGGTTGTAGATAATGGATGGAATGGATTTGGTCATTTAAAAAATTTTCTTCATTGACCTAGATTAACATTCAAGGCCGTAATCCTTCATTTGCAGTCATCAGAATAATAAATACATAACTAGCATCCTTCAGCACAAAAATATATAGAAAATGAACAACAATATGAAGAGAAAAACAAAGCAAAAGTATTCTAATTAGCAGCACCTCATATTTAAATTAATATTATTGACTTTTGAGCAACACCATAAATGTCAAGAATCACAATATTTTTCATATAACACATACAAACACATAAATAAATGCATGAAGAGCAGCATTTCTTCACTGTGGCTTCAGTATGAGTACCATTGATTGCTGGTTTCATAAACTGAGTTCATTTCAGGTGCTATTTTTTATGGAGGGATTGAAGCTTCAGCGTTTATAGACTTTTTCATTTAGTATACTACATATACTCTTCATTTGGTTGTGAAATTTGTGTTGTTTTTTCTACTGCATAGAAATATTGGTCTGTAATACCAGGAGTGCTGGTAGTACTGCATTTTTGTAATTCCATTACTTGAGTAATGTAACTAATTTCTTTTTTAAATGAAATACCGCAATCAAAAATCCTGAAATTTAAATGGGTTTGTTACTCCTTACTTTTGTCTTAATAGACAAATGCAGCTTATTGCTGTAATATAATGTTTATGATCTAACATCATTTGACCTTACAGTGGCGCAATGTATGGGTGAGAGATACAATTTGATAATCATTTTGTCTTGCACTGTATAAGAGCAGCAACACTAAAATAGTATAATTACCCAGACAGCACACATGCATTGGCTCAATGCAAAGCATCTCTATGTGTCAGTGAATCTCTACTGAATACTGAAAAATTCAGTCAGTTTATTTCAATGTATTTCAATAGCAACAGGATGTTAATAAGATGTATATGATGTTCCACCTACTGTTTCTAAATGGAACGCAATCGTTTAATGTTGTACTGATCTTAAACCAAGACATCTGATTGGTTGGTCCAGCCTCCTGTAGTTACTTGGACCCACCTCTCCTAAAATATAATTGCTATCTGTCTGATCATGCTTTCTTCTGCCCTCAGAAGGTTTTTGTGAAAGTAAAACTCCTATGAGCGATATAAGTCTGGCGCAGTGGCCTGAGGGACTTGCTCCTCCAGGAAACCCCAAAGTGGCTCATTTGTGTACAGATCTTATGACAGGCCATGGGAGATGTTCACCTTCACTTTCATGTTCATCAACCCACACCTTCACTGGTCTTGCTATGTGTGGCACCGCTGAAGCTGACATTTGCACAAATGACCAAAGGATTGGCTGCAGTGAATATAGTCCCTCTGGAGCTCCCAATGAGCAGTTCTGGTGGAAACAGGAGAGTTGAGGTGACCATTTAATTTTGCAGTGAGTTGGGCAGCTGTAGTTTTATGTTTTTTGGATACAATCCAGGTTAGTACCCAGACATTCCTTTCAGACAGGTTCCTCTTGTGTCCACGGTTACTTTTGTTGCATGTACTGTAGTCCGTCCTTCATGGTGGTTTGGCGACATTACCCTGGATACCATAGCTTGCAGTGCACCAAAAAGATTTGCTCTCCTGGTCACAGATGCACCAGTGAGACATGCACCAGCAATTCGCCCTCTTTCAAACCGTGATATGTCTCCAATTATGTTGTGTGGATTGCAATATTTTATGTGCAGCTCTGCTGTTGCTCTGCTAATTCAACCTTCACACTCTGCTCTTACTGATGGAATGTTCAGTCAGGGAAGATTGGCTGCGAATATATAAGCATGAAACCTCAAACACTATTGGATGGTGATCAAGTTTCATTGTCCAGCCCCTTTATGTCTGCTGTATTAATAAGTAAAGCAAATGTTACTTTCCCTAGTAACTATTTACTTGTATACACAGTAATTGGTAAATTGAATTACTTTTGAATGAACCAACTATTAATTTTCAGTAACTTGCACAACACTGCATATTAGCGACTTAGATTTTTATGCCACATTCTGCACAACCTGTCAACAGCAAAGAAACATATAGAAGATTGGCGTACTCACTCGCCTCCTAGCATCTTTTATCATATTTACTGGAGTACACAAGTAGTACACTTTACAAAAAATAAACAAAAGAGTGACTATTCATTTTGTCACTAGGGTGTTAATAGAAAAAAATCTCTTTTTCATGAATGCATCAAACTTTGAAAATGCACTTTATCTGCCAATAACTCCCTTCAAAATGGTGACTCATATTGCTTTGCACACCTGTGGACTAAACAGTTAGAGAAATGTATGCTGTGTGGAATTATTTTAACATTAGCGAAAATGACGTTTGATATGCAGTTTCTAAACTTTGCTCTGTTAAAATTTCACAAGGAGGACCAACTAATAAAAATTTCAACAGAACAAATTTGATTGTTCACCTTAAGGTCAGACACTGAAGTGTATGAAGAGTTTCTGGGGAACTAACCCATTCCAAGAAAGGCTGCAGTACCGCTGAATAACATTAGTCCATCGGTAATGTAAGCATTTCACAGCAAAATAAAATTCAGTGCAGACGGCGCAAAATCAAAAGATATTATTTGGAAAATTGTGGGGTTTATCACACTTGAAAATCAACCCAGCCTCTGTTATAGATCTTATAAATATATAGGGTGTACATAAGAATAAAATCTAGTACTCTAGGACTGTTGTTGCTGAGTTTGTGTTTTCTTATGAAAAAATAAATACTTTTCATATTTTCGGAATGTAATTTGTTTGTTTATTAATTTATTTGGGTGGAGTGTCCCTTTAAACTTATTTAAGCAAAAACTTCCAAGCAATCGGTATTGGTACCGGTGTCACTTTTTAAAAATAATTATCCATTGCCATTGGCCAGAAATTTCATTATTGGTGCATTACTAATATAAGTATTTATATTTTACATAAGAACACATTGTGTTAATATGCTGAAAGACTGCGTCTGACACTTTCAAAGATGAGGACAAAAATAAAAATTGAAAATTTCGTAAACCAAAAAATGAGGTTAAAACCAGCTGGAGTTGTTCTGTCTCCCAGCCAGTCAGAAATGCTTGTGCGTTGATGCCTCTTGCTTTGTATGCATCACATCAGACTTTATGGTACTGCGCGGTACATATTAATGCTCCCTTGAACGTCTCTCTCTAAAGTAATCCCTCGAAAGAGCTTCAGAAAGTATAAATTTAGCTTATACATATTTAATGATAGTTAAAACAAGAAAACAAATAAAAAGAATAAAATACAATGCTAATTTGCATAGTGGGGCATATTAGTGTTTTATGACAAAACAAAACCTGACTTTAGGGTATTCAGTAATGGCCATTCTTGAGCTTTGTGATACTTGGATCTATGAGTTATAACAGCAATAAATATGAAATTCACATTCAGTTATTTTACCAAAGCAAGGATTCGGATATAAATTGAATAGTGAATAGTGCACAATGCCAGCTGACTACCCAAGGGAGACTTTGAGGCAGATTGTATCTAAATAGTGATAGACTTATCAACTTTGTGACTCTTCTGGGTCAAAGGTCAAGGGATTCTGCAAGGTTATAACGTGATTTTGAGGAAGTTGTGGCATTTCCCGTTTCACCTTCTCAGTTGCTATACTGATTGCAATTGTAGTGTTTTTTTCATTTTACCTTTAAAAGTGTAGATTTCTAATAGCAAAACACCAATTTCTACAACAATCCATTAAAAGGATATACTGTAGTATGCATTTAAATCTATTTTAATATACATATACATTTATTTTATACATTTTATGGACAAACGTATTGGAACACATCTCTAAATCGTTGAAATCAAATGTTTCATTCAGACCCATTGACACAGGTGTATAAAATCAAGCATCCAGCCACGTAGTCAGGTTTACAAACATTTCTGAAAGAATAGGTCTATTCTGAAGAGCTCTGTGAATTCAACCACAGTACTGTCATAGGATGCCACCTTTGCAATAAGTCAGTTTGTGAAATTTCTTCTTTGCAAGATACTCCGCTGTGAAACGTAAGTGTTATTATTGCAAGGTTGAAGCATTTAGGAACAACAGAAACTCAGCCATACGGTGGCAGACCATGTAAAGCAACTGAGTGTGGTTGACAAATGCTGAGGCCCAAAATGCGTAAATGCTGCCAACGCTCTGTAGACTCAATATCTGCAGAGTTCCAAATTTCTTCTGGCAATCACCTCAGCACAAAAACTGTGCACTGGGAGCTTCATGGATTGGGCATCCATGGCTGAGGAGCTGCATGCAAGCCTCACAAGCATTGGATGAAACGGTGCAAAGCACGTCACCACTGGGCTCTGAAGCAGTGGAAATGTTTTTGGTGGAGTGATGAATCATGCTCCTCTGTCTGGCAGTCTAATGACCGAGTCTGGGTCTGGCAGGTGCCAGGAGAATGGTACCTGCCTGACTGTATTGTGCCAACTGTATAGTTTGGTGCAGGAGGAATGATGTATGGGGTTGTTTTTCAGGGGTTGGGCTACGTCCCTTAAACCTACCAAGATATTTTGGAGAATCCTATGCATCCAACTTTGTAGGAATGGTTTGAGGAAAGCCCTTTTCTGCTCCAGCATGACTGTGCCCCAGCGCACCAAGCAAGGTCCATAGAGACATGGTCGGGTGAGTTTGGTGTGGAAGAACTTGACTGGCCCACACAGAGCCCTGACCTCAACCCCATCAAACAACTTTTGGATGAACTAGAATGGAGATTGTAAGCCAGACCTTCATTTCCAACATAGTGCCAGACCTCACAAATGTTCCTCTGGATGAATGGGCAAAATTTCCCACAGACACTGCAAAATCTTGTGGAATGCTTCCCCAGAAGAGTGGCAGCTGTTATAGCTGCAAAGGGGGACCAACTCCATATTGATGCCTATGGATTTAGAATGGGATGTCATAAAAGTTCCTGTTGGTGTAATGGCCAGGTGTCCAAATACTTTTGTCCATATAGTATATATCTACAAAGCTTCCATCTTTATACTGAAGAGCATATTTTTTCTGTGCTTACATTTGACTAATTTAATTCAACAAAAGCCTCTGTCTTGTTTTCCAGGTTTTATTTTTAAAAAATCTGTTACACTGCTGCACATTCTGACAATAATGTACTATCAAATTCAACCTAATGCTGAAGCAAAATAGTAACTATTAGAACTTCTCCCTTCATAGTATCGATATTTCATGTCCTTCATTTTTGACAATCACATAAATGATTCATAAAGACAGACGTTAATAAACTAGACAAACCATTTTTACACAATGGTTTTGTAATCATGGACAATTTCTCATATGCAAACATTTCCTATATAATCAATATGTCCTGGATTATGCTCTTATAAAATTATCATCTCATAACCTTCTTCCTCTGTCCATTTGAAAGCAGTACAGATTACAAATAAATTTCATTTTTTTAATTAACTACTTAAAATACAGCAGAATACTAATAATGTAGAACAACTGATTGACTTTGTAGTACTCATAAGCTTTAAAGAGATATAAGCTTTCATGCACAGACAGATAGATAGATAGATAGATAGATAGATAGATAGATAGATGTTTTGCCGTTTCTTTTCTGATGATGCCTTGTGTTTTATAATCCTGTACTGAATCACTACAACCTCACATGTAGAAGCATTTAGAAGATGGATGGATTAATAAATGCACTCATTCATTTGTCTTACTGGAGCTTCTAATTTGCCCAGAGTGTATGATTGATGGTTTTTCATACACCCATTCCAACCATGCAAAATCATTGTCCCTGCACACTCCACTAAACACTAGAAAACATTGACCACTTGAGTTATGCTATTCAACCTGAATTCTCTCGACTGTAGCTGCTAGAGATGCAGCACTCTAAATGGCGTACATATCCACTTCATGGGCTATTTAATATGCCAATGTATTCCACAGACTGTCATATCTCTACCTGTCCACCAGAGGGTATCTGGATTCAACATCAAAGTCACACATTCCAGTTCACCTGCATATTAGTTGATCACCTACATACTGGTGCCTCACCCTGCGTTTGGATAAGTGCCCTAATTATGTCTCATTTTAAAAAATTTTGTCCTCCTCGATTTTGATCTTACACCACCTAGGCTTCCAGGGATTCTCCATAATTTGGCTTGATTTCCTATCCCCACAAGAACTTTGTTTTATGGTCTTAATATTTCTATGGTGATCTTATGAACTTAGTAAACTGAAGACCAGCTTTGACCCCCTGCCTGTTCAGTGTCTTTTGTCTGATGTCACAGTTACCACAGTATTAAAGGTGTATAAAATGACAAGGTTTAAATAAAAATAGACTCAGAAGAGAAGGACCCATACAATGTGGAAGGAACAGTTATAAAAGCTGACGAAGACCTTTTAAGCAATTAGTCAAATTAATGCATCATTTTCTGACCCATCTAGACCTGGAGAGCAGATCATCCCTGTCTGCCATCTAAACTCACTCATTAAAACCCACAGATTGCAGGTTCCCATCAACATGACAGTAATCTAGGGAGAAATATAAAAGCTACCTAATGCAGTATTCACTCATTTTTAAACTCCAGCCTCAAGACTTCTTCCAAGGTGTCCAAGATTGGCTTCATAATTTCTCTGGTCTCCGGTCTATTTCTGGACTAGGCAATAGTAGTTTGTGACAATTAATATTTGGTTTACATGGACCTGAAGATCTTCACTGATGTCCCATGCCAAGTATTTGACCATCTAGTGACAGGGCAGATGGCACCTATTGAAGTTATTCCAGGGCTCCAGATCAATTGCAGACTATGCAGAACCGCGGGAGCCATGAGCAGATGGAATTCAGGGGAATTCTTCAAAACATGTGATTACGAGGGCTCTGAAGTGGTAATTATGAGCTGGTTTCCAAGCTGGCATTGATAACCATACACAAGATCAAGAAATGGTATTCTTCTTCGACTGATGACATGAATTTGAGATCCTACAGAATGCCACCAATTTAATAAAACTTGTGAAGTATGAAGGGCATACAACTTTATATGTGTATGAGAGGAAGATGAGTGAAAGTCAGCCTTTAAAACCCTTAGGGCTATAATGAGTATTACATGATGCCTTTCGGTCTAGTAAATGTTCCCTCATTTTTCCAGTCTTTTGTCAATGAGTTTTTCTGTCAAGTCTTGAATCAATTTGTCTTTGTCTGTTTGGATGACATCCTAATTTTCTGTAACTTGCTTCAGGAGTACATTCAGGACGTCTGACACATTATTCAGAAACTATTAAAAAACCTATTTGTCAAGCTCAAAATATGTGAAATTGATTTATCTTACATCTACTTCCTGGGGTATATAATTTCTCCATAATGTGTTCAAATGGACCCTGAGAAGATCGAGGCAATTATCGATTGGCCACAACCCTTTGCTCTAAAATGGATTCAGAGATCCCTCAGTTATGCATACTTGTATGGGAATTCATTTGTACCATTGTGGTGCCCCTCTGCATTATCAAAGAATATTTTGTATGATATTCAATTAATTAGCTTTGTAATTCTATTATAAAAATCTAACTTTATTCGCTTGAATTCCCAGTTGAGGTAAATATGAAAAATATAATTTAAAACCAATACATTTTAATCCAGTTACTCATACTGTGCTGTACAGTGATCACAAATCTGCTTTATGTAAATTTACAAAGTAATCTAGTAATTAGATATTTATCTGAAAGAGCTCCATGTGAAATAGTCAAATTATTGGTAAGTGAACTCACTGCAATCATGAATTATTACCTTATTCAATATTTCATTGGTTTATCGACAATGTAGTGATTCCAGTATTGTGGGTATGCATATTTTTTCTTTTAAGCTTATTCATAGCTAGTCATTGAAAAAAATGAGGTTGTGCTGTTCATCTGTTACATAACAAATAAATGCAAATATTCATATTTTTATATTTACAATTACATTTCAGCAATCATTTCATTGTAGTTCTATCAAAATAATTTATCAGCAAGCACAACAGAATAAATTAATTAAAGGAACCAAATTGACAATGTTAGAAAGGGCTGCTAATCATGGAATTGTGATGTTTCATCCAGCACTACATTCTCGGTCGTACAATTAGACAGTAGTCAGTCCTAACTTTAGATTAACTGTAAGATACACTATGAGAGAACAAGTTAAAATTAAATGTTTTATCCTTAAATTTCCATTGTATTTTTAATGAAATATTTTACATATAATTATTTAGGAAAAGCTATTACTGTATATTGTATGGGGCAGTACAAGAAGGAAAATCTGCTGTATTCATTTGTAGAGTTCACCTCAACTCACAGGTTTTTAAATATGAATATATTCACTTGTAAATTGTATTTTAAAATTATGCTTTCACTCTTATTTCAAGACAACATATTGTATGCTGTGGAACTAATTCATTATTAATGCAAATTTATTCCTTCAGGCAAATCAGACAAATAAGCAGCTCTCTTGGATTGTTCACATCTGCAATCTAATACAAAACACCTGCTTGTGGTATTTATTGAAAATAACACAACAGTGAATCACCCTGTCCATTAAGTAAGTCGAATTACCTTTTTGAGAAATATTAAAGCAAACAGATCCTTTTAGCCATGGGCACATTTCCTTTGAAGGCACATAAACACAAAACAGAAGATAGAATGTCATATTAATTGATAGGTTATCACACACAAGAGCATTCTAATATTAACTTACACTTGTTTTTCTCTTTGCTGCCAAAAAGATGTACAGTGGTACCTCAGTTCTCAAACTCATTAGAACTCGAATTTATTAAAAGTCAAACCAACCAGTTCGAAAAATAATTACTTAGAGCTCGATCTGAATCTCAGAAGTCAAATCGTGAACGCCGACCTAAGATAACTTGTACGTGTGGGGAAATGAGTCATGCGGCACGTTTGTCAGTGGAAACAATGGCTAACGCTTCAGTCTCAGCCTCGCATTCGCCGTGATAGCATCGTGCATGTTCACAATACCTGAATAAATATATTTAGACAGTAAAAATACATTTAGACAAATATAGACAGTAACAATAATTATTATTATATAATAAAATACATTAAAAAATATAGATTTCTTATTAATTATTTTAATATTAATAATAAACCATTAAAACATTTAATTATAATAATATTGTCCTGCCGAGTGGGGACGGAATGGAAACAAAGGCGCAGACGTCAGGGTATTGGGGAATACCGGGTTTAATTACAGGTAAGGCAGACGGACAATACAATGACCGGACTGGGGAAACAAACTGAAACGCAGATGAAATACAGAGGACTAATGACAACAACCAGAAACAGCTGATTACACGGGTAATCCACACGGGGTTAACGAGGGGGCGTTGGACACGGAAGGAGCGGACATTCGGGGCAGTACTGTCACGGTCGTGGCAGTCGAGCAGGCAGGAAGCGGCGATGAAAGAGGCAAGCAGGCAGGATAGTGGGAAACGAGGGTTTATTTGGGGAGACAGGACAGACAGCAATGCACATCACATCAATGACGGACACCCAACTAAGGAAGATGTGGACTAATATAAATGAAACAAGCCGAAATAACAGGGATCAGCTGGGCACAATCGGGGAAACACATGTGGGTGATGAGGGGGCGTGGCACACACGAGGATTGGACGAGCTGGGCGTGACACAGGACACATTGTTTGGATACATTTATTTTTTTACTTTACAAATTAATGTTTTGATAAATGTGCTTCGCTGTGTTTAGTACAGTATTTGCTCTTCTTGTTTTATCCTGTTCATTTTGTGTTTAAATGCTAAAAAATCTATTTAGGTGTAATTTTTTGGAGCCAGGAACCAGTTAATTTGTTTTCCATTATTTCTTATGGTGAAAATTCGATCAGAATTCAAACTTTTTAGGATTAGATCTGGAGTTCTGAACGGACTAAGTTCTAGTTCTGAGGTACCACTGTACTCGTGGTACTTGTGTAGAAACGTAACATGGAATATTTCTATGTGGTGCATCCATGTTTTGTAGATTGAATGATGTTGAAAATGGCACAGTGTTAGTGTAGTGCAGGGCTATTCAATTCCTCAAGGGCGGAGCCCTGCTGATTTTTCCAGCCTTCCTTCACACTGCATGACTTACATTGCTTTTTACACATGTTTTACACATTGAAGGAAGCAGAGAAGTTTATCATTCATCAAATTGATGAGGGACATCTACTTTATATATATAGATGCCTTTTAAAGCTATACTTGAATGAATCATCTTTAACTAGCTGTGCTAATTATTTATCAAGCATATATGCTTAGTTAAGCATAATATTTTTGATATTTAAAGCTTTCAGATTTTCCCACATGTAACAAACAGATAGTTCAGGCTGCTATTTGGGTATTAAAGGCTTTACCCACAGGTGCCTTTTCACTGCAGGGATTGTTCATTTAGTGAACTTGTTCAGTGTTTCGCGAAATGCTCCCATAGTGTGCTTAACGTGTGCACGCACTGCTCATAATGCTAATGGTTTTCCTTCATGTATTTGCCTCAGTGTTTCTTTCACAGGATAAATATATTTATTTTATCATGTCTGTGTTTGCTACATAAAGTGGCGGTGCAGTGCTGGCTGTTCCATTACAGATATGACAGATTTCCATACAGTCATATCTTAACAACCACTTTAATGGGACCTAGCTATGGTTTGGAAACCACATTAGCATTGATAAAGTATATGCCAGTGCCATCTCATGTAACAGTCTATGTATATCAAGCAAGCTTTCAAAGCAACTCAATATGCACCTAATATAAAATTCTTTCATCAGGACATGTATCTGGTCATATTAGATTTTTTTCAAAAACAAAAGGCCAGCAAACCTGCATGACATTGGAAAACCTAGTCAACATTGAGTAGCATCAGGAAAATGACCAAA
>JAODUD010000095.1:16608871-16627297 GCA_026784285.1 Stomatorhinus walkeri | reverse complement strand
CACCATTTATTGAAAAAATACACTCTATATTCCTGGGTGACAAATAAATTTGCAGCGTTACTCACTCACCATTTATTGAAAAAATACACTCTATATTCCTGGGTGACAAATAAATTTGCAGCGTTACTCACTCACCATTTATTAAAAAAATACACTCTATATTCCTGGGTGACAAATAAATTTGCAGCGTTACTCACTCACCATCTATTGAAAAAATACACTCTATATTCCTGGGTGACAAATAAATTTGCAGCATGCTCTCACCATTTGAGTAGCAAGAAAATGTATCTTTGATTCATCAAAGTAACCTCCTCTCAGCTACAACACCAGAGAACATTCAAGGCATTCTTTCTACGATGTACATTAAATACTGCTGTTTCATGGGATGTAGTGCATTTAAAGTTAAAGGAATTTGACTATGCAGTCACCACACTACCAGTTAATAGGATGTCTGACATACCGTTGCATACTTTTTCCCTGTTATAAAGGAAACTTGTCTTATTTGCCTTTGGTGTGCAGAAACCTTTGACTGCTAGTGTAGCTTCAGTTTTTGTTGAATATCCTTATTTCTCTTTATTCTTGAGCCTGTAGAAAGAGAATAATGCCCACAATTGTCTTGCATGTATATTTCGCATAAGTATACATGACAAATAATTCTCATTACAAATAGACACTCCAGTTAACCACAGACATGCAAGAAAGGGAGAATATGCAAACTCCATAGACACACAATAAGAGTCAAACCCTCAACCCAAGAGCTGTGAGACAACTGTGCTACAAAACACCACTCTACAGCTCTCTCCTAAGCCCTGCCCAGCCCTAACCTTAACCATAAGTAACCAAACAAAACACACTCACATAGTTTTATAAAACTGCGGTTATCCAAATGGGGACCTGAAAAATGTCCACAAAAGTAAGGAAGTTTCAGGTTTTACCGCACTTTGGGGACATTTTGATCCCCAAATATGGTCTATGCATACCAACACACACACACAGAGGTTTGTAATCATGTCTTTGTCATGTCTTCATTCATTTTTATGGGGAGATCTCAAATCCGAACGTAACAAGCTTAACTCCTATCCAGCCCTAACCTTAACCATAAGTAACCAAACAGAATCCACCACTTTTGGCATTTTTAGTCTTTTGATTGCATTCTCATACCCCATAATGTAATACAAACCTAAGCCACACACACACACACACACACACACACACAATACATTTATAGCTAACTGGCCTACTTCCTTTCTTTCCAACCACTCCATTACCCATGTCATTCAGCTCAGCTCAGCAAGCACTTAATGGCCCTGCAACCAATGAATTCATTTGTCCCCAGTCAAAGGATTTCAAAAATTATTTTACAAGACATGAAGTATGAATGCATTTTATGTTTTGATTTCATTGATTGTGAGACTGAAGGCAATGCCTCTGGTTTGTTTTTTTGAAATGCCGCTTTGATAAACAAATAAAAGGAAATATTGCTTTTTGTTTCTTCAAGGGCCTGGATCATTATTTTTTTAAGATAAACACAATATTACATTGTACATTGATCAAAAACATGAGACAGAACTTTTGAAGTTCAATTTCAGAGGAAACCATTTTTGTCCCAAAGGAAAAAGTTTTTTTTCTTTTTTTATAAAAATCTGCATTAATTCTCATTAATCCACAACAGTTTTAATGCTTAATGTTCAGGGTTTGTTTTGGCAACAATGAGTGAAACAAATACCAGTGAAGATTAAATGCTGCGTACAAGATCATGCACTTTATTGTAATAGCAAAAAAATGAACACAGAAATATAAAAAATAACAGGCCTTTTTAAAACACTGTCCCAGTTTCTTTTAAATCACTCCAGAAAGTATTACTACTCTCTTTCATCTCAGCTTTGCAACAAGAGGATTCAGTTATCCCCAGTCAATGACTTCCTAAATGAATACTCAAATGAACAGTAACTAAAGTATTACTTGACTTTAGAAAGGCAAATCAAATAAAAAAGTGCATGTCTCTCTAGTTACATTCTACATCAGGGGTGGCCAGTCTTATCCAGAAAGGGCCACTGTGTTCGCGGGTTTTTGCTGCAGCTCCCTAATCAGATTACTAATTAAAGGACTGAAGAGTCCTCACACCTGGGTTTGAACAGCTGGCCTACAGGTTACCCCAGACACCTGTATGCACATTGGTCCTTTGCAGATAAGATCGGCCACTCCGTTCTACATCCTCCGTCATTTCTTATTCTGCTTCCCATTTCTAAGATGAAACCCAATAAAAGTAAACACACTTTTAAACACCCAACAGAAGGTATTTACTCTATATTCTAATGATATGGTTTTAATTAGTCCCACATTGTTTGATTCACAGTGCATTTCCTACATTCACACAAATGATTTTCTCTCGCTTTTCATCTTGCTTGAAGTGCTGAGCTCGGGTAAGGGCATTCTCCTTATACCTTCATGAAACATTTATGCTGACTATAATATGTGAAGATTGCTTAAAATGTATTTCACCTTTACTTAAGTACATTCAGTAAAAATGGATGCAGCTTTAGACACAGACAAAATTATACTGAACCTCGTACATTTGGTGCTCCAGCATGGCAGGGCAGCTGAAAGCAATCTAAAAATACATATAAAGCCACCTTTTAATTTAATAACTGAGGGATAATAAAGTAAAATTGAACACTAAAGCAGATGCAGTCAACTTGCTTCCAGGTGAAGTGATGAAATGACAAAAGGCAGCTTCTTGGCAGACCTGAAATGTAGGAGAGCAGTAGGAAGGCATCCTTGATTTTTGGCTATTCTGTCCAGGTGGACAGCTAAAGATCAGTCATTACCTCCTACTGGACTAACTATAAGTCCACAGAGAAAGGGTGTGGCAAGAAAAATGTTAAACAAGCAGTCACAAAAGCCACACAGTTAGGCAATAAAATCTAAACAAACATAGTGAGGGTTAATGTTCTTGAGAATAGACTGCATGCTTTGAATAAAAGGTCAGTTCAAGGCAAACCTACAGTCCTATTAGCGGAAGTAAATCCTCAAGTTACAATATGATTATAGTTATTAGGACAAGATACAGTGCATTTTATAATATAATGTGATGGAAATTCCAAAGGTCAATTGTTTCAATTTCATTACTGATCTTCTTAGTTTATTATCCTCTTGAAGGACCACCAGTTTGTTTGTTGCAGATAGACACACCGTCATACATTCAGATCATTCTAGAGACCATAGCAGGGGCCTCACTTATTTTCAGTAATAGCAAATAATTTTGGTTGCTGTCTCTGAATGAATCTGATATCATCATCAGGGTCAGAATTTTAAACGTTTGGCATAGGGCTGTGCAATATGACGATCTACATTGGATGAGGAAACAAAAACATCTATCATTTCATATTATGCTCTATCATTAATTTTGTGGTGTCGCAAAATACATTGTTTATGGCGACATTTTTTTTGTCATTTGGTGGTAGTAGTAGTAGTAGTTGGATGACGGTTTGCAATGTTACATACCACCGCATAGGGTATAGTGCTTGTTTGGGAGTTTTTTGTTTTGGACTTTATTATTTATAATCCTCAGAAGACAATCCACAAATATGTGCCATGATCCACAAATATTTAACTATCCACAAATATGTAGGCCAATTTTTAAATTTGTGTTGTGTAAAATCATATCTATAAAGAAACGGAGTGTTTTGTACATGTGAAATGTGTTTTGCACATATGTGGATCACTTCCTATTTGTGGGTCATTACATATGTGACTTCTATTTATTTGCAGATTTTTGCCAGTTCATACCATTACGGAGCCCCAAGAGGTCTGGGTAGAATAGTTTTCAGTTCCCTTGCAATAGTTACAGACATTTCCTGTAAAGTGTGCTTTAAGCATCAAACTATGGGGGACAATGTACACCATATAACTTTAATATTATGTGTTTTATTTGTATTTATTAATAATTGCACTGTGTCCATTCACTGCCAGTGACTTTAAGTAAGGCAGTTTGGCTATTGAATGTGAAGTGCACATATACAGATCAGCTGCAATATATGGAGCTGATCTGTGTCATTGTATAGTCATTATGATTCCATCCATCCGTCCATTTTCTGTAACTGCTTGCCCCATTCATGGTTGTAGGAGGGTCTGGAGCGTATGGGTGTGAGGCAGGGAACAACAACCTGGGATGGGGTTTCAGCCCGCTGTGGGACACATTCACACACCATTGCTAACCTCTATTAACCACAGCAAGTCTTTGGACTGAACCCGGGTCCCAGAAGTGTGGGGCAACAGTGCCAACCACTGCACCACCATGCTACCCCTACGATGATTCCTAGATTTTATTTTATTTTTATTTGATCAGCATACTTCTGTGTGATTACCTCTTTGTGATTGCTTCTGTGTAATTACTTTTGTGTGATTACCTCTGTGTGATTGCTTCTGTGTGATTACCTCTGTGTGATTACTTCTGCAGTTTCTCCTACAGTGCAAAAGCATGTTTATTTGAGCATGTGAGTCTCCCATGGTGTCCCCTTTAACACGTTTGCTAGGTTTCAGACTCCTGCAAAATTAATAAGCAGTTATTAAAAATAGACCATATGTATAGACAATAGCTGTGAGTCTATTCCAGAAAGCAGAGGACACAAGACAGGTGAAAGAGTAACTGGGATGCAGGAATTATACACTCACACTGTGGGTAATTTAGACACCCATTCACTCAAATGCATGTTTTTACCCTGCGGCTGAAAACCAGACTAGACTTCTGCAAAGATGAGGAGTACAAGGGTATGACACACATACAGAGCTGAGCTGTGGTTGGGAGTCTAGTTCCCAGTCATTGAGGTATGAAACAGTGTTTCCCCTGAGCCTAAGACTGGGTCACTAAATCACATATTCTGTTATGGGTCGATACATTCTGCTTATTGAAAAACAATAAGCAGCAAGTCATACAACACAAAACTACATTGGCAAAGATTGTCACCTAAAACGTTAAGAGCCTTCTGCTAGTTAAACGTCGTCGCACAGGCAATCTGCTGATCTTGTTGGCTAAGTTGGCCTTGTTTAGCCAGGTATAACCACATCATGAAAGCAAATTGTTGAGTTCTATATGAGGAAAATGAATTCAATGAACACTATTCACTTAGCTTAACGAGAACACAATTATCATAATCTCTGACAGAAGAGCGGGAGTTTGAATGTGCAGGCCTTCATCCAACACTGATTAGAAGAAGGTCTGTTTAGGGGAACTTTAGAGATGTAGCTTGTACAATTATACTGTAGCAGTTTTCTGGGTGATAATGAAATTATTGCTCAAAAGAATGTCAAGCATCCTCTCCCTGTGTAATGCAGGTTCTTGGGCTGAGTCTTCCCAGAAATCTGAACTATTTCAGAATGTACTTCCAGCACATTTTATTAAATCAATATCTAAATAACAGCTTAGTAAAGCAGAAGCAGATAGAAAATGTATTGCCATCAGCAGTTTATTCTTGGTTTCAAATGTATGTAAAGTTAATTCATCTGAAAAAATGCTGCACCTAGATTTTTTTCAAATCACAATGGATGTGCTTAAATGGCTTGTCTTACATGCTGTATGGTTTCAAAATGCAATAGAAATACATGAAACATTTAGATTAATAATTATTGTTGCATTCAAGCAAAGATTTTCACATGTTATGCTTAACATTTGTCTCATAATGAAAAAAACCACAGTATCTGGAAAAGCACACATGCATATATGTAAAATATCACTATTAATATGCATTTACAATATTTATGCATCCCGATCTGCTAAAACAATGCAGTTTAACCTTGCTAACATGTTAGGGTCGTTTGTAAGTTTACAATGCATAAAAGCACCACATAAATTTGAGTACTGCATCAACGCTTCTTGACTTTGTCAGGTACTCCTTTCTAAACAAAATATATTAAAACATTTTTTTCAGTAGGCAACGCATGCCAGTACAAGTAAGGCGAGATAATACCAATTCAGTTTATTTATATAATTCTCTTGAGGTTTATTTTACCATAATTTTATTGTCAAAAGAAAGGTCCAGAAGGCCACACCAAAAATATTAAGTCCAATCTTTTCATGGATAAGGAAGCCTAACAAGGGAACCAAGAGGTAAGAAAGAAATTGGATGGTAAATAATTGTTTTGAGGGTATTTTATGGCTGATTTAAGACACGGGTCAGCACCGACCCATTTAACATAAGAGATAGTTTTCTGTTCCTAACATAGGACTAAGTATAATACTTTGTTCATTGTTATATTATTTATGATGTAATTATTTTCTCAGGTCTGTAAGAAAAAGAAAAAAAAAATGCTGTTCTTCTCTTTGGCAGCATCTCCACAAACAGTCCATGCCATTATGCTCTCATACCTATTTCTGGGTTAAGCTGTAGATTCGGCCATTTCATACAAATATAAGTGCATAATGGAAAAACTAAAACATTTACAAAATATGGCTGACCAGAAGAAAGGCACATGGCTTAAAAATCCACTGTAAAAGTGCTTTCACTTAGATGTCTTTCAGAGTGTTAAAGGAATGTTCTTTCTATACAGATTCTTTTTGAGATATGTCCCAAAAATGGGTAATGGTCTGCAACAAACATTATTGCTGACAGACACCCACATGCACAAACGTTTCATGAATGTACCATGAACCGAATTGTGGGGCATGTTTTAATATCAGTGTTCGTTTCGCCATATTTTGCTTTGCACATATTCAAAAAAACGACATGCATAGTCAGCACAAAATGTCCTGCTTCTAAGAGGCTCTGGCTAACAGTCTTCTTTGGATTTAAAAAAAAATCTGTGTGTGTGTGTGTGTTTAAGGAAGATAAGCAATTAAATGCTAATCATTTTCCATTTACCGTATTCTAGCTTCAGGAATAGTTAAACTCAGAAGCTTATTTATGCAAAGTAAACGTTGCAAAAATTTACCGCACACCTTAATGAGCATGGTTTTAAAAAGTGAAAAGAAAATCTATTATTTGAAATTTTTCTAGTATGTGCTGTGTAAAAAGGTAGGCCTGGCCCCAAGTTTAAACGGTCAAAAACAGAAAAAAAAACCTTGTAAATATGGTGTCTCTGTCACAAGTTTCCCCCTGTGGGTTTCAGCGTGCACACTGCACGTACACACCATTCACAGCATTCAGTGTGTTGCTCTCAGCCTACACATCAAAATATACCCGTATACATGATTATCCATTCGGTTTTCGCTAAATGGCAAGAGTTTCCATCCTGCCACCTCATTACACGGGGACTACCAACCCTCACCTTTGATGGACCTCTTGGCCACCCAATAACTGCAGGTCCATGAAACAGGTAGAAATAAATAATCTGGAAAAAGACAAGTTCAAGCTATGCGACATAACAGCTTCATGCTGCTGGTCACTGGGGTAGATGGCCACTCAGTGGCGGGTGCCGGGAATGACTTAAAACTTAGGATGCAAGGCCAGGAATGGAATTAAGCAGGAAAACTACTATAAAACACATTAGGGTACTTTTTACACATTCATTTTCAGTTTTCGAGACTAGCTAAACTGGGCATATCGTGGGAAATGGTGACCGGACACTGCATTCGCTGAACTAACTGAAAGATTTCCTTTGATTCTTCCAATGGGTCAGAGCTTTCAAAATAATATGCTTGACCTGGGGTGGAATCTCCAAAAATGCTTGTAATGCTAAGGGAATCCCACGTCTCATGAGTGTATGTTCAGTGTGTGCTTGGTTAACATCTCATGACTATCAGAGTTTAAACCAGAACATAATTGGGCATGTTTGTGTGTTCCAAGTATTTTATTTTGTGAAGGTCCTGTTGCTTGTGATATTTTCAAATATGGGCTGCAGGTTAAATGGATACGTCACAACCCCCTCTGTGCATTTTAATTGCGCCCCAGCCCCATTCATTTTCCACTGACAATGGCTCTAAAAAGTATGTGAATAACAGTGCGACACTGTGCTGAACTGTGATTAGCAATGCTCATTATGAATGTCTTGTGCCTATTAAAGTCTGCACACCCATGTGAAAAAAAGGGTTCCTAACAAACTACTGATAGATCAGCTCAGGTCTTCTGAGCATCATTAAGCCACTGATAACATGAGACTACACATTCCTGTTTACTGTAGTATGAAGTACCAGACAAATATGCATGAAACTGTTCAAAGTATGCAAACCTCAGATTCCGGAATCCCCTCAACCATCACATACCACAACAAATGATGTCACTCTACTCCATGAACATTTATGTCTATTTTATTAGTATCCCTATATGTATACGTTTATATTTATATTCCTTTAATAGATTTTATTCTGTATAACTGCTGTGGTGCTTTATGGACTTTTCATGCTAAAGAAAAAAACAACTTAAATCATGCTGATAAGGCTAATTTAATATATGCAAAATAGGCAATTTGGCAGTTGATATGAATAAGCTGTGGAAAATGTATTCATTGTACATATAAATATTTAAGCATTATTTATTTATCCACAACAAACGGGATTTTAGCTCAGCCATTGAAAATGTGGTCATTTCCAGGCACAACTTCAGTTTATGAAAATGGAAACAGGTAATGCTTGTTGGCAAAAGAAAAAAAAAACATTAATAATCTTCAGAAATAATTCCATATATTTATGCTTGTACATTGCTAGGTGCAGAAGCTTTAAAACCAATGTCCCTGCTAATCATTCAATAATTAACGTAAATTATATAATTCTGCATGACTGCAGCTGAACCTCCTTGACCATAAGCATCTGACACCATGCCATCTCGGTTTTCTTGGAGTTAAAGCTATGGCACAGGTTTATTTTAGTAATCACTTGTGTGCAGAATAGACAACATTATAAACAGCAGCTGGGGCTGTATCTCAATGACGTTGCAATTATGCACTGGGGAAAGTCAAGCATCACATTTCCACTGACTGGTTTTAGCAGAGGTAGATCTTAAGCTCTTCATCGTCAAAAATGATGAATGCAATGACGCTGAAAATGGTTGAGTTGAATACATGACTTGCACTAAATCAAATTAGGTAGGGCTCATAAACAGGGCTGCTAAATGCCTGGCTTGCGCAAGTTTCTTCCTTCCTGGTCTTTGGGAAGACCAACCATAGTTACATCTATGCAACATTTGTTCAAAATCAATACTAACAATATAAGCAACATTAATTCAATTTGCAACATAAAGCTTAACTGAAAATCATATTTTAAATGTGTCTGTCCATTCATCTGCCAGCTGCTGTTTCAGTACAGTGCTGGAAAAGCCTTGTTTTTCTTAATTTTATTTATGTATTAACATTTGTTATTTTAGCACTGTTTTATTTTAAAAGCGCATAAATAGTTTTAGTTTCGAAAATTACTAGGTTTAGTTTGTTTAATTTAGCTTCCATTTTTCTTCCGTGTTTTGGTAAAAGCTTTGTATAAGGTAAGTGGTCCAAAAGAACAGGTTCAAAGAAGCAAAAAATGTCAAATATAATAATAAATACCATAAAGCAACTTCAAAATAATATAACAATATAAAGTACAGAACCATACACTGTTACTGAAATCCAACTGCAAAAAAAGGCATTTCCCCTAAAGCAAAAGGGCTCCACAGTACCACACTTGTATCTGTTTACTGCATGCAAATCAGTGCTTACAGTCCAGTTTTAGTCAGATTAATGTTCTGGAGATTTATCTGAATTATCAATCTAGCTAAAGGTCAAATGTCTTCTTAAGAGGTATACTAGATCAAATGTTGTCCTCTGTTGGCAACGTAGCCTTGGTGTCAGCCTGTAAATGTATTTAACCTTGATGAATGCCTGGATACCATAATATTCCCCTTAAATATTTTACAGGTACATGAAAAATGGCAGCGGGCAGAGTCAGAGCCGCCATGCATTTTACGAATTGGCTCTATGTCATGTCAAGACGACCGAACAATAGGCAACCTTCCCTACTGAAGGATGACAAGGAGGATAATACTGAAAAAACTGCATTATTTAAAATGAGCGTTTTAAAAAATATAGGCTTTAAATATATATGCAAAATAAATATGAATATGCATATGAATAATGTATGCACACTCAAATATGTACAATGTTTTTTTCATTAACAAGAAGATAGAGGAGTGCAGCAATGTTTTTGTTCATGAGCCACTGAGATGAACAGACTTCCTTTCATAATTATTTTGTCTTAGGCTATTTAAACAAAAATAATACAAGAAAAAAAAACTTTTCAATTATGTATGTGCAATTTCTGTTACAGGAAAGCAATCCACATTTTTTTTTTTGTAATTATACAACTTTTGTTCTTTCTATAAATTCAGTACAAAGATTCTGTATAAATAACTGACTTCTTGTCATTAAATAAAGACGTGCATTTTTTAAAAATGTCAGGTTCACATAATAGTTTTCCTTGCTTAAGAGTAGAAAAAGAAAACATCAAATGTGCATTTTAATAATGAATGCTTTTAACTGAAAAACAAGCCGTAATCACTTGCACTGTGGTCCTCATCCTGAAGGCCACCAAATCTTCCAGTAATCACTACCCCACTGCAGGGTTGAGACAAGTTCGGAGTTAAACCCAGAAAGCACACAAACACCCTGGACAGAATTATGGTCTATCAGAGATCTCAGAAAAGGCAGCGAGTGTAAAGGCAATAATTTACCTAAACCACATGTGTTTAGACTCGTGGGAGGAGACCAGTGTACCAGGATGAAGACTAAGGGGCACATGCAAACCAAATACACAGCCAAGAACAGCATCGAAGCTTGGTTAGTGCTAAGCCTAATATATGAACTGTGATACCTTGAATAATTTTATAAGCAAATATAAATTATTTTCATCATTTATATTATTATTCATGCCTGGAATTTGTTTTAATATATTTTCATCAAACAGACTATACTGGCTGTGTAGTTAATGTCCTGTCAGTTGATATTCATATCAGTGCTATGAAAAAAGAAATTCATGCTCTCATAATTAAGTTTACAATCTTATCCTGGACTATCATAGCTATATAAAGTGAAATAGGAACACTAAAGCATAGAATTTGCCATTTTGTCATGGACACTTATGTGTCGCGATTGTCACGCCGGGGCTCACAAACACACCGGGATCCAGTAATGTGGGTACAAAGGAATGCTTTAATAAGCTGGGCGGAATGCAGCGGAAGCGGGGACACCAGGGGGTGCAGGTAGCTGGGTTCCAGCCCCCGGGAGGGGAGCACGGGGCGACGGTGGCAAAAGGGACAGGCGATAATCCAAGTCATGGGGGGGTCCGAGGGTCAAATCCGGGTGAGTCAGTCCGACGGAGAGGCACAGAACAAGACCACACAGGGGAAGGGAGGACAAAAACGGCTGGGGCAGGCTGAGAGGGCAGGTCAAGGTCGGGATCTGGGCTGGGGAGGAAAGGGAGAGAATTAGGAAATGCACGTAAGGCAGACAGACAGGGCACGGGCAACCGGAAGTAACGCTTAGTAAGGGCTTCTATCATGAGCACAATACTTCGCGGTGTGTGGGTCTTGCTGTGGGGTTTATATTGGCAGGTTGGTTAAGTGTCGTCTCGCAGCACCTGCTTGGTCCAGCCCCCGAGGGCGTGACACTATGGGTATGGCAATAATTTTATTTTTACATTTTACAATATCACCAGTTTATTACTTTTCTACAGAGTACCTATGTAAGAGGTCAGAGTGGGAAATTAAAAAAAAATAATAATTTTGCATTCCCTCGCAGTACTTTTGCATTTTAACTCAATACTTTAGCGATTCCTTGCAATAGTTTTGCTTTCCCATGATCTCACTATACTTGCCCCCTTTGCTGTTTGCTGCAACGTAATGGCAAGGATAAACCTAAATAATACAGACACACTGTAAAGTGGGAGATTATGTGCACCATGCAAGTTTAGTATTACGTGATTTTATATGTATTTATCAGAGGTGGGGATTCAAATCACAAATTTACTGACATATGACTCGACTGGACAAAACTGATGGAAAGACTTGGACTCCACTTGGACTTGAGGGTAAATGACTCGAGACTTGGACCCTATAACTTGAAAAGACTTTAGGTTATAGTCCCCCTCTCGTTACCATAGTGTTAGTTTTATAATTTCAGTGTATATTAATTCCATGTTGACTGCATTATCAATTAGCTGAATGCTGTTACGTTGAGTCGGTGTTGGGCAGGCAAACAAAGGCAGGAGTCAGGATTACAGTCAAGGAAGTGGGTTTAATCCAGGAAAGCAGGACAAGACATCAAGGGGGAGACGAGGCACTCATACCGCGAACTACACAGATGACGGATCTGGGGAAGACTAACACAGATGCTGACTTGGTTTTGGACAAACATTGCTTTGATGAGTGGAGAATGAAAATTATGAGAATTGTCATGATCCGCCCGTCCGAGCCTCATGTGTGCCACACCCCCCTCATTACCTCGTGTCTGCTCCTGATCGTGGCCACCTGTTGTCAATTCGGTCGATCAAATCTCCCTAGGGGTCGCCTCGTAAGTAATTTTTACCGGGAGGCATGCTTAGGCACTGGGGGGATTAGGGCCGTATGGGATGCTATTCCCCGGATCCCCAAGGCTTTTAAAAGGACAGCACAGGTTTCCACGGCGCCATCCCTGAAGGCCATTGTGGGTGAGCCGCCGGACCTTCCTGCAGCGCCGCCTGCCTCCGCCCCCGAGGCTCTTGCAGCGCCTCCGACCTCCACCCCACCTGCAGCCGCCGGTCCACCAACGGCTCCTCCAGGGACTGTCATCCCTCGGCCTCTCATCCCCGAGGCTTCCGCCGCCCCAGCGCCTCTCGACACAGAGGCTCCCGCCGCCCCTGTGACTCCGGCCCCTGCGACTCCGACTTGCCCAGTCCTTGCTCCAATCCCTGAGGAGGTCCCGGGCAACATCTCTACTGCTCCCTCCACCTTGGAGGAAGAGCTTGAGTGGGACTCCTCGGGGATATCCCTAACGGGTTCATTGGCGCCTCGGTCAGGACCAAGGCGACGCCTGCCCCGCATGTCGGTGTCCCGCAAGGGGAGGGGGCACAGACGGGGGGACTGGGTCCCACACGCCCACGCTCATCATGGCTGGGGCTCGAGGGTTGCCTGCGGGTTCAGGAGCCCCGACCAGTCAGTCATCGGCAGGGCCCCCTGTGTTGCCCCATCACACGGCCTTGGCCCCGCCTCCGACTCTCTGTCGGTCACTGGCAAGATCCCCAGGGCCGGCTCGCCAGTCGCCTGCAGTTGCTCCTCCGGCAGGACATCGGTCGGCCATGCCCTTGCCGGCTAATCCCGCGCCATCGCCCGCTGTGGCCTCTCCATCCTCTCCTCCCCTGGGGCCCTCTCCGGTTCCATCCCAGACTCCTCAGCCGGTCTCCTGTCCCATCTCCAGGCCTTCCTGGAGTGTAGTTCACTGTATGAGTGCCTCGTCTTCCCCCTGATGTCTTGTCCTGCTTCCCCAAATAAACCCCATTTCATGCCCGTCATCCAGACTACCGCCTTTGTCTGCCCTACCCCAGCATGACTTAACAAGAATGAAATGGAAATTAAATTAATTTAAGAGGAAAGAGAATTTTCTTTCACAGCTGTCCTTGGATTTGTTATTTGAACAGAAATATTGGAATCCACCACTGATCAATACTCTTTCACATGATATTTGTGACAATTATGTAAGCAGCTTAACTAATTTTTAAAATCCAAATATAATACTTTGTACCTCAACTCTATCTCAGAAGTGAACAAACAAACATTGGTCTCATTTTTGCTAGAAAGTACAAACATAAAGCAACAGAATAATTATAAATAGCAAAGATATAATAATAAATATCAACAATCTACTGTACTTTAACATGGCACACAATGACAGAATAAATTTAAAAACTCTATTGTTTTTTTTTTGGCTGGGAATGCTGTGAAATCTGCTAAATTGTAAATCTGAAGGCTGAACCGTGAGACCTGACAAACCAGTTGCAGAATTCAAATTCAGTGAAGACTATATACTGAAATGTGTTAGGATGAATGCAAGTAATACTGGCAGCTTTACCTTGAATTAAATAGCATTCCCCTACATTTTACAAGATAAATAATTGCTTCACCTATGGTATACCTATTCTATACCTAAGGTATATCTATTCTATAGCTATAGATATAGTATATTTTGTTACATTTCCAAAAGGGGCGTAGCCAGCTGCATTGGTGGAATCTGAAAAATACAGGAAGGGCTGCGTAATCTGCAGCTGTATATAAATGCTCTCCCCAGAAAGCCCCCTGCGTTGCTGGTGAGCCTCCTAAATGAGTGTGCACGCAATAACAAACGTGCAGAACGTCTTTCCACAACATATGCTTGTGTAATTGTCTTTACTATTCCCTATCCAGTAACATATTCTTCATGTAGAAAATGATCAGATAAAGAGTCCAGGTTTATAAGAAATAAATGGCTGTTTGGCACGACCGTGATTTTTTTTTTTCTACCATCCATACGTATTTTCACAGCTCTAAACGGAGAGAGAAGGACAGGTACCCACTGTTCCTAAGCAAGGTGGCAAATGAAATGGATACTGGCCAGTCGTTAAGCAGAAGCATCATGTTAGGATGAAAAGCACAGTTGGAAGGCAACATCGACAAAGGAGAAAAAAAACATAAAAATCATCCAGTAAATTGGGAATACCTGCAATTCACTTACTTCCTTAGCTGAGGTAATTGAGAACATAAATTCCACCCTCAGAGATACTCACTTCAGGTAACTCAAAGGGGCATTTAATAGAGCTCTCTAAAGTCTTAGCAAATCCTCTGTATTGCAGGACATTGCCTTGGTAGGCTGAAAACAGCTAACTTCTGCTTCTAATTAGCTAATTCATAAGGCTGGAAGAACCTGAAGGTGACCTGGATGTGTTAACAAGGACTACCTAGATTGGCCCCAAAATACTTTAAATGTACCACTATTACTTCATAATAGATCTTTTATTGCACATAAAATACTGTATATGTGGTATAACTAGATTATACTGTTCTAAAAATTATTTGATTGAAACAGAATTCTTTACACAAGTTATTTATCTTTATTTGTCACTTTTTCACAGGAAGCTGAGATGAGTTGATTATACAGCATGAGACCATCTTAGTTTTGTAGTTCAGATTCTGTGTTGCATTTTACAGCTGTGTAATTTAAGCAAAATGTTAAAAGAATGAATACAATAAACCATATAAAAAAATCATAAAAAGCCATATGATCTTAATGAAGACACGTAAATATCCGATTTCCATGAGCTATTGGCTATAGTCAACAACTCAGAAGTACCGCAGAGTAAGTAGCATTCCTCATATACTGTACGATTAGTCTTAGTCCGCAGTGTAAGTAGCATTCCTCATATACGATTAGTCTTAGTCCTTTGGATGCCAGGCCTTGTTGTTTTCACTTGAATTTGTGTTGTCTGTTTAGTAGCCTGCAGGCTGTGGAATAATACTGGTAAAATATAAATGCTTGAAGCAATATCCAGGCTTACTTATTTATTAATGCCTTATTTAGAATTTTCTGCCATTGCAAGTTTGAACGCGGATCCTGTTCCAGTGAATAAACATTTAATCAATTACAGCTGTCTTTTATATGTACTCAGTTTTTATATAACCCCGAACACACTGACATGACCTGTAATAAAATACTCTCATGATACAGATTTTCGGTATAAAATCAAATGTTTAATTGGTGAGCTATTCTAACTTCTAAATGGTACAGGATGTTGATTAGAAACACTTATATATGTATCTTTTTATAATAATCATTTGT
This sequence comes from Stomatorhinus walkeri, assembly GCA_026784285.1. NCBI lineage: Eukaryota > Metazoa > Chordata > Actinopteri > Osteoglossiformes > Mormyridae > Stomatorhinus > Stomatorhinus walkeri. The sequence continues at coordinate 16,611,556 of JAODUD010000095.1, read as the reverse complement.
ATGTCAGTTTTGCACACATATTTTACGCACATTGAGTACTTAGTCAAGATTAAAATTAGTTTTTAATCTATTACAAGTGTTTTTTATGGCTTATTGGATTGGGACTATTTTAAGTAGCTATGCAGGTGTTAGAAAAGCTGTTTTTGTGATGTTTCTACATGACAAACACTGCAATGACATCATAATTCTACATGCAGCAAATTCAAATCTATAACAGATTTGAATATATAACTCTATCTATAACAGAAGTGTACAGATAAAAATGCAAGATGAACATCAAATTGCCTTTTTTCATCCAAGCCTTTAAAATGGAATGTATTATTGCTTCTATTTTCTTCAGAAGGCTAATGTAATGTCAAAACTAATATTATCTCCATCCACATGACAGACACAATTTAGTTCCTAATCCCCTCTGAAGGGAGCAAGCTCAGCAGTCCTATTCCGTCTCAGTGAAAGTCATCAACTGCAGATCTCATTTTTCTGAGGCCAGCTATCAGACATAGTTTGATCATGCTCTTATTGCCCCATTTTCCACTGTCTCCTTTTACGACACAGTCAGTTGAAGTAGACCATATACTCCCAATATATTGGTTTAAATGGTATTTATAATTGTTTTAACACTTTTTCCCTTTGTGTTTGAAACAGTGTGCACTGACTTAAAAGTCTCTGAAAACATTCAATGCATGTTATTTAAATGATTATTTAAATTGCAATTGAAATGGTCATTTAAATGATTGTTTATAAATATTGCTGTGACTAGAGGAATGAAGGACTCAAGGACAGGTGCTGTGGAGCAGCAAAATGGGTTTTTTTGAAGCAAGTGATCAGAGAGCGGAAACAAACAGGACAACGAGGGATCAAAAATGGGAGGTCTGGCAACCAGGAAGGGCACAGGCACCAGGAAGGTTCGACATCACTGACTGGACTGGGGCTGATGGGACTAACAAGCACCAGGCATTGGCTCACCAGGGTCATGTTAGGGAGGAGATAAGCCAATCACGCAGAACATGACAAATACGTAATTTAAATGATTTTTGAAAAAAATAATCATTTAAATTATTTAAAGTACTGTTTAAATGACCATGTAAATTGTATCAGCAACCATTAAAATTACCTGTCAAAGTCATTCATCAAATGCAGTGAATGGGCTCTAAAAAAAACCTAATATCTGTTTGGTTACAATGCAGAAGAAGTCACAGATCTGTCTCACCTAATCGATGGAATTCTCATTTATAACCACATTTTGTCTGTTCTGTCCTTGGGCCGCTTTGCAGAAGCTTATTAACTTATAACTCCTATCTTAACTGTTTGGTAACAATGCTAACTAGGGTTAGAACCTGATTTAGGAAAAAGCCCTTACAGATGAACGGTTCTTAACGAAGTTATTGTTCCTTTGCTAAGGGCACGTTTCACTAGAGTCGCCTCCCCATGTCAGCGGGTGATATGCTCAAAGATCTACCGTGCATAGCGGAAACAATCCTTGGACTTGATATATCCTCCGGAGACCCCACCCATTCATTTATGTCCATTTTGTTTTTGCATCTATCTTTTCACTGATGTAAGGAAACAGATGTACTCCTGTTGTACACTAAAGAGGACATGCTATGAAATTAAAAATAAAAATAAATTTGAAAAAATCTAAATTGTAAGATGTCTGATTTCCTCCAAAGATAGATAACCTAAAATTGAAGGATACTTTTTTCCTTGGGTCTCAGGAGGATATAGTATGCTTTTAGTGTAGTTTAACTGAAAATTAAACACAGTAAGACATTACCAACATTAAATATAGTAATATTAAAGTACATTATACATTATTGTACAGTACTGTACTTTCTCGAATGAAAGGGATTCTGACGTTTTACCCTAATTCTTAAGAGACAATAAAATATCATGCATCATGGGATAACAGAGCAAAGTAAATCATGCTTTTTATACCTATCAAAGTACTGTTACACATTAAACATTTTTTTCCTGACCAAGATAAACCATGGATGATATGGGGGATTACATTAATTCATTCTCATGATATAACGTGGCCACAATATGTACAGTATCATTTTTATATCATTATGTCATGAGGGGAGTTCCGTACATTTCCTTGGTTCTGTAAAAGCAATAAAAGAGCAGCCATACAGATAAAATATAATTAGCTATAACTAACATTATATGGTGGCCAGTGAATTTTACGTGAACTTAACTGTTACTCTACAGTTAGGAGAGTATATTTAGGTTTTTTGGAAGTTAGGATGTATAAAGCCCCTGGTCAGAACAGACAAAATGCAGATTTAAATAACAATTCAAAAAGGCAAGCTTAGATTTAGTTTGCAATGTAACCAGTCAGAGGTTATGGTTTGTTTGCAGCCCGGCCACTGAGTTTGATGTGTTTGACTTTGACAGATAGTGGCTGCTGGTATCGTTTAAATTGTATTTTAAATAATAATTTTAATGATTACTTTAATAATCATTTAAATTACATGTTTAGTTGTTGATTATTGTCATAAAACACAAAAACACGTTAAAAGGAAAGCACCTCACACAGAAGAAGCTACAGTATACATGAATATGTAAAATAAATAACTTAAGGAATTTGTAACTTTTAACCTCCATTCATCCATCCATCCATCCATCCATCCACAGCTAATCCAAACTATCACCACACAGCTAATCCAAATTATTTATTCTAAT
>JAODUD010000095.1:16595028-16608771 GCA_026784285.1 Stomatorhinus walkeri | reverse complement strand
CATCCATCCATCCATCCATCCATCCACAGCTAATCCAAACTATCACCACACAGCTAATCCAAATTATTTATTCTAATATATTGCAGAAGTATATAGGAACATTTTGGTGACATTGAGGCGGCTCATACAGAAACCATGTGGATTCATCTCGGTCATGGAACCACAAATCAGCTGTTCACATCCTCAAGTTCAGGCATACTTTAATGGGAGTGTGTCTAGTTCATATGTTTTTCATGAATCCTGCGTAGGTGTTTGACCTTCCCTGAGATGTTCTGGAGTACTGCAGTTGCTTTGGTGTGCTATCTGGTCTTTCTGCTCACAAACTCTTAATTGGGCACTTAAATAGTTGGTTTATTTCAATGATGAGTGCATTATTCATTGTACACCAGTATTCTCGTTTGTTAAATATGTTAATAATGCAGCTTAATGGATGTAGTTTTTAAATAAATGAGCAGAGTACACTGCAAGTAGTAATGTAAAAAACAGTGAGTCACCGAGTGGAGAATAAACTAAACCTTCAAAGCATTCTTCTAGGATAATGTATAAAAGATTTTTATAAATGGGAAAGATTGTTAAAAGCTGCCAATAACCTGTTTGGCTGAATGAATAAAATAGCATGGCTGATATTTTTTTCTTTTGCTAAATTAATAAAGTTAGATGAATTAAACAACCTAATGTTATGTGAATACAGTATGGTAAACAGTGGCAATAATGGTTGCTATGTTTGACTAATAATGTGTACAGTAACTTTCAACCTTTTCATAAACTCAGTCCATTGTTTCCTTTTTGATGGATAATCATCAAACATGCATGTAATAAACATTACAGCTTACAGCTCTGTAGAGGCGTTCTGTATCGTGCATCCGTTGAAGCTATCATATCGTAGTGCTGGGCAGACCAAGGCTTCACAGCAGCGGCGAGCGAGACAAGCAGAGACGGATTTGCAAGAAGCTGCTCTTTACTGACAGCCCATAACAGGACAGCACACAAGCAACAACAATACAGTGACCAACATGGGAAGGAAATTGGGGGGGAGTGTGCATTAGATGGGGAGGCTCACATACAGTGTATGGCGGGACATTTTACAAAACTAGAGCAGGTCAGGATTATACACGGGATAGTCGGTTGCACAAGTGTTTACGCTACGATGATGGGTCGTTAATGATGAGTGTTTACCAACAATGATGAGTGTTTACCAACAATGATGAGTGGGTCTATACAGACGAGGTGGGGAACCTGGCACTATGGTGTCAGGAGAACTGCCTCCAGCTGAACGTCCGCAAGACTAAGGAGCTGGTGGTGGATTTCAGAAGGAGACAACAGGACCACAGTCCCCTCACCATCAATGGAGCTCCTGTGGAGAGGGGGAGCATTTTTAAATACCTGGGCATCCACATCTCGGGGGACCTGACATGGACTGAGCATATCTGTGCTCTGACAAAAAGGGGGAAGCAGCACCTGTACCACCTCGAGGAAGTCTGGGGTTTCCCCTGCCGTCCTTAAGGCTTTCTACTCGGGCGCTGTTGAGAGCGTCCTCACACAGAACATCTCATCCTGGTTTGGGAACAGCTGTGTGCAGGACCGGAAAGCCCTCCAGAGAGTGATCCGGGCAGCTGAACGCTGCTGCATGTTAGCTCTCCCCTCCATGCAGCACATTTACATCAGGAGATGTAAGACCAGGACAGCTAGGACTATCAAGGACTTTTCTCACCCCAATAACGGACTGTTCAAACTCCTGCATTCAGGCAGAAGGTTCCGTGTCATTATGGCCAGACGGAGAGACTCAGGAGGAGTTTCTATCCCCAGGCAAAATGTCTCCTCAATCAAGACATGCTACTCTCCCCGTCATGGTGTTATGGTTATCAGTTCAACCTTACACTGCTGTGCTGACACTGCACACTGCACACTGCACTTTTAAAACCTGATATAAGCATTTTTTGCACAGTATTTCATTTCATCCTGTAAAATTGTATATACTCTCCTTATAAATTCATAGTTTTTCTTTTTTTCTGTTTTGCACTCTCTAATTCATTTACAGTATTTTTTACAATTTTTTCTAGTTTTTCTTATTTGCACAAAATATGAGCGGTTCAGGATACATTTCACTGCGTAAAAGAAGTGACTCCTACACTGCCTGTAAATCCAGGTAAATCACAGGGAACAAGCACACATACAATGACCGACAGAGGATCAAGGCAAGGGCAAACACATATGTATATACAAGGACTACAAGGTCAAGATGAGAGACAGATGTGGGCCATGCAGATTAAATGAACAGTAGAAACTGGGAGTTATAAGGAACAGGTGAGTATAATTAACAATCACAAAGCATCAAGGATTCAAACACTAGGGGATACTGGGAACAAAGCTTAAATTAAACTTAACTACAAAACCATATATGAGCAGGGATAACAAAAAACAAAATAACAAGGGAGCTTACTAAACTCAAAATGTCCAGCAACCTAGAAGGGAAGCACAGTTCTCAGCCTGAGGTTCGACCCATCCAGCCATCCAGCGGCCCAGGGAGTAAGAGAAAACAATGGGAACTAAGAACACTGAAGGAAGAACAGGAAAGCCAATAACACCTGCTGGCCAAACATAGGAAGGACAGAAAGAATAGGACAAGGTAGGGACTTGTTTAAATTTAATGTGAAATTCCGTTACATTGAAATGCTGATAAAAATTATTATAAAACTGAATCAGGGAATCTATATTCAGAGTCTGAAGCCTGAACCACCAAGCAACATAGACTGATGATGGTAGATTCATTCCAGTCTTAAGAAGACCTTTCAATGACTACTATAACTCCTGGAGAACCTTTGAAAAAAAAGACAAATGTGGATTGCTGTAAAATGTTTAGAGAAATATTTCAGCAACAAAACATTCTTTTGGGTTTGCGTTACTTTCTACTCATATATTATTAAAAAAAAAACTTGCATTGCCATTTATAGAATTGTTCACATTCATGAGTACTGCAGCATGACCGAGGTAAGAAACAGCCAATAAAAACATTAAAGCTACAAGAGTCTTTCTACATGTTTCTAATCCACTAACCTAACTCAGACTTCCAGTGTTGCTATATACATACATCAGGAGAATAGCAATAGAAATAGTCTAATGATTAATGTAGCAAATGCCCTTACTGTATGTAACCCTGCAGAGGAGCACATCCCATGTAATTTACACATTTTATTGGAAAATAAAGTGGAGTGGCTGGAACATTCAGATAAGCATTCTAATTTTGCGAGCCATTGCACTTGGAGAAGAACCACTAGCTAATGGAATAAATAATTGTAAATTTATACTGAAGTAAATCTGATTTTTTTTCTGACCTAATGGAGGGAAGAGAGAATTTACTTTTATGCCGATTCCAGTTAATGAAGCATCTACCAGTTACTTTTGCCAGTTTGTTTTCTTGGATTTTATTGACAAGATGGAAAAACGCTAAAAACATCAAACTGTTATCATTTTAACAGGTGGAAATGAAATATTAAATTTCAGATTTTTTGCTTCGTTTCAAACGTAATGGGTGTTGGCAAACAAGCATTCGTAAGCAGCAGAGTGCCTTTGACTTTCTGCATCGCGAGTGTTTTCTGAGGGCACCAGAAATGTGCTTTTCTGTACCATCACAGCAGCTCAGAGAATAGACTATATAGTCATCAAAACAGTTATTTTTTCTCTTCTGCAGAAGCATATTTTGTAAACAGCATAAGCCTGTTTCATCCAAAAATAGATCTCTGCAGAGATTTGTTGACGTTTCACTTTAGTTGAGCGATCTGAAGAGAGATTACTGTAAGATGCCATAAAGCAGAGAGCAGCACGCATCGTGGTTAAAGGCATGCCCTTGTAGCCCCAGTCCCTGCAGGGGTTCATCTCAAGTACTGTTTACACCTGAATTTCTCTCATAGAACATCCAGCTGTATATACAGTATGACTGCAGTTTTAACTAGATATGCCGTTCATTGCCGCTACTGATTATATGTCACAGTCTGAAATGTTATGTTTACAATACTGTGCAAAAGCTGTAAGCTGGCAATAAAAGATTTATTTATTTGGGGGTAGAACTGTTATTTTGTGTGTGTCAAAATCTGCCAATAACCTTGTCCGGATGTCTTGGTTTTGGTTGTGTACAGACTTGAAATCTTTGTTGACTTAAGTAATCAGTGTTCCGCTGTAGTGTAGTTTATTGCATCCTGACTTTGACATACAGTATGTTTGTCTAACTTTATGATCTGGTAGGTTCCACATTTGCTTTTGAGTCCTGTCACAAAGTCCTTCTGATAGGGCGCTGGTTAAATACCCAATCCTGTGATCAGTTCCAAAGCTTTGCTCCCAAACATGTGTGTGTGTGTGCGTGTGTGTCTCAAACTAGTCAAAAAAGTCTCAAAAAGGCAAGCAAGATGGGATGTGCAAAAGTTTGCATTCCAGTGTGACCTGTACTCATACCTGTGGAAATCATTTCATATACTTACTCAATGGTCTTTTGTAGCCAAATCTACAAAGTGCATTAGGCTCAACAAATGGGATGTACTTACAGTTATAGATGGAACCAAACACTTCCACGTTATCCGTGTCTCTAGGTGTTTCTTTATCCCTTCCTATTTCCTTACAATAATTGACATTTACAGTCAGGATAAAGCAGCTCCAAGGTAATACTCTATCTGCCAGGTTCAAGGTTTCATTTTAATTGAATGTTTTCTTGCCAGTTCTTCAGCAATTTATGAATAATTATGTTTCATGTGTTTAATTAGAAAAACAGAAAATTATTATGAGAACAATAAAGGACGTATTTTATCCTGTTAGTGAAGATTACTGTGTAACATATAATTTCTCCCATTCCTAACAGTTATTTCTTTAAATTCTAGTAAAATATATAGAAACAAACCACACAAGCTGGTAGGACCAGCATGTGTGAATATTGTTTGAATTCTGTTTGGTATTATTGATTTCTTAAGCTGCACATGAGTATTCCCAGTATGCGCTGCGTTATCACCCCAGTGGTCAGTAACTAGACATGTAACATGGATGATGTGGCATTTGACACATAATGTCATTTTAAGTTTTCCCTGCTTAACTTGAATAAGTGAATAATTGAACTGCTATATACGTACATAAAATGCATATTTATATTCCTCCAGAACAATTTAATAGGTTCACCACTATTTATTTTACAGTTCTTCTTCATTAGATCTGTAAGCTATTTTGAGTTATGCTTTCTATTTTAATTATAAACTGTTATTCTCAGTCAGAAAGTAAATTCCCTAATCCTAATGCCCGAATAATAATAATAAAAAACACTGTTCCTCCTCAGCAAGATTTCAGCTCAGGTTTTCATGATTGCTTTGAAAGTATTTATTTAATAAGCTATTATGTAACTTTCATTATTTCACTATTATATTATTATTATAGTAATTTCCATGATAGAAATGAAAATCGAAGACTTAGTTTTCCTCCTATGTTGCAATGAATACATTTTCATTAAAATAAGATAAAATATTGTAAGAAATGTAAAAATTGTTAAAAAAAAAAAAAAAAAAACAGAATCCTTGATTAAAGTTCAGTGGAAGCGCATAGGTCAGTGGCAGATATTCTGGTAAAATCTCACAAATCTCAGTGAAACATGGAGAACAGAGAATGTGCTGGTGGTGGTTTCATTGTGCTCCAGACTGCTGCATTGTTCAGTAACTGACGTCTGCTGCCAATATTTACGCTTAAGCCTTTGAGGTGAAGGGTAACTTGCTCATTAGATGGGAATAACTGAAGATGACAGTAGTACCCCCCAGCTATTATTAAAGCTGTTCAGTATGAGTTTAAGTTTTAACATATGATTTATCTTTAAATCAGCATATTTTTGATTCATTCACTTTCAATCATTGGATATTCCTAAGATTCTAGTTCTAGTGGTTGATAGTCACAATCACTGTGGTAAAAAATAAGGTGAAATTAAATCTTTGCAGGTATCAGCACACCCTTCTGGAGTCATTGGGATTATAGTTATCTGTGACAGGTGAATCAGTAGAACATGAATCATCTACTGTTCAGTCATTGGGACTTGAGTCAAAGTCACACAGATGTCACTGAGAACCAATGTAAATGCGGTCACTGCAACTTTGGTTGTAGACTCAATGAGAATTTATGGCCCTTCTTGGTCCAATATGTTTTTAGCTTGTTACTAAATTGCTAATTTAGAATTTTTTTAAATTGCTAATTACTTGCCCCTTTCATGTATTGTATGTTATCATTGACTCACAATAATCATTTTATTATTTATATGTAATACATTCAGATATTTATAATATATATCATATTATTAAGACCATAACTATAAGTCAACTTGAATTAATGAAACACGGTAGTACTTAAATCAAACCAAAGTTCCACATACAGTGATAAAGAATTACTTTGATACAGAAAAAATAAAACAAGAAACATATGAATAATAAAATCATCACCAACGGAAACAATATTCTTTCTGTTTGCTGGTACTGTAGCATGTGTACTAAGGGTGGATGCATGTTAAATGAAATATACAAAAGTAAAAAGTAAGAACTATTATTAGCTCATGTAACATCTACTGATATTTGAAAGGAAAAAGTATTATGTTGTATTGGAGTGGTTTTATTAATATCTTTGCTTGTGCCTTTAACTTGTAAGATGAATGTAGAGTCATCATCTGTGAAAGAGAGGAACTCGATACCCGGATCGTATTGCTGCAGTTGTTTGTAGCACCAAGCAGCATTCTTCTGGGTACGCTCAGCCAAGCTGTTCCGCGGCTACCTCTCCTGTGGATGACTATGCAAATTGGCCAGAACGTGCTGTTCTCTGTTTCTCATTATGCTAGAGAAGACTTCTGCAGACTGACCTTCCTATTGTGCATAAATCTCGGGGAATGATCAGATGCAGGAAATGACCCCATTCTGGTTACAAATTTGCCTTATACTATGTTCTCTTTCATTAATATGCTGGTTGCAGATATTTGTATTTACTGACATTTACATTAATGTTCAACCCATTGCTAATGTTCTTCTGATTTCACCACCTGAACCATTTCCAAAAAATGTCCAGAAAAGTGTTCTTGGATGAGTTTTCTGCATAAAAGAGAAAACATTAGTCTTGGAGTATATCAGTAACACAAGAAATTAATATATGAGACACTAACAAATCCAAAGTTTTTTTTTTTTAATGTTTTTGGAACTCTGGATGTACCTGTGAAATAAGAAGAAATCAAATATTTTAATAATTTATCAGCTTAATCTTTATATGAACCACTGAGGCCTTTAGGAAATGAAAAAAAAATATGTCGGCATAAAAACGGAAGAACAATCTGAAATCATTGATTTTTTTTTTTGCCGTAAAACCAAACACACAGTAAAGTGTCTATTATCAGCAGAAATGAAACTATAAATGTCAAGAATACATAAAACATTAAAACCCCCTGTTCTAGCCTCACATCTGTTGAAATACTTCTCTTTTTCCACTGGCCTGTATAGTGTGTGCTAGTCAATGTATATCAGTAGCATGTAAAAGAACTGCTACACTACCTTTCACACTATATTGTATATGATACAAGATATTGTGTACAGAAACAGACATATCGACACTAAAAGATTCCACTATGTAAAGGCTGATACAGTACTGTACTCAATCTGTTTGGGGATGAACTATTCAGTTCCTTAATGTAGTGTGGCTTGCCCCCAAAGGATTTAATACAAATGCCTAAATATAAAAATTACAACCCCCACTCCCATGACTGTGGAATGATTTATCACTTTTGGGGAGCCTGAAAAATAGAAAAGCCTCTTTGCTCTGCCACACTTTGCGTGTTGTGACAGTTGTTTTGTCACGCTCCCTTGGCTGCTGCATTCACGGAGTCCCACGATGTTCACTTGAATATGTTAGAGGGGGACAAAGCACTTCAGCCTGAACTGCTGGCTGCTCACGGAATCGTTCTGCACATCAGACGGATTACGGAGCTTCTGATTGGGTGGGACAGTGGAGCAGAACACGCTGCAGGTGGATTATATTTTTAAATCCATGAGTACAATTCTTCATATTCTATAATCTATCCAGCTTCTTGGATACGGTTGATCACAATAAAGAGAATATGGTGGTAATGGGGGTGGGGTTTGAAACTTGAAGGTCGACAGTCAAGAATAGGCCCTGCTATTCCTCACTAAAACACATACACTTTTCTCTTATGGAAATTAGCCAGTTCTAAGTTGCTCTGGATACAATACACAGTATGACAGTTCTTAGAATTTTTGTGCTGCCTAGCTGAAAGATCCTAAATTAGGTAAATTATTTTGTAGTAATTCATAACCAGTCATGAAAGTCGCAGGGTTTGTTACAGATGGATCGTTAATCCATTATAGGGCACTCATGCAAACACATATAGCATTATAGAGCCAGATGTAGTATGGTTTTATTTTATTAAAATGATCAGACAAATAGCACATATTCTTAGTTATCATCTTATTTGATCTGCACCATATTAAAAAAAAATTCCTTAGCGTTCTTTTATCTTGAAATATGTCTTTTGGGTTAAATGTTGTATTACATATGTCTCACAGATAAGATGGAAGCAAATATATATATATATATATATATTCTAAATGAGCCAAAAGCAGCACCACAGTGATACTACATCTTAATTGGTAGTGAAAATATAATTGAACAAAGAAATGAATATCCAGCTTAGACCAAATGGAGTCCAATGGAATTCCAATTTTCTGTTGTTGTATGTTTTGAGCAATACCGTCTTTTTTTCCATTCACTTACCTGAACTTAGAACTATGAACTTAGCGATAATGAATCTTTTCTAACAGTGGTGGTCTGTCAGGGGCGTATTTTCTGAAAACCCTGGTAAATTTAAGAAGTTAATCCATTAAAAATAATAAATAAAAGTATAGCATGTATAACTGTTTTACTTATATGATTTTTTTTTTGTTCTGTATTTGTTTTTTTGTGTATACTAATTGACAAAAAGAGGCACTTCCTTCTTTTAATGGCTGTTATGGTGATTACAGTGATTTCACTCAGTCCTGGGGGTTCTCTCAGAATAGTCCTGCTGTACAGTATAGTGCAGAGTGATAGTGAAACAAACCAATAACAAAATGTTTGGTGGGGGATGGAACTTCATAGCTGGAATTCTGGATATTGTGTATAAGGGGCTATAATACTGCTTTTTACTAACCAATAAGTCTTGTTTTTCACTGTGACTGTCACAATACAAGGGACAAAGGACTCTAGGGCAAAAGGGGGCTTTATTGGCAAAACAGGAACAGGGAAACAAACTGGACCCCGAGTGGTCCAAAAAGAAGACTTACTCTGGGATACGCACAGACAACACAAGAACTGACGTTAATGACTAGACCAGGGAACACAGGACTGGGAAGCACGTAAATACTGAACAAGCAAAGAAGCTAATGAGAAGCAGCTGGGAGTGATTAACAACAGGATTAGGAACGAGAAGACAAACAAATAACAGGTGTGGCTTGTTAGGGTCACGCCAGGGAGGAGGCAGGAGGGTCAGGTGGCCATGGCGGGCAGGACGTGACAGCGGCATACAGGTATAGAGGATTTTAACCTTTACAAACATGTGGAGATGCCTACTGATATGGGGATAAGGCACTGAAGTCAAATAAATGTTTTTGTAACATTATGACAGGTAAGATTTCACTTTTGAGCTTAATTGTCATATAGTGCATTATGAGAAGAACCATTTTATATTAACCCAGAATTAAAGTCTGAACAAAGGTCATGCATCAACACCGGAGTAAATGTGTGTAAATTGTGTCTTTGTGAGTTTATTGATCTGGCTGGCATTGTAGACTGATTGTTAGGAGGTGCAGTGTGGATAAGTCTAATCTGCACTCTCACGGCTGGCCCCATTGAGCTTCGTATGGCGAATTGTGCGCAGCGTGCAGTAATTACCGATCATGTCACAGATATGCTGACAAGCAGTGCGAGAAAAAGATTACACACAAGATTGTTTTAATCTTCGCACTTATCGAGAACAACCCGCATTTCCCAATCTGATCAGAAAAGTACTTTGTGCAAAAGACAGATAATGTGAAGTACGGATAAAATAACCAAAGGAAATGGACAGTGATCACAGCTCCTACATTGAGCATTCATCTCCTTATCCACCTAGCAGTACATTTTGCCCCAGTACTCTCAATATTTCCATATGTCATTGAAATTAGAAAATAACAAGAAAAAACAGTACTTTGGTAAAACTAACATCTGAGCAAACTGCTAAAATTGAGGTAAACGTTTTTGTTGCTTTTGTATTGTCTGTCACCCATCATCTTAAGTTTTCACACCATCTTACTCCCCTATGAGACATTCATACTCTCAGAAAAAAGGGTCACTGTACCTTCAATGGTCTGCCAATTGTACCCTTAGCCACAGGTAATTGTACCTTTTAAGGTACAGAAATGATACATTAATGCTATTTGTACCCTTGGGATGTTCCTCAGAGTCCATTTCTGTACCTGAAAATGTGCAATTACAAGAGTACAGGCCCAATGGTAAGCAAAGGTACAAATTTTTACCCTTTTATCTTTGAGTGTAGGTGAGTGCTTGGGGTTAGAGCCCAGTGTACGCCTCAGTCCATCATGTCTGGAGCAGGCTTTGGGGTTAAGGGACCTGCTCGATGGCCCAACAGTGATATGATCAGTCTACCTGGTATGGAATTCAAATTGACCTTCCAATCCCCATCAGGCACAGAGTCTTAACCTACAGAGCCTGTAACCCCAACGGAAGTTCACCTGAACAGGGACACTCAAAAGTCTGATGCTCTGTCTAAGCTCCGTCAGGTAGTGTGTCACAGTCAGCAGGATTTGAAGCCTTAGGGGGAGACCCCAGTGGCTCTATAGCCCAGCGCCTTAACCGCTCAGCTGCGCCTACAAGATGAAAGGCATTTGTTGGCCGTATAAGGAAAAGCCTCATTTATCTGGGACACCCTCACTATTTGAATAAAGTTGAATAAAAACAAGAACATTTAGAAAAGAAATCAAATAAATGTATATCCCCAGGGAAACAGCTGCAACACCACTACACTTTACCCCCGTTGTCTCCTGTCCCCCCTCCCAACTGACAGCCCTTGAAAAGCAGCTGGCCACTAACCTACTTTATATTGTAGAAGAGGTGAAAGTGTGTGTGTGTGTGCGCGTGTGTGTGTATTATGTTTAAATGACATTGTGGGGACCAAATGTCGCCCACAGTGTAATAAAAACCTATGACTTTGGCATTGTGGGGACCATTTTTCAGGTCCCCACAAAGATGTGTGAATGCATTCAAAAAACTAAAAATGCCAGAAGTCTTGTATTTACTTTGGTTACTTATGTTTACGGTTAGGGCTGGGTAGGGGATAGGGTCGTCATGTTAGGGTTAGGGTTTTCCCCATAGAATGGAAAGTCTCTGTAAAGATTGTCTGTGTGTGTGTGTGTGTGTGTGTGTGTGTGTGTGAAAACTCATGCCCTCTGCTGCCTTGTAACTCAGGTTCTCTGTGACCCTGAAATAGATATGCAGTTGGAAGATGGATGGATGTATTTGTAATATGACATCCATGATGGAATGGAAACATAGCAGCAACTGTTCTCCGTCCTGTTGAGTAATTAATTCATCGCATAGTTGCCACCTACAGCATAACAATCTATATTTTTCATGCAAATGCAAAATGGGTGGGGGTGGGGGGGGTTCTTTGCCGGTATGGAGAATTGTGTAACCAGTGCTGTTTGTATTAAATTGTTCCACCTGTTCATTGTTCCTAATGTTTGCCTGTATTGGCCCTTTTCACCAGTAACCATGGCCCAGAGTTCCCAGTATGTAAAGTACAGTTGTCGTTGTTGTTTTTAATCCCTGCCGTCAAAATAGCAATTTTAGGTATCTGTAGTAGGAACAGTTGCTATTTGTCATATTACCCTATTGTCTTCTTAATCTAGCCACGCAGTTGACCTAAACAGGTAACTCCCAAATAAAACTCCATTCCCAAAGGAAAGGAGTCATGACATCAGCACACATGTCCCCCTGTTGTGTCATGTCCATCTGCTGATCGACGGGCCTTGAAAACCAGCCGACCAAGCAAAAAGTTTTCATGAAAAAGAAATATTAACAAAAATGAGAATTTCATAACACAGCTTTTATTTTAGTGTATTTTATTGTGTTTGCTATCGTACCTGCAAATTTATTGGCTGCTATTTTTAATCCTTTGGAAAAGAAGTGCTGTTAATCACAGAGGGATTTTTATTTTTTTTTTGCAGGGTGATGAATATTTAAAGCTTTGTGACATTGTCCACTCTGCCATAACTGGGTGCATCAGTGTTCTGAGTAGCAACGAGTGTGACAAGTAAATTGCCATGAGACAGACTCTCTGCATCATGCCAAGCAGGTGTCAGGACCTCACAGCATGCGTCAGTGTCAGCAGAAAATAGAGCAGGACACTTCATGGGGACTAGAAGGTCATGAAGAAGGAAAAAAAAATCTGCTCACCTTCCCGAACTCCTCCATTCAAATTCCAGCCTCTGTTTGCTTCCCACCTGAGACTTTGGTTCACCGGTGTAACTTGTAACGATTAACGTTTTTTTACATAATGCTTCTCTAGGGGAGAGTCTTTATACAACACAAGAAAAAGCTGTGGAGGAAGGAAGAGTGAAGAACTGTGTGAGGCATTATCTGTTAATAATAAACAGACCAGGATATAAAACTAAGAAATAAACAAAAAAACACTTAACGTTTAAAGTATAATAATTACCTACCTTAGATCTGCCTGATCTCTTATCTTATATGGAAGCATTGATCAAAGCATGCAGTGAAAGCATCAATATCGGTTTATAATTTTGTAGTTGTGTTAAATGTTGAAAGTTTTTTTTATGGAAAATTACTGCTTATGGAAGACTGGCCTTGATTGTGAACTAAATATATTTATAATGTAATTCTGTTTTTTTGGACATCAGGTCGCCAAGTTTTTTAGAGCATGTTATTAAGTAGGAATATAACATTTGGCAGTCAAGTGTGAAGATAAATGAAATGACTAATAGGAATGCTATACATTTACAGTTACATAGTTCACCCACCATCCCTGAAATCATGAATTTTCATCATTTAATTACATATTGTCCTGCTGGCAGTAAAATAACCTACCTTCCTGTGACTCTGAAATGGAATTATTACTGCCATAATAGTAGTATATTTCCTTTAAATGCAAATAGCTTATGACACATTGATTCACCGGCCTGTCAAAGGAAAAAGGAAAATATATATGAGGCTTTCCTATATATCTGATAAAATCAGACTGAGGTTAAAATGACCTCAAATGGTAGTTGTGTGGGGAAAATGGGCATCAACAGATTACACATTATGCTAAAGATTTAGGATTTGACCTTATTTATGCCTTATATTTTACATTTCATATATATATAAAATACTTAAAAACTAAAGAACTACTATAATAATTATTAAGTATGAATATGAAAGACATAATGTTATCAATAATGCATGTATAAAATATAGCATCCTGTTTTTAAACTATTATTATAACTTAAAAATGTAACACTTTCCAGTTACCTGTTTAATAATAATTTTCATGTTGCATATGTCCCTTAATGCAAAGACGGAAACTTGTCAAACCGTCATGCTCCCCTGTCAGTGCCACAAATGGCTTTCATTCTATCCACCCTAAGTGGTTGCCATGCAACACAATATGCATAGATTTATATGTGTGCATTGAGAGATTGAGAG
>JAODUD010000095.1:16551567-16565832 GCA_026784285.1 Stomatorhinus walkeri | reverse complement strand
CCCCCCCCCCCCTCGACACTGCAGGAAGATCTAAGGGGGGGTCCATACTGACAAAGAGCCCCTTCCACCCGGGAGCCGTCCCACCCAGCCCAAGCCGAACCCCCCAATCCGCCTAGCAGGGCCCAGAGCGTCCCAAGATTTCCCGGGCCGCCCTCCAGAGCCCCACCATGGGCCCACGGCCCACGAGAGGAGACCCACCCCACCCGCACAGGGCCAGAGACAGTGAGTTGGGGGGGGCCCTCAGCCCCCACGCCTCCACTGGAATTTAAACATTGCTAAAAATGGTCTATGGGTAAAGTGCAATAAACGTACATTCAGCACAGAGGGCAATTTCCCAAGATATTAGGAGAAAAGGACACAAGACTGAAGCACATTCTGGACGGGATGCCAATATATAGCTAACCTGCCTGTATAATTACTGAAGTCGAAGCTCTTTTATTTTTCATTTTATTGAATATATTCTGTGTAATATTACTTAAGCAAAAGAGTGCAGTCTTTCATTTTGCGATAACATGAATTGAACAAAAGTCAAATTATGGATTAAAGGCTATATATTGAACTTACAGAGAAGTTAGAATGGAACAGAATGCACATTTATTTATTTATGTGAAAGTGCTTTCAGCTTTTTTCATTTGTTTACATCTCAGAATATTCCAGATGACAACCAACTGCAAGGCTCTCAGTTTTTCACACGCATCTACAAATGGAAAAGAACAGCAAAGCGAAAGGAATTAATATTGCATAACTACATTCTTATTTTTTTTCTGACAGAGTTCATTCATACATCTTGCAATGCACTTAGAGTACCTTCGCTCATAGATTGTTTCTGGTCCTGGTCTTTCAGCAATCATCACTCAAGTGACCAGGAATGGTTAGACCCCAGCTTGTATCTTGGTTGGCTGTTTGGTCAACAGATCGCTGCTCCTGAGCCACAATGATCATCAGGCCCTCTCTGCAGCCTTTGTACTGATGGCTTTCCTGCTGACTAAACCTATGATGCTATGGAGCTCATAGAGAAACTCCCCCAACAAACACTGACCCTGCCTGCAGCACCTGCCCACTGAGTACCAACCTTCAACTAGCAGTCCCATGCAGGAAGGAACCCAAACATTGCTTTTGACTGCAACTGTGGCTTTTCCCTGCCCAGACAAGAGCAAAGGCCTTCTCAGCTGGGTAGCAGTCAGATATAATCTTTGTTGGATGGCAGTACTTGATCTCCTTGTTGATGGCATCTGCTATTACTTTCAGCACCTGGGTGTGACACTAGTGGTAGCAGCCAGGGATACACTTCCTTGGTATAATGGGTGCCTTGGCTTTGCCCTGGTGAAACAGGTTGGCTCTGCTGGGCGCATCACCATAGACAGACTGGATCAGGAACTTAATGTGGAGAAGCTTAGCCTCCCAGAGCTCTGACTAAGAAATCCTTTCGTTCCTTACTTGTTTCCATCCAGTTGTTCATAATGCTTCCTGGACTTTCCATATCTTATCTCATATCTTCATAGCTTTGTTGTAGAAAGCCCATACAGATACCACTGACCCCACCAGCAAACCAAACGACTTGGCCTAGACTCCGTATCCCGTGCCCTCCACCTTCTCCCAGTCCTCAGTTCTATCCTGGCCATGAAGAGTTTGATGTCAGGTGAGTTCCTGAATTGCAGCACAAGTTATTGTGAATGCCTCAGTCAGCCTGCTGAAGGGAAACCATAGCTCATTATTCTGTCTGTACAAAACTGCGCTGTTCAGACTTCATAGTAGTCCCAGCCACCCATGAAGGAAGTATCTGATCTGCCTTTTGAAGCCCTCAACAGTAGTAAGAGGGAAATGATAAACCAGTAAAGGCCAAAAAGGGCTTACAGCAGGATGCAATGCTGGCAGATCAAGGCATTGAACTTCCTTGGCAGTCTTGATTTTTCCTTTTCCATCAGCCATGACTCCTGTTCCCTGATGGTTGCCTGGAGTGCTGGGCCACCTGCTCTTCCCTCAAGCACCTTGTCCAGTTGGATCTCTGGACCACGTGGTTTTGCCACCTACACATTCTACCCTCACAGTCATACAGTCTGCTGTCTTGGGTCATCGCCTATGCAACTGTCCGTCTGGGGTGTGTCTTCACACCCACCCTGCCTATATCTCTCTCCAGACACCGCTAGGGGTGTCTTTCTGTTCATGCCTGGTTTAGGCTCTCCCTCTTGGAAGCTACATTTTTGGGTGCTAATCCTCACTGCCCCATTTTGCTGTCTGTCCAAGTCTGCACCAGCCATGGCTCTGTCTGCAGAGGTCAGCCAGCCTGTTCCTGGACATCACTATGTTGGGAAGGTAGAATTTGTTGATTTATACATGTTATATTCATTGTGGACACAACATCAGCAATTATAAATATGTATATACAGTATACCACATTTTAAAGTTTCTCTCACGTGTCACAAAGGTGCCCAGCTAAGTGAATTATAGCCCCCCTTTTCACATTTTTGTGGTCCCACTTATAAGCAAAATTCCACACCTGCATAAAAAAAAAACTCTAGGGGAATTATGAAAAAAAAAGAGTGTATGGTGTTTTCACAGTGCATATACCTGATTGTAAAATTGTTTCATTCTGAATGCTGATTGACTTAAACCCACCCATCACATTACTTTGTTAAAAAATGAGCAATTGAAGCTTGACTGCCTGATTAACTTATTGTGTCAAATAGTACAGAGCAAAACAGGTCTCTACTTTTCTATGACTGACATTCTTTTTGACATACTGTTGGTGAGAAACTAGTATATGTATTATTTCCTGTGATTTTTTTTATTTATTTCTGTGATTAGTCTGAATGATTGTCTTTAATTCAGTCTGGGGCAAGTAAGAACAGATTAACTGTTCATATCCCAAGGACTAGCTAAGAGATGTACTGACTCAAGCGTTAATTTCTTTAGATTCAACATCTACTAATTTAGATAATTAGATAATAATCTAGAACTAATTATCTATCTATCTATCTATCTATCTATCTATCTATCTATCTATCTATCTATCTATCTATCTATCTATCTATCCTTCTGTCTGTCTCCATCCGTCCATCAATAATTATTGATTATTAATTGTTAATTGTTTAGTCTGTAGAATTTGTAGCAGATCAGTTCAGTATCTTTGTTTTGCAGAGATTTGATTCAGAACAAGTCAGAAATAAAGCAGAAGTTCCTGGTAAGAGTGAAGAGAATGAGACTATGCTGGAGAGGGGTGAGGTGTCAGGCCCACCAGGGAACTGCAGCAGTGTGACCTTCTTTGGAAGCAGCAGTGTGGGCCACTTCAGTGGTGGATGGTATTGAAGTCACAGAGCTCCATGGTTATGGGTTTGGTTCTGTCCCCACATCACGTTGCCCTGAACTGGCATGTTGTCTGTGCCCAGGTAGGTTTCCTTTTATAGTCCCAAGATAAACAAACAACTCTCTGTGCTGTTAATAGATAACTGTGGGCACACAGTATTTGTTACTCTGATTGTTATTGCAAATGACCTTCCCTGCTGTAACCTTAAGTTTAACTGGACCTTCTCTAGTATAATGTCAAATCATAAGTGCATATATAAAACCATGTGTATTTAAAAAAGCAGTAAACAAAACAGTAATAATATGTGGCTGGTTGTCAGCTGACCTTATCTGGTGAAGTAAAGTTTAAAAAATTGCCCTGGCAGATACAAACAAAATCACCAGGTAATATTGGAGAAATGTACAAATATAACTCGCAGGACACAGCAGTCGGAAACACTTTCATAAGCCATTTCCACAGCTGATCAGCCAGTGGCATCTGTCAAATTAATTTCTCTAAAAAACAGTCTAGTTTGGAAACTGGCGAGACTTAGATCTGTCTGCCTGGAGTGTAGACAAATCCATACGCACCTAAAAGTCAGTCAGTCAGTGTTTTCCTGTCAATTAAAATAGATGGTCCCAGTGGACTCCCAGCGAGCCGCCTGTTGTTCTCTTTCAGGTGTTTAAACATGACCACGGCTGGTCTCCAGGGCATCCCAAGGCCCCGGGAATTAACAGGGAAACGTTACACTTCAGCTGTTTCCCGCATTCTTCCTGTGGCGGCCTGCTGCTAAATCAGAGAGGCAGTCCTGTGAATGTCAATGAGCACTTGCTCACCCGGGCACTGGGCAGCTGTGGGCTTAAGTAGGCAGCGTCTGCTGGCCAAAAGTACATCTAAGGGCCGCAGGAATAAACTGGTCGTTTAACAATCCATGTCACCCATCCATGTCCTCATGCTTACTCACTATACTGAGACAGGCTTCAAATCTGACTATGCAAAGAAAATGCCAGAATCATTTTGTTCAAATACTGTTTATCTCAATATGGGGAAATTATATGAACATGAATTATAAAAATGTTGAAAATTCCAAAATAAAAAATAAGGAAAACAAATTTATGATGTGCATTACAATATACAGTAATACAATAACAAAAAAAGATTTACATACATTTGAATATTGTCTGAGCATGAAAAAAAAAAAAAGTTTTTTAATGCTTAATGCACTTTGGCATCAACTGATAGTTGCAGTGTGCTTGGTCCATCCATCCATCCATCTATCCTCTAATTGCTTATCCTGGTCAGGGATGCATGGGCTGGAGCCTCTGTATGGTCCAGCGCAGTAATTTTCTCATTAGTTAACTCATTAATCAAATGTAATCAAAGCAAAATTTTAAAAAGAAGCAAAATTACAGATTCAATGGTACAAGTTTATTCATCTTTCAAAACAACAAACTTTAATATAATTAAAGTCAAGCTGGTCAATATAGTATTAATAAAATACTAATTAATTTGTAATTTAATATTGGAAACAAAAACAGCCACAGCACCACTTTTTAAGTTTCTTAATTAAAGCAAGCAGAAAAGTCAAACAATATGCCCGTAATATAGTTTTTATTAGCATGTTATATACTGTGTTGCCTGGCACCAGTGAATTGCGCCTGAATGTGCCGAGCTTGGCTGGTCTCCCTGGGTCATACGGCTTTCCTCCGGGATCTCCAGTCTTCACCTGCAGTCCAAGAGCCATGCAGGGACGGTCATCAGTGTCTCTAATTTGCCTCCTGCATGTGTCCTGGGCTGGCATCCCATCCAAAGTGCAGCCTGGGATTAGCTTCAGGTAAATCTGACCCAGATAAACAGCTTTGAGTTGGAAGGTGTCACCTCTGAAAAAGGGCACAATATTTAATGATGTTTTTAAAATTTGTACCAAACAGATTAATACATTACTTAATAATTGCTTACATTCAACCATTTTTGACCCCAGTTTCGGTGGTGAACCATCAGAGGAAAAGTCCTTTACATGCATGACTAGCCTTCTTGAGTAATAAGGCCACAACAAAGGTAAGAAGGCCTACTGGTAACTTTGCAAAGTGTGAGCCTGCTATTTGCTATCTCCGGACTAAGAAAATAATCATATGATGGCAGGTGTGGTAGGATTGGCTGCTAATGTGCTGAAAACTACTTCCAAAAAACTGGTGCACAATTTAACTTAAAAGGTTCTACATAATTGACGTGGGTGACCAATAGAACCCTTATGCATAAATGTGTTATGTGGCTGACTCAGGAAGGAAAGACCCAAGGAAATACAACAAAATAACCAGAAGTCAGTCGAATTCTACTTGCACTTGTACATTTATTTAATGCTTGCATCCAAAGAAACGTATAGAATAGCTAAGGGTCACAATTGACATGTTCTGCTAGGGGCTCACATTGCATCGCCAGCGCAATACCTACTTTTGGAGCTACAGCAACGTTAGCAATTGCATCGTTTCCAAGTATAAATGGTGTTATCTTCACATATGAGCACTAATATATTCTGGTCTGTCTGTCATTCTTGAATCAACTAATAATTTTATGCATGTTGACCAACATCGAAGGCTAAATATATTCATAATTCAATTAAACATTCATTAATATTTCAATATTTATGTATAGAAACACATGGGTGTTAAGATAATTATGTGCCTGCCAGTATCAGAAAATAGACATTGTTATCAATAAAAGCAAAGAATATTCAACAAAATAGTTTGAAGAAGCTATACATTTTTTATGTAGTATATAAACTATATGCCACATTATTAATAAATTTGGACTTTTTTGTAATGTCAGTTTCCAAATTGTGAAAACTGTTCTATGAAACTGATTATAGTAATTAAAACGTAATGACACCATTAGCTTTGTTCACTGTCTACATTAAAGCCTGCTAATAATAGCAAACCACCAGAATAACTAATTAACACTAATTTACCAAATACCACTAAATATAAAAGAACATAAATGAGGTTCTTTGACGTCATGTTACATTTAGCTGACAATTTTAAACATACACATATAAATATTATGATTTTATGAGTTTTGAAAAGTTTTATGCAAAAACTGAACATAGGTAAATTAGTAAATATGTGTCTAATTCATGATTTTGAATCTTGATTAAGAATAGTATAAGAATTGCATTTCATTTATTTAGCAGAAGCTTTTGTCAAAAGTTGCTTACATTTTGAGAAAGCCATTGGGAACCTGGGGCCTTGGATAGAATCATTAGCTTAGCCTAGGATTTGAAACATTGACCTTACATTCACAGACACAGCAGCCTGACCAACTAAGCCACACAATGCCCCAAAAGGATTAATGCTCATGGGAGTTTCACTCACTCACAAGTGTTGACAAAAAAATGATTGGTTCAGAGAGATAACCAATGAGATGTAGAGGAGGTGGGTCCAAATGACTAAATTAGGGAGGACCGAGGCATCTGATTGGTTGGTCCCACTTACTTCACAATCTGATTGTTATCATTCTGAACCAATCATTTTTGTTTCTGCCCTCAGAACATGTTGTGTAGGTAAAACTCCCTTGAGCAATATTAACATGATCACCCAGCATATCGTTGTATTTATCGACATTTACCTTCTGGGGAGTTAGAATGAACCATTCTGAGAAAATATGTACTGTGCACATCTAAGGGTATGAGAAATAGCAATAGCAATAATAAAACTACAGTAAGCCATATCCATACAGGGTCTTGCTAAGCAATATTTGTCATATTTGACATATCGAACATAATTCCTCTCAAGCATTATGTTTCACACTTTTGCAAATTGCTTCCATAAACTACCAGCTGTTTTTTAGGTTCACCTGCCATCTGGAAGTGCATGACATCATTATGAAAATGAAACTATGCTTCTTACTTACACCTTGATGTCTTCGAGGACCTTATTGTATGACAATTGACAGATCCTGTGTACATACATAGAAGACCGAAAATTATTATGAAGCTCGGCGACTTTATAGATGTAATGTAACTGACTGTGGCAATTAAAGTCATTACTGCAAAGAGGGTGATTGACTAGGAATGCCAATCATTACCCAGTATCACTCTCCTCTTTTTTGATTGTTCCACTGTATGACAATCTTCAGCAGAGATTACTTTTTATGTGGGTGCAATATAATTATACCAGACTGTGAACTAAAGAAAGTAATTACTTCCCTATGTTAGGGGACAGGATTTTCAATATTGAGATTGTTGTATCTGTTTTGGGGTTGGGGCAGGAAGGTGTGGTTAAAATTTGTCACCATTATTTATTTTTATCTATTCAAATAAATGCCCATGTCAAATAACACGTAAGAAACACAATATGTCCCAACAACACTGTGACAAAATAGTTGTTTTTTTTTGCAATAAAGTAATAGAGAAAAAACGAGAAACAAGGTGCTTATGAGGCAAATAAATAAATATCGGTGTCTTGAGTGTCAGCAGTAGTGGCAAAGTGTGATTTAGAGTACAGTTTAATGATGGCATTGAGATTGGGATGGAAGTGCGGGCACTTCTCCCCATCCTGAATGACTGTACCAGGAAACAAGTGGGCTGTGAGCAGTAGTGGGCAGACTGCTGCTAATCCGCTGACCACTAATTAGCAAAGCTAAGTTTTGTAGTGGATTAGCATTTCCGCTAACTTTGAAAGCTAAGACCAATTAGCTTTTTCTAAATTTAGTTCTGCTGACTAAATCTACCAACATTTTTTTTCACAGGTAGAGTGAACAAATGGTATTCAACAGTACACAAGTACAGTCAAGTACACATATTGATACACCTTTGGTATACACCTGCAGCCGTGTGCTCCAACCCCTGATGACAAAATTTACGTCACTTCTCCACGTGCACGACTGAAAGCACAGTTTACTGAGTCTACAAGTTTACATTAAATAAACTATATGTTCACTGTTGACTGTAATGTTTAATTTCATTGTTGTGTAAACCTTTGGAAAGCTCTGTGTCTAGGATGTAACATAGTAGAATTTCAGAGCCAAAAACCATGCCATTGTCGCTAGCTTCCACTGAACTTGTTTAGCAGTTTATCAATTTGACGTTATCAAATTAAGCTTTGCAGTTGGTGGATTAGCAGTTACGCTAACTTTTCATTTAGCTGTGCCCACCACTTGTTTTGAGAAGCAGACACCGAATTCAGCACAACTGTAGCTCTGATGACTGTATAAGAAAGATATGCCGTGTATCTCATTTTATATTAATAATTAAATATGGCTACTCAGATGGTACTTTCTCCACCTATATTAGGACTACGCTCTTACTATGGTTAAGGACTTATAGGGACTGAGAACACCATTACCAACAGGAATGTAGTCCAAATACATTTCACATATCAGTCCATTATGGGAACTTTGATAGCCCGACACCACATCATATAATTGCTGATTCATTTGTTTGTACAAGAAGACACCAAGAAAATTCACTAAACAGTGCTGGCAGAATAGGGCACCTCAATGGTGGATTTGAGCTGAGAAGTGGTAAATAGCAGGGCTAAATGCAAAATCCCCACCACCTACTGCTCTCACATCAATTATGTCACAAGCTAATGAGACTCTGACCACAACACCGGCCAATATTTGGTCAAAATGTAAGATGCTTCCACTATATAGCCACAACATCCTGCTTTTCTTTTATGTAAGGATGCAGAGTATAGATTAAGCTTTTAACCATTCACACTAATGAACACTAATTGTTACAAAATTAAAATCTGACTTTTTTGCAAGAATCGCTAATAGTCTTTGCAATGTCATGCAAAGACTGGTCAATCCATTTCAGTAATTGAATTAGTAATTACAAAACTTTGATTTAAAAGTTAACCATTTAAGGGGAGAGTGCTTTTTCTCCTGTGAATTCTTCCATCTCATTATCCAAAGACTGCGCTATATCAGTACAAAACAAAAGTGCGGCATATGGCAAAAGGCTCTGGGAACCAGCCATTAACCCAAACATCGTGCAAAGACAACATGAGACAGCTTGATTACTTACACAGCCCGAAGCTGGTCAAGATGCTTATCAGTTCGGAATATAAGTTCAAACAGCTAGCAATGAAGGCTGACAGACAGCGGGTATTCATTTGAGCAAGCTGAGTAAGACCCTCCACACTTGTCTTCATTAATAGTTAAGTGACAATGTAATTTTCAGTGTATTATAGATAAGAGGAGGCAGGATTCCTAAGCATAACTATGATAAAAGTGTAATTGTGCACAAATATCTCATCCAATCACTTGTCCTCTAAGCAGAGTGGGAGGTTTGCTAGATCACTTCCTTCCCCCAACTGCAATCATGTTACACATTTGATCTTTTGAAATGACATCTTATTAGTCAGCTAGGGGCTGCCATTTGATTTTTGCCTTTTAGAAAATGAATGTGGCTGCTTTATAAATGCTTCATACCTTCTTCATTGTACCTCCCATACAGCCTTTCACTGTTCATTAATTAGGTCAAATTGATTTGGATACATTATTGCAGATTAGGTCAAATTGATTAGATAGATTTGAATACATTATTCCAGAAAAAACTGCAATGTCATAAGAGTTTCATTCATAACAAATTGGTCTCTTATATGCCTGTTGTTTAGGTGTCAGTATTTATTCCAGAAGAGACTTCTTGGTTTAAAATTATATTATTTATGTAAATGCTCTTACAGATGATCATTTATCTGACAGGACTAAAGGTCGCCCACCAAACGATGAGAAAATATATGAAGCATCTATATAAGTGTTTTTTCTAATACAGATGGCATGGTAACTGCTTCCCCTATGAGCTGCATTCTAAATATACTTGTGCAAAGTAAGGAAAATCATATATATACTGCAATGTCAATGCAGGCAGCCAGAGTAATTTCTCTTTGCTCTCTATGACAGTGCCTCATGACATATAACAGTAAAGATGAACACAGTTAATAGACTGTGACACAACCATTAACTACAACTGTAATGAAAGTGTAATGGATTCATACATTAAATACAAGATAGAACACTAACAACAGATGCAGGTAAATGGTTAAATAGCACCTGGCCTGCTGTTTTGATCCTGAAATTCTAACATCCAACTTCCAACCACTTTTCCTGAACAAGGTCACGGGGAGCCTAGAGCCTATGCCAGGCTGGATGATATAAAAGACTGCGGGGCCCCTGAATGGCATGCCAGTCCATTGCCGGGCACACGCACAGACACTCACATGCCACAAGCCATAATGCCTTTGCACATGGCATGAAGAGAACATGCAAACTCTACACCCAGAATGATGGTAGGGCTGGAGCCCTGAAGCTGTTAGACGACCATGTTAATTCCACAAATTCCACAAAAATCCTATAATCCACCTAGAAACAATATTAAAGCACACAGCAAGAAAACTTTTGATGTAATTAAATGTTTCTTTTATATCTATGGGCAAGGAAATTAGTATGGAAAAATAGAACTATATCTGGGCGAGTAGAGACAGGAGAATTATTTTTAAAATTGTAACTGTTTTTATTAGATTCTTAATAGCTAAAAATGCTTGGCATTGTTAAGCAGAAGGACAATTGTTGCTGAATCATTTGTTTGTATGCAAAGATGTCCAGAAAAGTCAATGGCTGTTCAGGCAATGAAATGTCATCATTTACTGCAAGCTCTAGGTGATGAAGTGGTGGCTCTGAGGCGAGGGTTCTGTCCCAGTAACCTGCAGTTGCTTTGTGCTGGGTACGACGTTAATCTACATCCAGCCTTACAAGGTGGTCCTCCAGCTTAAAGGGATATTTGGTGGCAGGATTGGCACTCCAGCCACCAGAAGGAAACTCACACTGGTGCATTTGGGCTAGTGTAGTGCTGAAGTATCACCCACCGCATGGCTGCACTCAGGTTCTCATCCCCGAGGTGGTTCGTTGGGTGGTGGGTGTGGCGACACGCTGTAATCAGCATGCACTCCTTACCGACCTCTTGGTGAATTGTAACACTCCTCTGAATAAAATTTAGCCTTAAAGAACAGTGATAATAAAACTAAATTATATTCAGTATAAGACTTTATTGAGCAAGCAAACAAAACGTGGAACGTTATAAATGTTGCTGCTATCTGTTAGGTGTCTGGGTAGGACCCATACCTGGTTTCAGCCCCATTCCAAATATAATTTCCAATTAAATTACATTTTTAATAACCCTGCCAAGGCCGTCGAAAAACCTTCACAAATAGGTTTTGTTGAAACTGCTGGCCTTTGATAAGCTGGCTAATTCAGTACTTCTTAATGAAAGTGTGAGAGTGCTTCTTCAGTTAAGCTCATGCAATTTCATTCTCACCCCAGGATGGTGGCTGCTTGTAGCTACACTGACTTGCAAGTTCATAAGCAGGCCTATAATAATGATATAAAATTATTATATAGCCAAAAGCATTAGCACTTAAATTTCTAGCCAGTCATGCTTCGTGCACCTCACAGAGTGACTGTAAAAATGGCAGATGATTCAGGACACACATAAGACTTAGCTTCAGGTCCTTTTCAACAAGTCCACAGCCATTTTCTAACCTGATTTAATTTTCCAAGATCTAGATGTTTAACAGAGAAAAGTAACCTTCCCAAAATGATATAACCCCAATTGTTATAGCCATTAAACATATTTGCAAATTGTAGAATATCGCTAACTATCTGCATTGATATGTAAGTAATATAATTTTTATATTACTCTATATTATAGAGTTACTTTACTGAAGGAGTAAAAAAACATTTGCTGATGACTGGCAGCATTTCTTATTGAGATGCTAAGAGTGTCCCTCAGATATTTCCATCAAAGGGTGGCTCCACACTTCAAAAATGGCGTGGTCTACTCCAACTTTCCCTCCAAAAGTGTGGAGGGAAAATGTCAAAATGTCTTAACCCTATATTGAATAAGTGAATAGAGAAAATGATAAATGCATGTATGTATCATAAATAATAATAATAATAATAATAGTAATAATAATAATAATAATAATAATAATAATACATTTTATTTATAATGCCCTTTACATCACAGGATCTCAAAGGGCTACAAGTTAAAAAAGAGACAAAATAAACAATTTAAAAGTAAACAATTCTGAAACTTCTAAGTGGGGGAACCAAAGGTTTTGTTAAACTGAAATGTCTTAAGATGCTTTTTGAAACAGTCAGTGGGCTGTGGTGCCCTCAGGAACTCAGGGAGGGCATTCCACAGGCATGGAGCAGCAACACAGAAAGCCCTATCTCCCATAGTCTTCATATTGGTTCTGGGTATGTGGAGGAGGTCCGAGTGAGTAGAACGGAGGGAACGTGTTGCGCGTTGTGGGTTGATAAGTTCTTTGAGGTGGGGGGGAGGCACGTCCATGGATGCATTGATGTGTAAGAAGCAAAACCTTATACTCAATCCTAGCGGAGACGGTGCTCATGTTTTCACACTCGCAACAGGATCCTGGCTGCAGAGTTTTGTATGTATTGGAGCCTCTGTAGGCTCTTCCTAGGACTCCCAAAAAGAAGTGCATTACAGTAGTCCAGTCTAGAGGAGATAAAGGCATGGACCAGTTTTTCGGCATCAGACCTGACCGAGCAGAGAACGTTAGAGAATGAAGAGCATGGGGCCAAGAACTGAGCCCTGGGGAACACCACAGGAGACTGTGTGTGGATGTGAGGTGGAGTGACCCATAGCAAGGTACTCTATCCAGTTTGTAAGGTATGATTGGAACCAGCTGAGGGCAACGTCAGTGAGTCCAAAGGTGGAATGTAGCTGGCTTAATAAGATGTCATGGTCAACTGCATCAAATGCAGCAGATATTTCCAGGAGGATAAGCAAGGAGGGAGAGCCAGCATTGAATGTCATCAGAAGATCATTTGTGACTCTTACAAGTGCAGTTTCTGTGCTGTGAGTTGACCGGAAACCAGACTGGAATTTTTCATAAAAGTTGTTGAGTTTTAGGTGGTTCTGCAGCTGGATGGCAACTACTTTCTCATGCACTTTGGATATGAGGGGGAGATTGGAGATGGGCCTATAATTGGAAAGGACTTCTGGGTCAAGGTTGTGTTTTTTGAGAAGTGGTCTTATAATGGCTTTCTTTAAGACAGAAGGGATGTGACCAGTTTGAAGAGAGTGATTTATAACAGAGGTGATAAGGGTCTGCACCAGGGAGGCTGGAAAGGGGTCTAAGACACAGGTATAGGGTTTCATCTTCCTGGCGATGTTCTGCACCTTCTGATGAAGCCAGAGAAGTATTAAGAGAGGTGTTACAGTTCACATAGATAGTTGCTCCAAATGCTTAACAGAGTATTAAATAAATCAATTTACATTGAATGCAATGAATCATTTAAATCATTGTTTTTAAACTGCTCTTAAGATTTCTCAACTACAAAACGTGCATGCTGATATGTCTGCTGAAAAGAAAAACTGGAGTTCACCAGAAGTAGCAGAACTGCACTTTTTAAAAAGGTATTTTCTGCTTAATCCTATTAAACAAATCATAAATGTGAGCAAATGGCTTGACGTGATCCTGGCCATAAGGGAGTTGAGGAGAGTAGACAGCATAAAAAAAATCTGAGGAAGCTATTTTAGGTTTGTTATTTTATTTGTACAATAGTTAGAATCTCTGCGATCCTGCCATGTAAGTGGCTGGAAGAGGGATGCATGGCATTAAGCTTGAATCACTTTTCTCTCAATGCAAAATAAACAGCTAATAAATTCTAATAAATTCTGAGGTTTATGTACAAGTTGATACTTTATCAATCTGCCTGTTCATCACATTTTTAGATTTGGTAAAACGAATTTATGTCATAATCAGAAATATTGTATAATCTGCTGTTATGGAGCAAAATCAATTTATAGTCCACAGTCCACTTTTGTTAACCCCAGAACTCAAAATCGAAGAAGATAAAAAAAGAATCCCTTGATAAGTGTCACGAGCGGGTAAAGCAGCGTGCCTGGATGCGTGCAGCGTCGGGCAGGCAAGAGGACGTGAGGCAGAATTATT
>JAODUD010000095.1:16522561-16541692 GCA_026784285.1 Stomatorhinus walkeri | reverse complement strand
TGAAATAACATTCAGCAGGCCACATTAATTATGACTGGAGTTCAGTAAACTCTTACTAGTCAAAATGCAAAGCATTCCACATGGCTCGTACCACCCACAGTGTCCATTTTCTGCCCAGCAGTCTTTGAGGCTATTGGAAAGTATATGCGGGAATCAGGCAGGAAAGGGAGCCGGGGTTGCTGGCCGGATGGATGGTACCAGAATAAGGTGTGCTGGAGAAGGACTCGAGTGCAGATGGTTGGCAGAATGAGAGGACGTGAGCGAAGACACGCTGAAAGACAAAGGACTGAAAGACAAAACCAAGCAAATAAATTACATATCCAAGTCTAAAAAGTCTGGAATCCTGACTGACAGATGCAATGGGAGGTCTGTATGTGCAGACCTTCCACTATTGGTTTGAAGGAAGTGTTATGGGTCACTCATTTCGGGATGGATGCAAGAAAACTGGGCCACACATATAACAATACTGATGTTATTATATTTTATTTTGTTTGATGTAATAGTATTGACTGCAAATGTGCTCTAATTTTATTTAGATGTTCTAAGTTCTAATTTTAATTTAATTTAACTACAGAGAGTGAGCAAGTGTTTGCTTATTTGTGTGGGGAAGCTTTTCAGATTTTAGCTGCACAGATTGACTGTCATGGCCTGTACATGGATTCATTTCCTCTTCCCTGCACATATTAGTCACTATTTGCAAGTGTCTATTTCTACAAGAGAAAATATGCATGTTTAATTTTAACATTCATTTGGAATCATGCCCTTTTGCTCAATGAACAGTCACAGTTCTTACCAATGGCTTCCTGTTCTCTTTAGGAGGCTGTTATGCAAAGGATAATAAGCTCAACATACTTTTGGAATTTGCATAGTATGTATAAGGACATGACGGCCTGGCTTGCAAATTCCATTTTAATTCATCCCAAAGGTGTCTGATGGGATTGAGGTCAGGGTTCTGTGTGGGTCAGTCAAGTTCTTCCACACCAAACTCACCAACCATGTCTTCATGGACCTTGCTTGGTGCACTGGGGCACAGTCATGCTGGAACAGCAAAGGGCCGTCAACAAATGGTTCCCAAAAAGCTGGAAGCATAGAGTTGTCCAAAATGTCTTGGAGTTCTCTTTACTGGAACAAAGGGGCCTAGCCCCTCCCCTGAAAAACAACCCCACACCACTATCCCTCCTCCAATTTTACAGCTGGCACAATGCAGTCAGACAGGTAACATTCTCCGGGCCTCTGCCAAACCCAGACTCGTCCATCAGACTGCCAGCCAGAGAAGTGTGATTCATCACTCCCCAAAACACATTTTGCGCTGCTCCAGTCCAATGACAACATGCTTTACGCCACACCAAATGACGCTTGGCGTTGCGCTTGCATGCAGCTGCTCGGCCATGGAAGCCCGTTCCATGAAACTCCCGGCACACAAGTGTTTCTGCTGGAGTTAATACCAGAGGAAATTTGGATGATCTCTGCAGTTATTGAGTCAACAGAGCGCTGACAACTTTTATGCAGTAGTGCCTCAGCACTCGGTGACCCCACTCTGTTACTTTACGTGGTCGGCCACCTCATGCCTGAGTTTCTGTTGTTCCTAAATGATTCCACTTTGCAGTAATACCACTTAGAGTTCATTTCATGAACTGACTTATTGCAAAGGTGGCATCCTATGACAGCACCACGCTTGAATTCACTGAGCTCCTCAGAATGACGCATTCTTTCAGAAATGTTTGTAACCCTGACTGCATGGCTGGGTGTTTGATTTGGTGAAAGGGTTAGAAAATGTTATGTAAATCGGCAGGTATAATAAGCTGAAGCATCAACCTACACCTTTTCTGGTCAATATGTATGTATGTTTATGTATGTATGCGTCCTCCTGAGACCCAAGGGAAAAAGTGTCCTAAAATTTTAGGTTATTATATGACATCTTACAATTTAGATTTTTTCAAATTTATTTTTAGTTTTAATTTCACAGCATGTCCTCTTTAGTGTACAACAGGAATAAATATGTTTCCTTACATCAGTGAAAACATAGATGAAAAAGTAAAATGTCCACTACAATGGACATAAATGAATGGGTGGGGTCTCAGGAGAGTATGTATGTGTGTGTGTATGCATGTGACCGAAATTAAAATGAATGAATTTATTCATTCATTTTATGCACCTGTGGCAATTGGTATGAATGAAACACTTGAATTCAATGATTAAGAGATGTAAAGTATGTCCCAATACTTTTATCCATATAGGGTATATGAAGTCACGTTGGTAAGTTTTTGTTTTAGGTTGCTTGTTACTCTAAGTAAAAAATAACTTAAAATTAAAAGTTACCAATGTGACACCTATCTGAAAAAAAATCTACAAAATCTACAAACATTTGGCAAAATACTTTCATTTTTATAAAATGATAGCGGTATTGCTGTGAGGACACATAGTGGGACAAAGGTCAGTGAGTCCTACTTGGCTTGTGTGTTGGTGGTCAGTTTACTATGTACACCTGCTTGTTAATGTAAACAATCTGCTCCTCCAAACAGCCAATCATGTGGCTGTAGCTGAAGGCACACAGCACACAGACAGGACCAAGAAGCCCAGTCACTGCAGCAGTTCCGTGGCTGAAAGCAGTTTGTTAATGCGAGAGGTCAGAGGAGAGAAGCCAGACCCGCTAAAGCTAACAGGAAGTCCACAAGTGCAAAAATAGCAGCTCAGTGCAACAGCGGTTTGCATTCCTCTGAGGCTTTTATGAACTTATCTACCCTTGAAGGTGTTCTGGAGGTAAAAGTGGGGTGCTGGACTAGCCAAACATACCCATTACCACTGAGTTTATGTTATTCTATGAGTATTTTAGTCTTTTAGCCATTTATTCAAGTATGGGTACATAAGATTTCTTTGGTTTTCACACACCCCATCTAAGTTTCCAGTGAGGCACATGCATAAATCTCTTTTCTCTGTTTTTCTTTGTAAGCAACATATATGCTGTAGACAGACATGTTACTGTACATGATATATCAAACTAAGAGCCCAGTGTGGTTGTATGTTTGAGATCAATATCAGTCCACTGCAGTATGAAACATAGCAGCATTTGCATTAGTTTAGACCTGCGTTGCCTTTCAAAGATATTCAATACATTCTCAAATCCAGCAACTTCCAAATAAGAATTGATTTGTTTGTCATGTGACCTGACCCACCTGGAGTGATTCAGGGATAAAATCTTTAAATGAAATGTGTATAAATCAAAATGCACACAGAGAAAGAAATATGGTAGTTTTATTTTGTTACTGTCTCTGGCGGATGCCTATTTAGAGTCTAGAATGAAAAACTGAGTCGGATTTGGGTAAACATTATTAAATCACAAAGTGCATCATTTATATAAATAAAAGATCATTTCTTTTTATCTGGTAGTATATGGACACAGCAAACACAGAAGACATGTGGATCTTTCTTTTTCAATTACTAATGTGGTGTCCTTTAAGATGAGTTAGTTGACCAGCCCCTAATCACACAAGGGAGAATAAGTATGACATTCTCCATGCATCTATGCAAGGTTGCCTTTTCCCCTCAAACTGGTGGGTTAGACCAGACTTGAATTATTTAAATCTGAATGCAACTTCACACATAAATATATCTGATGTGATGTCCATTTATAAATTTCATCATTTAGCAAATATTTCTGTACCACTTTACAATAAGACTACATTTATAAAGGGTTTATAAATTGTTTATAATCATATTATTAATTAGGCTGAACCATTTTGTAAATCATGAATAGACTTTTATGAACAACTTAAAGCAGTTTATTATATTGTTGTTATTAATGAGTTACTTCCATTTATAAGTGGTAAAAGGGAGCCTTATTGTAAAGTGGTACCAATAATTCTCCATCCAGAACTTTCCTTGAGTACTTGTGCTCTAATATTCCCCAGGTGCTTGGCTCTTTCATCACCTTAAAGGAATCACCAATTGGTGACTTTGTAACCCTCTCTCCGCTGAGACTATTGACTATCTCGTTTGAAGGAGCTACAGACGTGAGATCATTGCCCACCAATATCATTTCTGTTCTCCTACACTTACCTAAATTACAATACAGGATCATAAGCAAACTATGATTACAAGAACGTAAGAGATTACCATAGATCACCAAGTGCATCACAAGCCCAGGACATTCGGGGCTTGTAAATCCGAAAAAGCCCCGGATGACTTGTTTAGCTAAGATGTTTTAACAACCATGGTCTTAATCTGAACCTTCGCACAGATTAGGTCTGTAGGCTAAGATCCGGATGTTGTAAGATCCTAGAAACACCCTTGGTCACTGCAGTGCATAAAAAGTCCAACAATTTAATTAAAAGGCAAAATCAAGGGGTGGCATGGTATTGTTATGAATTTGACTTGGCTTCCAGTCACAATCTAAAAACATACTGATTCCATGAAATGATATCTGTGATATCATATGAATTGTATGTCTAAGCCATGTGGTTTTTGTAGGACTGACACCCTGTCCAATCTCCACCCTGACTCAGCCATCCTGGGAAAGGCTCTTGACTAACAATAATGGTGCACTGGATGAGCAGTTATGAGAAAGGGATGCATTTACAAAGCAGAATAAAACAAGCTTGCCAAATGTGTACTTCAACAAATCTACATCAATCATTCAAAGAATTTATTAAGCTAATTCAAAAAGGCAGCACTGTGGCGAGTAATAGAAAGCTAGCAAATCAAAATCTAGGGCTCCCACAGAGATGCTTCCTGAGCATTAATTAAATGCCTCCCCAGCATGTTCAGTGCTATGCATAATAGCGGGTAGGTCTTTTTCTAATTACAGCTAACGGAGCTGCAAAGAGGAGACCTTGATGGTTTGAAGGAGGGGTGATTTTTGAGTACCGTTTGGCAGGTTTTTTAATGACAAGGCAAGCTCAGCTAGTACTTTCATGAGCAACAGTGTCTAAGGCAATATTGGCACTGAACTCAGAGTGAGGGAAATTACCTGCAAAGACCAATAGTGGGCAGAAGTGCATGACCTCTTCCCCGACCCCATTGGGGTATGCATTAATTCAAAGCAAAACCTCAAAGGATCTATCTATCTATCTATCTATCTATCTATCTATCTATCTCTGTCTGTCTATCTATCCATTGTGATCTGCATTCTTCTTTGTCATCAGATCTGAAAACCAAAATGTAATTGGGAAGCCACAGGTAGACCACCTCTGTCAGTTAGGTGTGTGTTGATAAGACCTACCGATTATTTTTTTTTGTTTTTGTTGTATCCCTTCAGTAGACTGTAGGCTGCAACACAGATCAGCAGAAAATTCTGATCCCATATTGCAGGAGCAGCAGGAGCTCCTTCTCCCCAGGCATCGTATTTGCCCTAGTCAGTCTTACATGCTCTGTCCCGTGCATATTTACATCAACCCAAGATGGCTAATAATGGTCTGATATGAAGAACAGTAAATTATAGCCAGGGATATTAAAGGACCAGAATGTAACGAATGAAAAAAGCAAACATCCACTGAATTGCAAATAGGTACTGAAGTGCCAGAATCATAAATGACAAAGTCAGGATTTACTGCAGAATTAGGACATAAATGCACGTTATTTGTTATTTATTTATTTTGTTTTACGTTTTTTTTTTTATAGCGGAAATATGTATTTCTTGCATACACAAAAAACTGACATAAATATAAACTAGAATATGCTACTTCATATTCAATATGTTAAAATTAACTTATTTCAATGTCCAGTGAAACCATTGAAACATATTATAAAGTGCCAAAACAAAATATCGGAAGAAGACAAAGGCCCTAGGGATAGGTTTTTGTACAATGGACCTTTTAATGGTGCTAAATGAACCACATCTGGCTGAAAAAGGTCCCATCACCTGCAGGTTTATAATTTAATTTAGTTTGTATAGCGTTAATAAAAAATGCAATGACCAGAATTCACTGAAAATGGGACACATTAGTTCTATTGTCTTCATTTATATGCCTTACATAGAAGTGTATTTACGATAGCTTATTTTAGATAAAGAACAAATCTTTTTAGTTTTAATGTTGATTTTCATCAAACTAAAGCAAAAATGACCTCCTGTTACAATATTAGGAACAGTAAATACAGATTTTTCTAAGTAAAACTTGATGCCTTTCTATTGGGGAAAGTGCCTTTCAAACCGGCTTGTGGGCTCAGATGTGTGAGATGTAATGTTTAAATGAATATAAACTGCAGGATTAGCATCAGAAGTACTGTAAATCTTGGCTGGCCTTGCTGAAGTAAGTAAAGAACTATATTATTGAAAATGCTTTTGCATTTCTGGCTTCTTTAATTGGATTTAGCCAGATTCATTTAAACATTTCAGAGTTTCTGAAGGACGGCAGACTGGAAGATGGACACTCGCATCCTCACTGTCATAGCTAATCTCTTTAAAACTGTTATATTCAATAGAGGTTTAAAAAGGTTACTTATAAGACTTGACAGCAGCAATTAGCCTATTATTTACACA
This sequence comes from Stomatorhinus walkeri, assembly GCA_026784285.1. Classification (NCBI taxonomy): domain Eukaryota; kingdom Metazoa; phylum Chordata; class Actinopteri; order Osteoglossiformes; family Mormyridae; genus Stomatorhinus; species Stomatorhinus walkeri. The sequence continues at coordinate 16,535,217 of JAODUD010000095.1, read as the reverse complement.
CTGTCCTGGATGTGCTTGTGTATAGTAGCCTGTCCTTTTATTATCTTTAAAACGTTAAAGAATGCCTCAGGTCATCTGTAGGGTAATGCAAATAAATGTCGGGAAATTTCACAATGTTTAGAACGTGACTCTTCATTACCTTGCCTTAGGAAAAATACAAAATTATTGAAGTTTAACAATTGTATTCATGGTGCTGACATGCATTTTAAAGGTGAATGTAAATTACAGAGAGCAAGGATGCTACTTTCCCTTTCATTTCCCAGGCCATTCTTCATACTGCAGTAGTTACGCCTCGGATGAAACATTCAGAGATCTGATCATGACATACATGTTTATTCCCCAAACCCTGGCAGATATAAGCAGCTAGGAGACGGATTGCTTGATGTTCCGATGGACCGATGTTCCAGTTAAGCTGTGCACCTGTTTTTTTAGTCTATTTAGACTATTTGGTATCATCAAATTTCAGATGTTTTGTAGATGGAATTTTTATGCACTGCTTTTTATGATGTAGCCAAAGCTTTGGTAATGAGGGAATGGGACAGTAATATGATTGATGTGTGATAATTAGGGCTATACCTGAACCAGTGGCACTAATTCAGAATGATATCATGTTCCAACTATGCTTCCAGTTTTGGCAGAAGGAAGCAAGGACATTACCCATGGAATTGGCATGTTACTCCCATGTTAGAGTACTGTCAAAGTTAAACTGAAACTTACTTCAGTGTTAAACTAAATATCTTAATTATTTTTCCATAAAATGCAGATCTTTATTCGTTAAACACCCAAATATCACTTAGGTGTCAAGTAATATGTTTGGACTTGGTTGTTTTTGTGGCTCAGCTTAAGACAAACGCTCTACAATAGTAATGTATAAAAGAATGTCTTTTACATATAAATGAAGACCAAGTGAATATGTGTCAGTCGTGTTTGTTCCCTATTGTGATCAATGAAGTGGATTAATCGGGGCTTTGTCCAAATCAAGGAACACTTTAATTACGGTTGCTGACAGGCTTCACTTTCTAATTAATTACCACAGTTTTTTTTTTATATATAAAACTTGATCCAACCATTTTTCCTTTATAAAAAGTGTTAAGATTAAAAAAAAACACTGTTGCTGTCCAGGTGAACAAAGAATACCATGGAAACCCTCAGCTTGGGATAATGAGAAATAAACATTAACCTAGAGATGTATTTATGTTATGGTCTGACTGCATACCTTGCATGTGACAAATAAAATCCTTGAATCCTTGAAGCGATGTCAGCTAACATACCCATTACTAAAATGAAATGTTGTGGTGCAATGTTTACTAACTAAAGGGCATACATGGCAAATAAATAACATTTCAAAAAACATAAGGGTTTATCTTGCATCTCCACTCCTGAGCAGTTCTTGTTTTTGACAATCAGACACTGACAAGATTGGAGGGTGAATTCATTCAATGCAAAAATAGAGAATACGTCATTGCGGACTTTCATGTCAAACATCATTTAACTAGCCTTGTCACTTTTTTCAATAAAGAACGGAAAGTAGAAATGCAACAAATTGGGGCGATATTTCACTCACCAGAGACCTACCTTGTGAGACGCTATTCCCTACAAATTACATTTGGGAGTGAAAGTCAAGCTACTACAGAAGCAGCCTGCCGGAAGTCATTAAGCACTTTAAACGGATCTGTCACCGAGTGCTAACAAGGGTATTAGCGCTGGATGCCGAAAAGCCTGGGTGCTGGAACAGGGGGTCAGCTCTAGACTCCAGTTGTTTAGGAAAGATGTAATTGCATTGCAGCTGCTAGGCAGCCCTGGCCGTGGTTCTCCACTCACTCTGCGAATATCTGTAAGAGGCGGTACTGGAAAGTGTGTGGCCCAAAATGTCCTTTTCATCCTCTCTGGCATTCTCTGATGGAACGCCAGAAAGAGCACTACTAGAGCTCACAGAATCACAAGTGAAAATCAAAGTATCTGTACTGTTTCTTTATGCTGCACTTTGGATGGTTTTGAAAAACAACCAGTCGTGGAAGTTTTTGCATTTTGAGGATTAATTGTGCAAATATTACTCTTTTGAGGTGTTTGATCTAAGGTATATCCATATGTGTGTATATGCAGTGAGTGCCCTGATAACACGTTGGAAACATGTATGCAACAAGCAAACATTCAGTTTACAAGTCGTATATTAATATTGCACTTGCTTTTTATGACCCCCCCCTCCCCACACACACACACACACACACACACACACAAAGTCAGGAACACTCACCTGTCACTGAGCACCGTCATCACACAAATACCAAGGGACCCTGGAGCTTTTATTGTGTTGTGTGATAAGTCAGACACAGAGTGCCTCTCACCAGAATGCGGGTAAAGGGCAGTGTCGAGGATGTGTCACCTGTTCCTGTCAAACCTTCATGATTAATTTCTTTCTTTGAGGCCAGCGCTAGAATCCATTTGGGAGTAACTTCATCTGTCTTTGATCAAGGTAACCTCAAATATGATAACCTAGTCCCAGATAATTCTTTTGTTATATCAGAGAATAGCACATCTTGTGATTAGGTCTTGTCTTATTAACTCATTTTGACCTATGTAATGTTCTAGTATTAATATTATTATTTGTTGTATTGTCCTTTTTGGTTAATTTAAAACTGGATATTATATCCCAAGGTGTTTTCTTATATAGATAGCTCTAAATGACCCAGATATCCTCAGAATATTCAGAAATCGTTATCGATGGAATTATTTCAGGCTAGAGCTTTAATTTAGAATGGGTCTTTTTGTGCTTTCCTACTATTAGTTAAAGGATTCAATAGTCCTTTCGCAATGAGGGGATTTAGTTGCTGATGCTGCTGGGCAGGTGTGCTTATTGCAGATTTACTCTCACGCCTGACGAGCTTCTCGGAGGCCAGTTCCCATTGTCACAAATAAGCACGAGAGGCGGCGAGAGTTTAAGATTTTAATCGCATTTCCAGTGACGCAGGGGCGTGACAGTATTCCTTGCAGCCTGAGCGGTGGGGATAGGGACGGGAAGGAGAGGCCCGTGCACATCTGCAGCATGCTTACTGATCTCACACCATCATTACTATAACACAGGGGGACGTCTGAATGTCCAAAGTAACATAAGGCTAGAATACTGGGATAGAGCTAATAAAGGCCAGGAAGCTGTATCTCTATAAAAAACAACGCTTGATGAGAAAGAGGAAATCTGGGTGCTGTTAATTCAAAGAGGTCTAGAACAAAACACAGCCAACTCACACTAATGATGACGGCTGCTTTAACAGCAGAGTGAAGCCTGTGTGGGGGACATAGGTCTAATATTTTGATATCGTTCCAGACTGAAATTATATGTCTAACACGCTGCATTTAAAGTTGCGTCCACACAGAGGTGTTTCTCGGAAATTACATGGTGTTACTTTTTTACACATATGCATTTTGATATATTTTAAAAATATTTTCCCGTGAGACTGCTGTTCCTCACCTTTCTGAAGTAATGATGGTACAGTGAGTACTTTGCAAACAGCTTTGATACCATGTCATCTTTGTAATCACACTCGCTTAAATGGTAAGGAGAAGCATTTTTTTAGTGAATATGACTGGGGTTTAGATACTTAAGGTAATACTTTAGGTAATTGTTAGGTAATACTTTAAAGGCAATACTTTAGGTAATTGTTAGGTAATACTTTTAAGGTAATATTTTAGGTATTCGATCAGTTCTTAGTGTATCAGAGTTGCTCTTTAATGTCAAAGTGTCTGTGATTTATCTGGCAAAATGCATATAATTGTCTTCAGATATTGTGACTATAATGTATAACTGTCTCTTGCAGTTCTTATGCACTGAGCAGGATTAAAGAAGACTCTGGACTGAAACTGTACTGTTAGGCCAGGTGACACATATCTGAACCTACAGGCCCAGTGCAATCTTGTCCCCCTTTGTTCGCAAATACATCTTTTTGCTTGCGCTCGGACTAGCTTTACTTATTATATAGATCTTGGTAACGTAACAGAGAGAATGAAAAAAAAGGTGTGTGGACAATTTAGCTGTTATAGGACAGAATCTGCGTACTGGAGACACACATTAGGATGCGTAAGATATCAAACAAGCTCAGGACTGGTTAGACTGGTTAGCATTTTCTCTGCTGTCACCAATTTGGTGCCTAAGTCAACAACGGTCACAGCAAAATAGAGGGGACTCCTCTTCAGATTGCTCATAATTCAAACTCCACACTTAACAGCAGAACTAATGATGTGTACAGTCAGACATCCTTTTCCCAGACCAAGATTTCTGACAGTTAGGCTCAAATGGAAACCCTTGGCAGCAATGCATTCCCATTTTAACTCTGTACCCAAGATACCTTTCTGTAGATTTGAAATTAATATTTGTCCCACTTAACTGAAAAGACTTCTGCCACTTAAAAGCAATTGAAAGCCGTGATCACCATCTCCAGTCACAGGATGTGGGTTTGTTATGATTCCTAGAAAAAATAAATCAGCTGTTGCTGGTTCAGCTTCAGCTCTAGGGCCCATAGACTTTTGGTTGGACTTTGAATTGCGAAGGTTTTTTTAGTCCCTTGATAAAACTGTGGAGCTTTCATTTCTTTTCCTGTCCCCCTCTCTTTTCCAGACTCATTATTAATACAATATATAACCTTAATAACTCCAACATCAATACAATCCCAATCTCCATTTAAAAGTGCTTAGTGCGATAAAGACGTTCATTTCTATCAGTGCAGAGAGGTACTCTGCTCACTTGCCGATTATGCAGGGTGTTTTATTAGCCTAAGGGTGCATTCCAAGCCAAAATCAAACTTTATTCTAATGCCTTTAAGCATTTAATGTCACTAATGGTGCCGGTTTTTAGCTTTCAGTATGTGTGTATAACATTCTATGCAGGGATTTAGTCAGCAATGGGCATGACAGATAGCAACAAGTAGCAATGGTTTCAATTTTTGTCTCGGTTCCATTTCCTGATCTGTGGTGATTCATCATTTAAAAGCCCTCAGTTTCACACATGTATCACTTCTTTTGTCTTTTGTGCCCATCGCGTCTGAGTGCCTTCATTCATAAAATAGCATAGCAACCAAGATTAAGCTGTTCCTGGAATTAGATTAATGCATCTGTACAAAAGCAACCATATACCTTGATATTAGACATTTGTTCACCACATGTATAGTAGCAGTAACGTAATTTAACATTTCCAGGAAACAACAGACTATCTACAGTTCTCCTAGTTCTGAAAATATAACGTATCTCTATATGGCTCGTATATTGGCGAAATACATGTGGCCTGTTCAAATTTTGATTGCAGTTGTAAATTGTTTAATGCTTCTTCATTTTTTTCCTTCAGTTTCATTTAATAAAAATTTGATCACAAAAAAATTATTACTCTTACCATCATACAAAAAACACAGAAGATATGCAAAATAGTTCAGTGTAATTTTCACGACCGGAGAGCAACAGCATCATTGTCACAGATGCAGACGCTAATCTAATTTTTTTTAAGAGGCCAGTTGAGATTATGAGAGGTACTAAGCGGTTGAACTTGACCAAACACACTGCCACCCACTCTTGGCCATATGACTGGCCCAATCTCCATGAATTCCCCAGCTTTTCTTATATATTTCACACACAGAAATACTCTGCTGCTGAATGGCAAGCGATCTTTGAGCAATGCCACAGAGCAGCCATCCCTGTTCCCAGCGTCAGGAGGAGATGACTTCTGTGCGGCGGCTCCTCAAGCCACAGACATCACTTTTAATTATGACAGGCTGTCACCTGTGCAACCGTGATATCAGGCTGTTATTGTCCTTCTCACTTTGTTCTCTGTATGGACCGAGTTCAAAGAGAATCACCCAAATGCCCTTTTACTTCAAAGGGTTTATTCATTCATTTCCATACTGTTTGGATGATGGTATGTGTAAATTAATTTGAGGAGAACTAATCTTACTTTTATTAATGTTATGTAATCACTACTTTCGAATGTTTTTAAATGGTTTGTAATGTATTAAAAAAAAACACCGAATAAGTCTTCACCATACATTCTCACAAATAAAAAAATTCATTTTCATGTGGGCTGCCGCTAACAGGTGCTGTGTTCATTCAGTTCCCAGCTGGATACCTAAGCTCGACATCTCTGAGTATGATGGCTTAATGGAATCAGATTATAAACTGAAAACGACTAGGAGAAGCATCTCTGATTTGGGTCCATCTCTTATTCTCTTATTCATCTCTTCTTCACTCTTATATAAGAATATGATCTTAACACATGAAATGAGTGAAAGATGGCGAGCAGAAATACACTGGATAGGTGTTGATACTTGGCCTGGGCAAAATAATGATGATGTACAGTGTGGGTAAATTTGACTTACTCCACTATAGCTGTAAGCCTGCCATTCTGTTAGATAAAAGCAACTATTTTCCTGGGTACATGACAGTCGATCTGTGCGTGTGACCACCTTAAATTGAAGAACAATAGGATCGTGTAGCCTGCACTTTAAGTGAAAGGTTGTATTACATGCCATTAAACAAAAATCCCCCAATACACTTATATGAATGTGACATAAGACAATGCATATAGTGTTTAAACCAATTTAAATAACACTTCTATTCTGGTCTTGTATGGGATTTGTAATTAAGCAATTTGTAATTAAGAGATTTTTGTCTCTTGTGATTGTTAGGTCAAATCAGGGTCTTCTTTTCGAGAGCACAAACATAAAATCCAATTATTCTGACATGAAAGTAAGTTTAATTACCCTTGTCTGGTGTAATGCTGATCTATTACATTCATGATTAGGTTCCTATCAGTCACAAAATAATGTGCAGTTATATTATCAACAGAGATTATACAACTTTCTAAGAATAATACCCTGCTGATTCAGACACATCATTCAATGCATTCAAACTACTTATTGTGATGGAAGCTCAAATGAGATCTTCATTTATTCCATTTAAGGGGGGCATTACTGGGCTAATCTTTAAAACACAGTAGCAGGATTCTCAGAGTGCTTGTCCATCCTCTTTGTCAGCCAGATAATGAAGACCAACTGCAGAATCCAACTACATTAAATTGGTCCTGGAGGAATCATGCCACACTGATGCATAACACTGAGTTAACATGCTGGCTGTGGTTAATTATCCACCCAAGACATGGCTGGATTCATAATCAGTTGTCTAAGCCACTGGTTGGAATTATTTGGGGGCAACAAAGAGCAGAGCAGCATTCATGTCCACGGTTACAGAAAGGATTCATATTTCAAAAGCCACACTGCTATTTGGATTTAAGATATTGTATTAATTTAATTGGGAGGAATTCTATGGCAAAGCTCATGCTGGAGGCAGCGATTCCAGCTGCTTGGCCAACTGGCTTCATTCTGTTGGTGCCAGAAGCAGGATGAGAACCTACAGGACCTACAGGAGCCAAACGTTTATTTAGGAATGGTCCTGTAGTCATTCAAATTGGTTTCCCTGTATGTAACCCTAGTTACTGCAGTTGCTGAAATGTGTTACTACAGCAACTGAATCTGATCTAAAGCTAACGGCAGGAGACACATGATGGCTTTGCCCAGTAGGGGGCAGTTTAGCATTCCTAGGAACCTCATAAGAGGTTTATTCTTACAGGTGCTGCAGTTGGGGTCATTTACTTCATCAAGAGAGACCAAGGCTAGGATTCTTGCCGCTGCATTCGCTCTGGCAAAATTTCTGCAATATTATTCAAGTATTGTGCTATGGTAAGACAATGGTATAATCTCATCATCTTCCAACTACTTAGTGTGAAAAGTATCACAAGTGATCACATATATACAATATTCATATTTATTAAATTTTATAATTCCATTTTCTCACTTTTTATGATGAATATTGTGGATATTCTCTCAACAAGACCCCTAACATAGAAGAGAAATACAGATTAAAAAGGAGAGCTACTTTCTTTGTGCGTTTCACATTCGGGAGAAACTTGATATGTTATTAATTTTTGAGTAAGACTTTTGAAACCACAGTTCATTAAAAACAAGTTACAGGCATATAAACTTAGTACCTAGTATTTGTTCCAGATTTGTGAATTTTTGGAAGCAGCTCCTGCGCATTAATTTAAACCCTATTGATTTTGGGCTGAATTCATTTTGTTAACATTGTTTTTCCATTTGGCTAATATACTAGATGTTACATTTCACATGAATCAGCATTTATCCATCCATCCATCCATCCACCCGTCCATTATCCATCCATTCATTTTTCATAACCCATTATTTAGTACAGGCTTGGACCCTATCCCAGTCAGCACAGAGCAATGGGCTGCATGCCAATCCACTTGAGGGTGCATGCAATCATATATTATGGACAATTTACAGGCACAGATTTATCTAATTTCATGAATTAGAAACCTGTAGGATACTTCTGCAAACATCGGGAGAATAAGCAATCTCACAAACACAGTCCATCCTTAGCTCGAAACAAACTAGCAGCCTGTACAGTACATTGTTTACACTGGACCCCAGTGAAGGAAATTGTGCCCAGCCATTAGGCTGATGGGCCAGAGTTCCCGCCATGATCTGGGCAAAAGAGGCAGAGACACAGGATGTATGTGGTAATCAACTGATGTAGGACGGACATAAATCACTGGGTATACACACACTGAACAGTTTATTAAGAAGACTAGACTAGTACTGGATAGGAGCTCCCTTTGCTCTCAAAACTGCTTCAGTTGTGCCTGGCAATCCACAAGATGTTGGAAACATTCCTTTGAGATCTATTCCATGCCAACATGATCACATCACAGAGTTTCTCCAGATTCTTCAGCTGCACATTCACACTGTGAATCTCCTCTTCCGCCCCATCCTAAGGATATTCTATTGGTGACTGGGAAGGCCACTGAAAACTGAAGTCACTGTCATGTTCACTAAACCAGTTTGAGATGACTTGGGCTTTGCGATACGGTGTGTTATCATGTTGGAAGTAGCCATTAAAACACATTGGCAAATCATGTCCGTGAAGAGATGCATATAGCCTGCAACAATACTCAGATAGGCTGTGGAATTCAAGCGACGATCTATTGGAATCAGCAGGCCCAAGCCTTGTCAAAAAATCATTCCCCACACCATTACACCACCACCCCCAGCCTGGACTGTTGGCACAAGGCAGGTTGGGTTCAGGAATTCATACTGTTGACAACAGATTCTGACCCTACCATCTGTGTGTCACAACAGAAATCAAGATTCATCAGACGAGCCTACGCTTTGTCCAGTTTTCAGTTATACATTATATGCAGAAAATAACATTTAGTATTAGATGTATTCTTATTTATTCTTACGGTTGTGCAAGTAACAGAACCCTACTTAATTTCATTGATAAAGACCATGAGTCACGCTTGGTATGCACAGCACATGTTCACTAAAATTCAACCTGAGCTGCAAGTTTAGTTAACATTCATGCACCCCCTTCTGTTTGGTATTCATTCACCAACTAGGTCCTGATGACAGAAAAATACACAGAATGCATTTTGCATATAAAAACTGATGTTACATGGTGATGTCTGCTGAAATATGTAAAGTCACATGATGAAAAGTCTGAAATGTAAAGTGTTTGGGTCATTATGGGATGCCATGTACATATTGCTTTTCCTTCCAACCAACCTCCAATTATCGTTGATTGTTATTAAACCTATATACTGTATACCACCAACTTGTTCTTTAAAGCCCTTCAAGCGTTAGATGTTTAAATGTTTGATAGACTTGTGTCCTTTAAACAAATATGTGGAAGCCTATAACAGTTTATAATTCACGCTTTTGTTTCTGGCTCTTTTGTAATTATTAAGAATACTTTATTGAAGGTTGACACATTTATCATAGCTTGTAAATTTAAGAAGCAGAAATATGCTCATTTGAGGGAAGGTATTTCCATTTAATATGCATATGCCTACAAATCTGTCAAACAGAAATGCAATGTTGAAAAACATGACAAATTGATTAAGATCGAAACAGCAGCTATTTGCACCTAATTAACTGATTAGTCAACCAGCAGTACAGTTGGGATGACTGAAAATCGCAATGTACCTTTTGGTTTTAGGTTTTTATGTAATCATATAATCTACATGTCTGAGCAATGGAGTTTAAACAAGGGTTTGCAAGAAATGTTGTGGTTCAAGCAACACAATGGAGGCACTTCTTCAGCCATTTGAAACAAAAATAAACCTAGCAGATTTGTTGTGTGGGTATTATTTGAAGCTTTTAATTTTTGTTCTGTACCATGAACAGAAACTGTTGCTTCCAGTTTTGTACTTTATTTCTTCATTCCTGGAGGATTTTCTACTGTAAGTGACCGTTTGGATGATCTACGTTTTACCGTGTGCTACCAAACTTACACTATGGTGCAACACACGCGTGTGGTTCGCATCTGTTCATTGTGATCGACTTGGGAAGAGCTGAGGATCTAGTCTGAGCAGACAATGCTTGTCTGTCACAAAAGCAATAGCTAACCATCAGTCACAAATACTTTAGTTATGTTTTTTTACTCCCGCACATTCATTTAAGGCCTCAGTACTCTCCTCTCCTGCACTGAAAATGTGCCACCTACTGTAACACGTAGCATTCCTAACTTTTGAAAAATAAAATAAGATCATGAAAAGAACGGCATGGTATGTAATGTAGAATAAGAACGAAATTTTGCCTAAAACTAGGAAAGCCACTTTAGCTCAAGTCCAGACCATTTGGCAAAGGGAGTAGGGGAGTACTACCTGTACTATTACACAGTTCTCTCTCATTTTCAGGGCAGAGCAGATGAATGAGTGGCGAAGGGCTGACAGTAAACAAAATTACGTATAAAAAGCCAGGGACTTGAGTGTTTGGGTTTTGGGAGGAAAACAATCCAGTAAGATTGTGGACAAAAAGGAACGAGGAGTTCGAATAAATACCTGGTCATGTGGCTGTCGAAGTGACACGAGTCCCTGGGATGGTCCCCTTACTCATCTGCGTGATATGTACAGTAGCCACAGATGAATTGCATTAACCATGGAATAGCCTGGTGCATTTAAGGCTCACGTTTTAAGTAGAGGACACCAGATGTAGTGCATAGACATCACTGAGATCAATGCCACAGAAATGTTACATTTCTTTGTGATGAACTTGCTTTCAGTAGACAGCACATTCTCTGCCTACTGATGTTTTTGCCAGAATTGGCAAGTTCTGGTAAATTCTGGAAAGTTTTGTTCACACTGTTGGGCAGTAGACTTGTGTCAACTGAAATAAAAGGTGTCGTTCATCAAAGAGCAAATTATACGGAGACGGGTTTGTTTCTGTTCTTGCTCTGGCTTTTCCTCCGGACATCTTTGTTCTGCTCGACAATAAAGAAAAGTCTTTAAAATTGTTAGGCACATTATAAAATTGTTGTGTTTCTCAAATCACCTGCCCATAAATAAATACTTTTTTAATGGTGCACCTTGAAAAACTGAGTGTGGTATTAAACTCAGATGTCTCTTAAACTGTATTTTATCCTTTTCCGTCAAATGTAATAACCCTATGGATCAAAATGTCTTCTGAGGCACCCCCTCAACTGACTGTGGAAATTGTCTTTCCAGCAGAGATTCTTGATCACTCAGTTGATTAACTTAACACTCATGTCCTTCAGACCTGTACAGTTTTCGAACAGATGACCCTACATACTAATGAGGCTAATGGCAAAATTAGATGCCGTTAGTGTTTTCCCTTGTAGACCACAGCTTGGAGCTACATCATCCTCACAGTACATGTCAGGAGAACAATACAGGAGATTTCTAAGTGAATCCCTCAAATCCTTCTAAATCCTTTAGTTTTAATAGTGCCTTGAGATTACATTGAATTATTTTCTTACAAAAGGGAAATCCATGACAAGGAAATAGTTACGTGGGACAAAGCTCTCTCTGCAGCAAAGCCTCTTTTGTGTCTTCCCAGGAAAAGCTTCCTGTGATGCAGAACAGCATCCACTGCCTCTACGTACTGTGATGACAAGCAATGTTCAGGTTTTGGCCCCTAGAGGTTACCTGTGTCTTGTGCATATCTGGTGTTCACCATAATAGTTATTTTCTTGCACTAACGTATGCACTAATGTACTGTGTTTTGTTCACTTTCAACAAATTTGTTAGAGATGAAAAAGAATTAGTTTCAGCTGTATCAGCTGAGATATAATCAGGTGTTGCAGTCGCAGGATCAGTATATAATTCACAAGCTACATTTGCTTTGGGCTTCAGTCTTTTTCCTCCCAGCGCCAAGATTTTTGATGTTTGAGGTGTTGCTTCTTTTCAAATGTATGACAATAAAACTATTTTTACTGAATTCTTTGAGACTCACACATACTAAAATAGTTTATTTTGTAATTGATATGTTGTAGGATTTAAATCTTATATAGAATCTTGTAACTTGTTTTGATTATGGCTGACACATTTTTTTTAAATAACCCATAGAGCAGCCTATTCAGCATGCATAGAACAAAAATCCTGTAGCTCAAAGACACACAGTTAGACTTCCAAAGAAAGAAAAATCACATCCAAATAATGCAAAGAATCTACAGTCAAATCTTGTTCAATTTTATCATCACTGAAATCCTGAAATCCCCCGCTTCTTGTGAGTAATGAAATTCTTTTTTTAGCTTCTACAATCAGTTGCTAGATTGTGCTATTTTCATACGCCGTTGTCCTAGTTTAA
>JAODUD010000095.1:16501965-16513479 GCA_026784285.1 Stomatorhinus walkeri | reverse complement strand
TGTGTATATATATGTGTCTGTGTGTATATATAAATAATATTGCAGAGTTAATGATGGCTGATTTGTTTTCCCTCAAGTACAACATCGAAACAGCTATTTCCTGAACACGCAATGAAATCTTTATTCAAAATGTCAAAAATGTCAAAATAATAGACCTTAATTAGATTAACGGAGAGCTATGCACCCAAATCTGGAATATGCATATCCCCCCCAGGGACTGAGCCCGACACCTTCACCCAATAGGGTTTTAAATTGGCTGGCATTGCTGAAGAAAAGCCCGCGATCTGCAGCCTTCCCCCAACATGATGCCTGTTACATGGAACATAGCGAATGAAGCTTTCCCTTCCTCATCACAAATATTCTTATCAAAACATTCAGTCTGTTTACTTTGAGAAAACATCATTCAGTTAAAATGAGAATGACTTACATCTATCTTATAGCTGAAACCCCAGCTTAATTTCATGTATGGGAACCCCTTTTGGAATTTCACAGTTTACATCCCACTAGCATTGATTTGGCGTTTTGTGTTTCTAGAATGTTCTATTTAGGTCATAGAAACCAGAGCCTGAATATGCTTACCATGATGTAGTAGTTAGAGATCTCAAGGAAATATTCTTTGACCATTTTTATATGAAGCATTAGCATTTCTTTTTAAGCATGAGCCATCTTGATACACATAATCTCTCAAAAAATGTTTCAGTACACTTATAAATTTATAATATATTGCAACCAAATGAGGGAGAATTCACTGTAAGTTCACTGTAAAATAGGTCAATGCATTGTGCAGTTTCCCAGCTCCTATCGTAATGGCAAGTGCTTTTCGCATGATTAAGGTTTTCTTTCCATAAATTCAAATAAATATTGCAGAGATTTAATCTGTGTTGGTTTGGTTTTAAGTAAGTACATTTTCTTGAATTAAGTATTGTCAAAAAATACCAGTAAGCAGAATGCACTTGGAAAATAATTAAAGATTTTTTTGGGATTTTAGACACACACACACACACCTACACACACACATACAAACACACAATGTGTCTTATAGTTACCATAATCAATTACTAACAAGTGCCATTTGGATAATATATATCGCTCTTTGCCCATTTCCAGTGACAATTATACAGCACTCTAAACAACTGTCCTTGTTTCGTAAGAGTGCATTAATATAACACAAATTAAAAATCGATAGACCATTAGGCACTTTCTATCATGATACAGCATCAGTTGAACAGTCAGTGACAGTTCAGTAATTGCATTAAAATCCTCTTTGTGAAGATCCATCTCAGTTACAAAACAACTAAAAGATAAATGTGGCTTTTATCAGTTATCTAACTGAAGACTTGCTAAGGCAAAAAAACTCATCTGTGCTTTTACAGAAAGAAGAAAAAATCAACCATTTTTGTATTTCTCAAATGCGAACAAAACACAAAAGCAGCCCTGGTGTTTCTACGGTCAATGAAAAAAATTATGGCACTTCCTGTGTTATCAAAAAATATTAGAGGAAATATGGTATTGTACAACTGAACAGTATGCAATGCGTTTTGCAAGCAAATAATAAGCAGCAGTCAATTACTATTCTGCCTTTATCAGAAAATCACAACGGCCTCACATATCCTCATAGCAAAGGTTGTTTTTGTTTGCCTGTCCATAATGAACAAATCCAACATTCTAAAAAAGGTTTCTGAAAGCAAGCCTTGAATCCAATATAAAACAACAGCAGTCATATAATAGATAATAGCAATGTTGAATAATCAGTTGCTGTATCTATAAAAATGTATAACAAGCTCTCCCCCTTGATGTCCACGTGGACAATTAAGACAGGGAAGACCAGACTCTAAAGCCTGCCTCACCAACACAAACAACCAGGCTTTAATCAGTGCTAAAATGCAAATCTTTGTCTTGTTTATGGGTAGATAATTGCATATGGAAATGCAATAATATCAGATTTGGTTGGTCATTCTAGAGATGGACGATGGGAAAAAGATGCTCAGCATTTTTGTTATTATTATTATTATTGTTGTTGTTATAAAGTTTATATATTATATATTATAGAGATTTGGTGTCCCTTCTCAATTTCACGGACTGGGTCTTGTTTTAAAAGACCAATGGCACAATGTGTTTTTGTTTCCTCTTGTAATATTCATTATTAACATTAGGCAGTGTGCTTCCAATTTAAGCCTTAAAATAACCTTTAAAATAACCTTATTTTTTACAAATGGCAGTCAGTTGTGCACCATATATTTGAACAGCAATCATGCTATGCACACCTGAAGAGAAATTCACGCACTATGCTGGCAGGCAAACGTTTTTATCAGACTTAAACTTGTTACAGATTCATACGTCTCTAAAATTTATCCTTGACAAGTTTAAAGCAAATGAGTCAATCAGACAAGGCTGATTTTGCAGCAAAGGTAGTCGTCAGGCTCCAAGGTCCTGAAATGAATGCTGAACAGCTAATCAGACTCGGAAAAAAAGTCAGTGGCAAAAACAGTTACTTCTCCAATTTGGCACAATTCAGCTTTCAGGCCTGAGATGATGAGCACCTACTGCTCAGTTTGCTGATACCTGATCCGGAACAGGGGGTGTGCTGCTATTGTCAGGAGATGAATTGTCTTCCCGATGAACTTTAAGCAGCATCTAAAAGTGTAGTCTGTCCCAAGCCTTTGCAGTTTCTCCAGCAGGACTGAAGTGCCAGGACAAATTAACTGATCACCTTTCATCCATCAGCCCATTTCCTAACACCTATCAACCCATTTTACTCTTAGGATCTTCACTAATACTGTAGAGATAAATAGATCAGGGCTTGGTTTGCTATTGTATAACAAATACCTTTAGAGATTGTTTTTAAAAATGTGAATAGGCCTGCACTTTGGTTCTCTGTAAAACCACTGTTTGCATTTTTTGCCCTGTTTTGTTCTGGCCTGAGCTTCTTACATGATTTTTCTCTTCTTACATCATGCCTTTACAGCTTCTGCTCTGTTCACTGTTCAAGGCTGAGGAGGACAAGAAGAATATCTCTAAAGGTTTAGCCAAATGTCAGACTTGTATTCTGGATGAGACATGTGGCATCTGCTGCAGACTGAAAAGCAAGTCCCCCTTCTTTATTATATACCACGGGTGGAAATCTGTGCTGAAGTCCATTCCCCCATTATAACAATAATCAGATGATTTTTATTATCAGTTCTGGGAACTCGACTGATATTTCTGAACTGTAAAATAATAATCCACTAATAAATTCCATGGATATGTTGGTCAATTGCTTTAAACAAACTACTACAATTCACAAAAGTGACTGTAAACACTTTGAAAACAAAATTAAAATAAAGGAATGAACAGGACACTATATATCACACTATATGCATATACATAATTATTTTTGCATACACACATACATAAATACATATATACATACATACATACACATACACATATAATGTGATGTATCCTGTCCTTAGTGTCATGCTCTTCTTTGGTGAGTTTTCACTAAAATAAAGACATGAAACTAAGGATTTTGACTTTTCCTGTTCTCCCTATACATCAGCTGTCCATGAATATCTGAGCCGCAGATTTAAGAGGTTTTCTACAACGCGACGGACCGACGCATCCAGTCCTACGTGGGCCGTTCATGGTTAATGAAGCACAGGTAATTCCTGACACCGAGGATGACAGGAATGATTAAAGAGAGCCAGCTGAACACAGAGGAATTCAGGTCTCTGCCTGCTTTGGTTTCTGCTTTAGATCGCCCATCACCTTTTTTGCAGCAATTTATTATAATTGTATACTGACATTGGACTGGCTCTCCCACCCATGCGGCCTGCTCTAACTCATGAAAATCATAATAGAAACCTCTACTGTGTATAATATTTGGCTGCTTTATGCTTCTACCCCTTTGAAAATAATCTATAATTGTTTTCTATGAAATACTGTTCATTCTTCCTTGTCTTAGTCTTCCTTTCAAAAGACTTAGAAGAAACTAGAATATTACTGCCATTCTTTTTCTAAATAAAACAATGTTATTTATAAATAATGATGTTTTTTTTTTTATCCCATTATGCCTCAGATATTTTAGATGTGTACAATCCTACACTAGGGATTAGGTCCCCAGCATGGTGTCCTCATGTATATTACGTTGTTCTATTGTGTAATATATTTTGCTCTTTAATCTTTAAGCTCATTTTATTCTATATTCCATTAAAAAGCTTAAACAGAATTAAAGCATGTTGAATGAAATGTAAGGCTGAATGGCTGAATTAGTGTTATGCTTCATCATTTATTTATTCTTCTGTTTACTCGGTGAATGCCTTAAGCCAGAATGATCTGGCTAATACACATAAAGACAACTGGATTCTTCCCGAAGCCCATGCAGATAAGTGACCTGCTAAAGGGTACAACAGCTGTATCCCACTAAAGATCTGATGCTCTAAGCAAGGGACAAACACGCTAATTTCCCTAATTATCACTTCTGTGCAGATACATTCCTAAATTGCTCCAATACATTCCCATATGTGTAACAGATTGGATATCAGAAAATTGGAAGCCACTTTCCAGAAATAAACAATGCACAAACATGAGAATAAAGCGTACCATTATGCAATTACTTACATCTACTCCAAAGTGTTTGTTAGCAGTGAATCACAAAGCTCATTTCAAACACTTACAGATAACACAAGTTCTCATTGTGAAACTTAGATAAGGTAAAATTATTCTCATTGTAAAATATTTATGCAAATGATCAGTTTCTTGCTAGAGTCCTTCATTCTTCTTAGATACAACATGGGTGTATATTATTACTATTATTATTATTGTTGTTATTATTTTTGTGATTGTTATAAGATTGCTATAAGAAACAGATAATTTTATCTTCCATAATTTGAATGCCATGCGATTCTGCAGTATACAACATTTGAATGCATCCTGCAGTTCTGTAATAAAAAGTAACACGATCTAAAAATTTGAGACAGTTTTGAAGAGTAATGGAAATATTATAAATTTGATGACATCATTTGTGTTACACAATACATACATACAGTACTGTATATTACATCCATCCATTTTCTATACCCACTTGTCCTATAGGGGTTGAGGGGGTCGACCCTAATCTATTATATGTTGTACTATGCAGTGTACTACAATATAGTTGCGGAGATATTCTGTGTATAGAAAATATTTTAGGAAGCCCAGCTGTTTAAGCGACACCAAATCGGTTATTTGTGACTCCCTTTGGACGCTATATCTTGCTAAGACGAATTTTCGAATTTTACGATAACATGTGCCCAACTTCCCAGAGACATATTTCAAACTACAAAAACAAAAGAATGGCCTAATTTACATGAAGGTGACAGGTGGCAGTTTATTTGATCAGTTATGATTTTATGCCATGATTGTAACACGGGGACATGAGTGCCTCCATTATTGTTTAATTTCCCCCAAATAGCCTGCAAATGAAGATGCTTCTAACATGTTAATTAAACAGCCCATATTGTTTGCTTACAGCTCTTTCCAACCTGGAGAAAATGCAAATGAACACTGATGGTGATTTCGAAATAGCTGCAGGGGCATATAAAATAATCAGCATATCTACATGCCGGCATTCAAAGACGACGCGGTGAGGAGTGATAAAATTAACTCTAGGTGTTAAAACTATTGACAGCCTCATTTGCAAATTAACAGGTTGGGAAAATATTGAATTTCACCAGAAACCTACTAGGATTTGTACGCCATCTGTGTGCAATATATGTATGTATATGTATGCATGTATATACTGTACAAATTTAATTCAAATTATTATTCCTTAATAATTATAGCATAATCAGAAAGGAATGAAGGGGACCAAACCTGAAATTATATTAAAACTAGGAACATCATCCTTTTATTATGTACTGTGGGGTCTGAGAAGACAGACGCTGCATTGCTTGATACTATTAGTTAATAATTTCTGCCCCAGAGGAGACAATCCAGATCATGAAGAAGACTCTCTAAGTCCTTCGAGATGCCTACTTGAATGCTTACCATTTGCCAGTGCTGCCTAACCTCTCCTACTTTATCTTCCTTTTGTAGTCTCTTCTTCTGTTGTTTATTCTCACAACCATAAATCTCCACATTTTCTATCCCTGCTCACACCCATTACAAACTTACCAAAATAGGTGACCTTTCTGTCCTCATGCCCTGCAATGCAGTGATGCAGGCACCATCCATTTTGGATGATACGCCTACAAACGAACACTTGAATAATAAGCTACCTTCTTTATCCATTCCATCGAATGCCACCTCTTCAGAAATCATATCTTAAACTCAGACGTAGATTTCATACCAATTTGCAATTAAAATTGAGTAAAGGAGTCATGTATATTTTCTCATGTTAAATGTTTAAATTGTGCCTTTACTTATACCTCTTTCTACACGCTGTTGTACGTATGTTGTCCCATGCTGAACATAAGCTGGTTACACTTGACTGAAGTGCAGAATTGCTGGTAAACAGGAGCTGTGTTTATGCAGTCCATCCACTTGAAACTCCACAGTAACACGCCATTTTATAATTAATATTTAAGTACAACATCGTATAGTGTTTCAGGATGAGTTTTTAAGTGCATGGTACAAAACAAAATAAGCACAACAAAAAGAAATAATGTATTCAGCTCTGGTAATTGTTTCACTGAGAGACATTAAGAAATATATAACAAGAGAAACTTTCACATACAAACAGAAAATTCACAAAGATAAAGGACTAGAACATGATGTTCATCACTGTTTGGTTGATCATAAAACTGAAATTGAGAACTGAAATGAATGAATGAAATGCCTGTTGCTGGTTTATGACATGTTTCATGCACTGTATTTCTGGCAATTTCATGCAATAATGGAGCTATTTTAAACAGAAGACCAGAACCCCAGAAACTGGCAATGTGATTCTGTTTTTATGATGTAAGAATTAGTTAGTTATTGTACAATTAAGCATAATTATCTACATGGAGATAATACATTTATATGGTAACAATAATGTATGATAGTGAAAAATAGTGTTGCTGCATAGAAAAGTACATAATATCCAGTCACACTGTATATTGCTTATTTAGGTTAATTTTGTTTTTGAAAATGTAACACAAAGCTAATAGCTGAAATAGTTCACACTTCGAAGTTTGCAGAGAATTCTGTTCAATATGCCTGTCACTGCAGGTTCAGCTTGGCTTCTGTCACTGACTGCCTGCGTAACTCAGCTGGGTTTTATTTAGCAGTCCTCTGTTAATACCCACTGGATCACTGCCTCCTGCAGACTTGGAAGGGACCTGCTTGTTATCCAAGCTTATGCCAGGCTTCTAATCAGCGCTTACTCTCCTGCCCTACAATGCGTAAAATGACCTGAGTCGATTGAAATGGATTCGATATCCCAAATCAGGGGAAAACAAAAGGGCATTCAAGCCGACTGTATTTCAGACACGGAGCTGGTGAGCGGCACAGAAATGCTGCAAGCCTCAGCTTAGGTTTTTGCATTTCCATAGCAATCAATCACCAGCCTTGCGCCTGCATCTGCTTCTGTTGAAGAAACCCAGCACAGACTGGACTAATTTGCTTGTTAGGACTTGATGAAGGGTCAGACAGGTGGTCAGGGCAGTTCCAGGGAAGCGGTGGTCTCTGTATAGTATAAGGGTATATAGTCTTTGTGATGATTTTAGGTGCCTCTGGTGCTACCACAACCTTTTGGGATTGTTCTGTTTTATTTTTGATTGGTTATTTTTAGTTGCTGTTATGTTCACCTTATACCTTATACCTACTCACATGACGGAGCTCTGCCCTTCAACCAGCCACATTTGTAATAACAATAGATGTTAACATACAAAAAGAAGACATCAGCTCCCGTTCTGCAGTGAATGTTGTGTGACATCAGAGGCATCAAAGTGTAGTGTGATCAGAAGGTTGGTTTATAAGGCACATGGTACCATTTATTAGACCCCAGAGTGCAGCCTTACAATGCATAATGGAAACTAGAGGCTCATTACAGCTCATGAGGCTTCTTCCACTGGCCTCTGCTGACAGCTGTGTGCACTGTGGCACAGCGAGATTCACTGCATCATCTTGGCTCTGGCCCCTGCTGCCTTTCATCCTTGCAGGTGTGGAAGCTTTGTGGAAAAGCACCTCAGCCCGAGCCAGACTCATTAATAAGAGAGTGTAACACCTCAGGTTCTTCTAGTGATGAACAGATCCACAGAACGCAGTCATAGGGGGCAGGAACAAGATGGTACCCTAGGATTGTAACGGAGAGAAAACTAAACAACAGGAAACAGACCTTCCTACCTTCTGACTTAAACACACACGGAGGAATAGCTATAAAAGTTAGACCATTGATTCCAGTCACTCTCAATTAACACACAGTAACCTTTTTATAATCCTGAATAATTAATCATAGCTCAGGAAAAGGGCCTGTCCCCAGAATTTGCCCCTCCCCGAAACATCCACACCCTCCTCAAGTTTCATCAGGTGACAGATTTGTGTTGGTGGAGCAGAGCAGGAGCACAGCAGGACCAGTTGGAGGAAGACAGTAGGCAGATGTTTCCTTCTTGCCTCCTTGCTTGGTGTCTTACAGACAGTAAACTTCACTTCCAGGTCTGTTAAAGCTGAAGCTGGATAATGAAATATATCGAACGAACGGGGTCTCCTTCTTTAAAGACTGCCTGTCAAATAATAAAATTCTGGCAACCAATCCAACATTTAAAGAATAACAGTCAGCTGGGCAGGCCTCCCAGGTACAGAAGATTGATGATAAGCTAAAGGGATGTTAGCTGTGTAGTTACCCTCTTGCAAACGATGGACAAATTATCTGACCTTTAAAAGATTCTCTTTACAGGTACCTGCAGAGAAAGGCTAGTGGGTTTTGGTTGAATAATTACTCATTATTCTTGATTAATGGCCTCACCGTCAGGATTAATCAATCAATTTTTATTATAGAACATTTTTAGAAGTGGCTCGTCACACGGCTTGTGACGGAAAACATTTCCTAGCAGGATTTTAAGAAGAAAAGAAAGAGAGCCAGTTCATGAAAACTGGAAGATTCTTCGCTGACCCCGTAACAAGCTATAATGTGAAACTTCACAAAAATAGCTCAACATAAAAATTGATGGTACGTGTACTTTGCTTTGGACTGGGAGGTCAGTGTGGTGTCTCTGACAGGATGGTCTCTGAGGATGTGAGGACTTCCCGTTCAGCACATACCCATGGTGGGAAGGTGCTACTGGCGGTTAGGCTGCTCAATGATCAGGTGACATATCGTGAGAGGAAAACAGCGAAAGACAGGGTAAGGTGAGCTGCGGGGCAAGAGCTACAAAACAAAATAGCTACAGGTTTAACTGACGGCATTCACAGACGGACTGAGGTTGTGAAGACGACCAAACACCTTAAACACCACTAGGAGCAGGATAGATTAAAATGGATAGTAGGTCTGGTATATATGGTTTTAAGAAAGGTATTTTTGTAAAAGAGTAATATGTCTCTGTTCTTATGGATCAAAAAAAAACAATGAGCAAGTAAAAGCAGGTAGAATCCCATTTAAGCTTGATAATTTCACAGATAACCACTGAAATACTGCTAAAACTGCGAGAAAAAAGTATGATTCCATTATTACGGCATGTAAGCCTTGCTTGATTTTAATACACCTGAGCATTATGCACATGAAAATGAAATTTAATTATAGTGTGTATAAATGGCAGCACATAGCAGAGGTCCCTGTTATAAGCTGTTAGCGTTCATTGTGAAGTCATAACTTTAACAGCATACGGCTGATTATATGGGGCAACGTTTAAATGGAAGGAACTAAATAGGTTTAAAAGGACCAAGGTGAGTCGGTGTGCCCTTACTCTCTATGAGGCATAATGGACAGAGTGCTGATGACCTGCGGTGACACTATGGCTAATCCTGTGGCCCGCCATCATCAGAGCTGAGGGCTAGCATCTCTGTTTGTGTGGGTTTTCTCTGGATCCGATGCTCTCTCTCTCCCTGAATGAAGATATAAGTCTAGGTGGACTGGTGCCTGTAATTTGTTTTGTAACGTATGGCTGAGTGTGTGAATGTGACCCATGATGGAATGACATCCCATCCAGTGTGTGTAACTGTCTGTCGTGTTGCAGGGTTTCCCGGGATCCGCGGGCTGCTGAGACCCAGCATATGCAGCTGTGCTGTGATCAAGGATAAGCAGCAATTGGATGAGCAGTTATGGAAAATGTTTGGATGCTGGTGATATTTTATGGCTTGAGCTTACACACTCATGTCACTTATGTCAATGTCACACCATCTCAGACTGCAGATTTTCCTGCATGGATCCGCCAGCCATTCACCACACCTGAATACTGATGAACTGTTCTGGTCCCAGATTACATGCATATGCTTGGATAGCCTTGCTTACACTGAATGTGGGTTGACTTTTGGTTCCACTGCTGTTTGACCTCTTAGCTCGTTTCTCATTTTTGACCTTTGACATTTTTTGAGTCTCTCCACGTACTCTATTTGCACCTGATCTCACTGCACCTGGCTTTTAACTTTCAACTTGGATAACGTTTCGCTTTTTGGAATCAAACCCAGCACCAGGACTCTTCCTGTAAGTTTCTTGTCTCCTTGACAGTCGTCATATATAATACACAATATTGGTATTGGCGTCATGAAAAATCCAATCACACCAACAACAATTCCAGAATGAGTGCAAGAGGGTGCAGGATTGAGTGCAATCATAGGGACTGATCATCAGCACTGCTAACAGGTGCCGTAAATAATGACAAACCCTAATTGCATCTGGTATTTCCCAAGCAGGTGGAACAGCACTGGATTCTACAGGGGAACTAGAAGCACGTTATACGTGTGTGAATAATACGCTTCACTACATTATATTTTAACTTATGGGAACGTTGTACATTGATACCTAACCTGTAAATTACTTTAAGAGTAAATAAAACTTACAAAATGTCACTTTTATGGATTTTCTGTAAACCATTTAACACTGAAAGAATCAGGAGCCTTGCAGCCGCGGTGTTGCTGTCAGAACATTCATCTGTGATATGGGAGTTTGGGATTTAGGTCTAGCAGAAGGCAGAAATAAATACAGATTTTGTATAAGGACTTTTTTATAAGAAAATCTGCTTTTATATATCGACAGTGCCCTGCGTTTCCAAGAAATGGCTCGGCACGCATTGTGACCCTGCACTGGATAAGCAGTCCATAAATAAAAATGGTTACGATGAAGTTACCGCATGTAGTAGGATGAATGGAATGGTGAGCTGCCAAAGAATTTCTTATGTTGATAATATGTACATCTCTACGGCGCATGAAAAGGAAAAAGTAAGATTCTGAATGAATACAAAAGTCTTTCTGACAAAAGTTCATAAAAATATTAAATAAAAAAATGTCAGGGTTGCGTCATGAATCGATTTGGCGCTGCAAGCCTTGAGGGCTACAATTTCAGTACTATAAAAGTAGAAACTCTTAAATTGGAAATGCATTTGCATGAATTCTCTGACATTTACCTTTTTATAATGACAC
>JAODUD010000095.1:16423428-16441691 GCA_026784285.1 Stomatorhinus walkeri | reverse complement strand
CCCCCCCCCCCCCCAAGCTGAAAATGAAGGGAGAACAGAAGGTCCAAAGGTCTACATCAGCATGACAGAGATAAAATAAACTTGGACTGCACGAGCAGGAGCGCTGACCTTTGGTCTGAAATGTGTTAATGTGTGTTTAGGTTACCTATGGGCAAATTCTGTGCAGCTTGTTTTTACTGTATATGTTAAAGCAAAGTTAATAGTACAGTGGCTAACCTTTAATAAGCTTTCCTCCATATTGAAATCCCAGTCCACATGTAAAGGAAAGCCTAATATTATTATTATGACATTGCATCAGTACATTAAATTTATAAAATTGTGTAGTCTTTAATTTTATTTATGCTTTTATTTTTGCATAGAGCATAATTGTGTGTAGAAAAGTGCTTAGAGCTTAAGGTCCTTGAGCCGTGTCATGCACTCATCTGCTTTTCATGCTAACATAATCTCATGTCATATTCATAAGTTTAATAGCTAATCAGTGTGACGTTCCATTGACTTTAAGCAATGGGGATTGTGTTGCCACATTTCTGTTAATTGCATCACCGCGTGTTTGTTGTTGGGCCGCTGACTCATTTGCGATGACAAGCCTAGCTTTGTGCGTCCGCTGTTGTTACACGGTACCTCCTTTCTAAATGTGTAACACGTTGCGCATTTAAAAAAAAAAAACAAAAGATTGTATGTCGCAATACAACAATTCCGAAGGATATCTGGATAACACGACGGCTTTGCCATAGTGGGAAGGCACGAGTCAGCTTACAAATCAATAGTCTTATAATGATGACTCTGCCATGAAAACTGTATTATGAAGATGATAGAGGATGAATTAAGACAACAGAGTAAGGCCAATTGAAATGAAGTATGACGTAGCTTCTTTTTAATTGTAGATTGAATGTTGTTGTTTTGACACTATGCATTGCAAACAAAGTCCACACGTGTGCTTGAATTTGTCCCCTAACAGCCATGAAGTCTGGAGGCACCCAGCTGAAGCTCATCATGACTTTCCAGAACTATGGCCAGGCCCTGTTCAAACCCATGAAGTGAGTAGCTCCCTTCGTAATGGCATCGGTGCCTCTCTGATTGGTGTACTCACTTTAATGATAGGTACCTGTGTATTTGTAGTCAGCAATTGAGGGCACCTAGTTGAAACCACATATTTTATTCTTATTTAACACTTAACGTTCCATTATGTTTACTTATACAAGTACGTAGTAATAATTGAACTGCATTCATAAATATTATCTTTAAATAAAATAGGAAATCTTGTAAATGTTTAGTAGAAGGTCGATTATGCCTCGTTAAGTGAAGTTTCAGCTACAGGATTATGCATGTTAACCTTAGAATGAATGCTTCCAGATATTTGAGAGGCTAACCAGTATTAATAGATCAGTTTTAATTTTAATAGTGTGGTTATTACTATTAAGATTTTAATTTTGAGGTTTTAGGTGTTTAGGCTCAATCAAAGCAAATCAATAGATTTGTAAGAAAATATTGTTTCCTCATAAGAAATGAAGTGCTGCATTCTTAATTATACAAGTATGATGTAGCGTACACGGTCTCCATTAGATTATAATGAGGAATTGATTTTCACTTGTCAAATTGTAAGCTGCATTTTAAAGGTTATTCAGCTGCATTGAGATGACAATTTCAGAAAATCCTAATTTATAGAGGAAAAATGTTGTGACCCACTAAGGTACATCTCCCATGGGATATTAAGAAATCACACAGTGCCTTGATTTTTTTTTTTTTTTTTTGCAGAAAATTATCCCTAAACTCTTGTTCAAAGTGCAGAGTTGGATTCCTCATAAATGTATTTTTCCCTCCACCTGCTCCTCTATAACTGTACAGAAATGCTGCCCCTGTCAGTGTTTTGCCGCGACAAAAGCTAGAATGCGCTGCACCATGTAATGACTTCAGCACCTGCTGTTTCAATAGACTCCCTGCTGACTGCTTAAGTTCTGGGATTCAGAAATGTAGCGGCATATTGATCCCGCAGCTGTCTTGCGTGAGCTCGGCGCAGGGCTGGCTCAGAGACGTCTCGCCGCGTGCAGCGGGGCTGTCCTCGTGATGCCGTGACAGAGAGAGCGTCCGGGGTGGGGGGGGAGGGAGGGGGCTTTTTCCTGCGTGTCAAGAGGCCTCTTATGGAGGGAGTTACAAGACACTGGAATTATGGTGTCAAATTTGAGAATTAAGCGGCGGCGCCGCCACCAGATGGCCGCGGCTCGGGGTGCCGCAAAGGGAGTAGATGGCGGGTCTGGCCCAGTGCTGGCGGGGTGAGGGAGCTGGGAGCTGCAGACACAAGCTGCCTGGTCTGGTAACATGTCGGTTGGGGCGACACAGGGGGGGCGCTAGACCTACTGCAGGTCCCTGGGCCAGGCCAAGCGTGATCATTCTAGTAGATGCTCTAGACGTGCGTCTAAACATTGTCTGCTTCTCGAGTATTTATTGCCATGGAAGATTCCTTATTTCTATGTGAAGTATTTGGGGATAAAACGCAAATTTATATTATAATGGACTTGGAAAAAATCCCAGCAAGATAAGCACACGTATTTCTAAAAAAAAATCTATTACGCACGTTTATTTCGCTACATGATCTAGCTACTTTTGCTTCTCCAGTATATCTCCCATGATATCGTAGCTGAATAAAGTGAGGCGTTTAGTCTTGCTGGTCTCTTGACGTCCTTTGCTCCTTCTTCCAAATAACAAGCTGAACAAACAGCAGTGTGCGGACTAAGGCAGACAGATCTCCACACACACTGCTCCTGCGGCTGCTGGCCGTACCGTCCGTACCGTCCGTCCTGTGTGTATCACGCAAACTGCTCTAATCCTGCCTGCTGCTCCTCACAATCTGTTCAGCAAAGTACCAAAAAAGGTTTTTTTTTTTACCTAGTTATGTGCCTGGTGCTTTTTACGCTTCCTCTCTGAAAACATGCTCCTACCACCATTAGTGGGGGGGGGGGAGGAAAAGATGATGCGATTTCAGCAGAGATACAGGATCAAAGGTAGCAGCCGGGCGGGTCTGCAGGAACAGTGAGGGCTGGAAGCAGATGTGTATTATGGCCAGCTCACATCTATTATGTATGTTTGGAAAGCAAAAGGCAGCGCATCACGATGGCTGTCAGTCCGCGGCAGTCTGTGTTAAGGCACCAAAGAAGAATTGCATTTCTGTTGAAAATATTCATGCCACACCAGGACCCTGCAGTAGATAAGTGCTAATAGAACTTGGGGGGGGGGTGTTTATGCTCACTAACCTGGGGGGCAGCAGTCTAGCCCCAGAGGCACAAATCCAGTATACTGCACTCGCACAGTAGAAAAGGTGGATCATTGTTTTTTGTTCATTAACTGTAACCCCAACGGGCGATAACTTCGCACTGTTTACCAGTCTTAACTTCTGTTCATTAAACGTTATCCCAGTGCGACGAGCATTCTGTGTTTCTGCTTAATATAGAAGTGAGATTGTGTCTAGTGTGTACAGTAGCGCTGCCTGATAGTTGCCTTGCCTGCATAGGCGTCGTGAGGCGTCGTGAAGGAGTCCCATCAGCTCAGACTGGAGGCAATTGTCAGGGATAGATTTTTCGGAAAGAAAGGCGCCAGAAATCAAACAGTAAACCATGTTCATATTGATATATCATTTGACAAGTTCATTAGCGTATTGAGTTTGGTTTTTTGTTAGTGGTATTTTATGGTGACTGGGTTTGGGTTATGGGATCAGTGACTTAGAGTGATTTCAGCACTGGGTCCTTGAGCATGGACCTAAGCCCTCAGTTGATGCTGAGACTGTGTGACCTTGCTCTCAGCTCTTAATTGCATGTATCTTCGGCCTACTAAATAAAGTAATTGTATCTACCCTTGTGCATGAATTAATGGGTCAACATATGATTAGTTACTGGGAGTTTGCAGGAAAGTGTTTTTTTTCTGTAAAACTTGACAAGATACGTTGTTGATGCACTTATGGGTTTTACCTGGGACGTTTTATTAACCCTTGGCTTCAATCCCCTGACTGAAAAGTATTTAAGCTGGACCCTAAAAAATCGATCTGTGAAAACACACATTTGTGGACTGGGGTCTCCAGCTCTGGTGTGTTTTTATTTGGTGTTTTTTGGTTTAGGGATATAACACAAAATAACACACTCTGTCAAATAATGCAGTAGCTTTTATTGTCTGCAAAGTTGTCCAACAGTGGACTCAAGGCCGTAGGTCAGGTTTCAGATCAGCCCTGAACCCGCTGCCCCCTAAACACACGGTACTCTTACAGTATTGGTAGGGACATGTCCCTATTGCTCATACCCAAAAATCTACGCCCCAGAGTGGACTAAAATCCTGTCCTCTGCTTTTCATCTTGTTTCCTGGGATAGGTTCCAAGTGACGCTTCTATACTGGATGCGTGTTTAAAGTATGAATGGGTTATCAGTAAATTATGAATATACTGTACAGCATTGTACTTATTCATTCTTATTTGCAGTCTATCCAGGTGGTATTACTGTCTGTTCATTTAGTGATGAAATTTGAGACTGGACGC
Organism: Stomatorhinus walkeri; assembly: GCA_026784285.1. Classification (NCBI taxonomy): domain Eukaryota; kingdom Metazoa; phylum Chordata; class Actinopteri; order Osteoglossiformes; family Mormyridae; genus Stomatorhinus; species Stomatorhinus walkeri. Next base: position 16,437,175 of record JAODUD010000095.1, on the reverse strand, counting down.
TGAGGCTCTTTGATGTGACATCTGACTCATGGTTGGTGTAGTCGCATTGTCCCTAAATGCTAGCAGAGACTACACACATGACCCTGGTTTTTCCCTGTTTTGGGGACAACTGTGAGTCAGGTTGAAGTGCGAGGATTCTATAGCTGCACGATTTTTTTCCCCTCTCGCTATCCTTCACACTGACCTTTGGTGTGCTGTGTTGACCAGTGTAATTCCCACTCCGTGAGCACAGCATTAGCTGTGCGGGAATCCCGGACATTTACACGCTTGACTGCCAGGAGAGCCAGGCATGCATTGGTGACATGAAAGGAGACCGCCTTTCTCATGGGATTAGGCCAAGCCAATGGAAAATGAAAAACTGCAGAAAAGGTGAAAATAATACAGAACAGCATGTCCAATAGATTTATGAATGATTTGTGTCAGGCAAGCTGTATATATTCTTTTACAGAAGAAAGACCGGGAGGACATCAATATGTGTTTTGCATGCATACTAGGCTGACGTCATTAATGTCATAGAACTGGATATATTTATTATATACTAATGTCTTATTTCTTTTATACAATACTCGCTACATATTTTAACAGATTTTCGCACAGTTATTTCAATAGTTTAAATATTTCAATGGTTTTTGTAAAAGGATATAGATTCAATTGGCCCACAATGAAACATGCATGGTCACTACTGGCTGCCTACTAGTTACTACTAGCCTACTAATTAATGGAAATTACTAGTTATTACAAATTACTAGTTATACAAAGGATATAAGATCGGTTCATTTTCATTCAGCTTCTAGTCAGGAGTGATACTTCATAGCGGCTCTTTTTGGGTGACTGGGCCAGCATTTGGATCGGCTTCATTCACGGGCAAGATTGCCCTTACACACCTGCGTGAAACGGTACGAAGCAGAAGAGTGTGGCAAAGTCAGGCATATGTGTTATACATCCATAGCTCATTAAAATGTAATACATTTAATATTCACTTAGAACATAGAACAGGATGCTTCACATAGAACGTTGTTTCATAATTATTTGTGCTTCATGCTCAGAAAGAGCAGTTATGCCTAATTTATTTTGGGTCTACAGTTGCAGAAAAACAGCAAGCATTCTTAGTGTGTCAAATCACTCCACCTTGAGATATTAACCAAGCTTTGAAGTACATACACATATGGATGCATGTATTTAAATAGTAGCTTTCCATTCCCATCTTCTGAATCAGTATACCAGAACTTGGTACCCCGTAACTTTCTCTTTCATTCTATGACCTGTACGTTTTATGTGTTATGAATATATGGTCAATTAGGGAAGCATGTTTGTATAACAGATCCACACCAGTCATGCAGGCAGCAAAGGACCAAGAAAAACCCCAGACAGGGCTCTAAAAATATATAATACACACTATAACAGTTAAGTTTTGTAGCAGATGTTATTCAGAGGCTCCCAGTGTTTACTGCAATATTCTTATATTGTGATATGAAGCTGCTTTACCACTTGTGTCTATGGTATAGTTACAGCCTAGTTAAAGAGACTAACAGTGTAATGAATATGAGGGTGTATTGCACATAAAGAGTATGTACATCTTTATTAGACAGTTTCAGATGTAATAAAATCCACTGAAGTGTTGTGGTTGCTTCGTATTAATAAGGACTCGGTGTAGACGTCAGAGTGTATTGGGTATGCCATTTTTTGTTATAAAATATATATATATATATGCATACATGTGTGGTAGCATTTGTATGTTTATGCAGAATATACCCTCATGCCGGCTGCTTGTGCTGCCTTTATCGATGCTGATGAAGGCCAGGAGATTTTATTGAATGTGAAAACACGTTCCATCTCCTCCATTCCGGAACAAAGACACGGACGCTGTGGCCACTCCAGACTCCTCCTTAACAGCTATTGCTGCAGTCGCCTGCAGTGGGATTTCTGCAAAAGTCAATTCCTCTTTCTCACCGTGTCAGGTCCTATCAGGAGCAAGTCCCCTGGCATGGGCAAGCATGCTCATTCGCTGCCAAGAAACGAGGCCACTCACCATAGCTTGTCTGTGTGCATCTAGCATTGATTTGTCAGGCCATTCTACACCAGCCACGCTATTCTGTGGGCAGGTCTCCTTCAACGGCAGACTCGGCCTTTGTAAACACTGCCAGGATAAGAATGTCATTTGCGTTTTAGTAGTGGGAAGCCTTAAAAGAAGCTGCTGAAGGCAGCTGAAAGTTAAAAGCAGGACTCGTTTAGCACCATCGCATCTAAATAGCTTGTCATATTTTTGTATTGATGTTTTTATTATTGAGATATTGAGATGTGTTGGGGCCCTATCCTGTGTTATTGCCTGCCTTGCATCTGTAGCTAGCCGGATAGGCTCTGGACCCCTGTGACCCTGCAAAGGACAAGTAGGTATAGAGGATGGATGGATGGATGGATGTTATTAAATGAGAGAAAATGACAGCAAAAGTGTTATTTGATAGCCATTTTTTGGAAAGTATTTCTGGTTTCTTCTCCGCTTTATTTAAGCTTCCTCCGTCTTTATTTGCTGACACACTGAGGGCTTGCAGCTGCAGAGCTGTTCCTGGCTCAGGGTTCTCCTTCCTCGTGGGGACTTAACTCACACCTCCTTTGTAGTTTCACGCTGCTGGGCCTCAGCAAACGCTGCCCCCCAGAGCTCAGACCAGGAACGTGAGCCCAAGGCTTTGGGTCATTCCAGGCCGCGGGTCATCCTTCCCTCCTTCAGCCTTCCTGCAGGAACATGCCACCCACACTAGCTGCCAGGCACAGTCTGCGTGGGATGGTCATTACGCACTTTGAAGTATGAAAACAGGAGGGCTTCCGCGTTGTTATTTACAGAAACTCCCCCACTTCTGACGACCCATGTAAAGAAGCTAGCCTCCACAAAAGAGGCCCTCACCAAATGGTTGCACCCTTTGCATTCCACGATGTGTGTTTATCATGTCAGAATGGCATCAAATTCCGTAAGTTATGCATTTATTGAATTATGTAATATGCAGTGTAGCATGTTTATAATAATATATATAGTCATATACATATATGATATATTTATATTTACTCTAGTATCTTTACACGAGTAACAGCAAATAAATAATGTGACCTCAGCAAATGGAGGAAGCAGGAGGCAAATAAATCATAGTCAGAAGCTGCTGTATATGGTGGAAAGATTCAGCTGTTATAAAGGAAATGTTTGTTCTTTGCGGAAAAGGGAATGAATGTCCCGTGAGGTGCAGTAACTGAAGATGTAGCAGCATTGTTGCATTTTAATGTGTTAGAGTAGTGTGTGTGTGTGTGTGTGTGTGTGTGTGTTTGATTTTGGATGCTTGGATGTTTCTCACTTCGAAGTGCACCGTGGTGCGTCGTCAGCCATACGCACTCCAGGAGAGACGTGAGGGAGTTCAGGAAGATGTAGCCATGTTCTTCTCGGAGGACTGGAGGTCCCAGGGAGGGTCAGCTAGGGCGTGTGGAGTCTCCCCTGTATTTACAGCCTTAGTGTTTTCTGCATAGTAATAATTGGTAGGTAATATTACATTTTAAATATAGTGCTTGTTATTTTTTTCATTCACCAAAGTTGTTGTGTTTACCTTTGTTTGATATTTTACTCTCCTTACTTTTTTCATTCTGGCTCTTAATTTTTGATTCTGAACAAAATGACCTTCGCCATCTCTCAAGTCACCTGACAAAAGTGCCTTTTTTGCTTTTCAACTTTTGTCATTATCTGTTTTATTGTTTTTCATGTTTTTCAGCTAAAAGCCTTTTTCCACAGAGCTGGAAAAAGTAATCCCTTCCCATTATTGGCCTGGGCGCTGTTTGTTTTCCCCGTATTCTTACAAAGTGTTGTTTTTTTTTTTTTTTAGCCCTCCAATAAAGTGTCTCAGACGGTTTTTATAAATGTTTAACAAGGTCAGCCCCAGCGTAGTTTCCACAGCATATCCTGAATGCTGCCTTCTGGACTGCTTCACAGTATTTGACTTCATCGTCTGTGGTGGTGCTTTCGGGACCATCTTAATTGGGTTTGTATCGTGAGTCTATTTTGCTTTCATTGCTGGGTCCCTTCCGCCATTGGTGTTTAATTATACATGTAGTCGTCATTTAGAGTTTGCCTAATAATGATTCCGGATAACCTTGAGCAAAGACATTGCTGGGGGACTACTTGATGGGTCTGTGTATGCAGTAACCTCACTACACAAGAATGTGACAATACCTATGGAGCAGTCTAGCAGAGGAGATAGTGGTGCAGTACTGATGTTATTCTGTACTGATGGTTTTACTGGGACAGTGGGGTGTTTCTAAATGGGTGGGTGTCCATACAATCGATGTTTGCTAAAATTTCACTGATTGAAGCAACCTTTATAAATAAGACAAGTTATTTACATACACATTAGCTTATGAAATTCTTCAAAGTCCACACACTTTTTAAAGACTTTATTTGGTATAGATGTGTGGCTCAGCGGATCTGGATGCTGTATCTGTAATTAAACGTTCGTCAGTTCATATCTCGGGGCTGGCAGAGTGATTTCAGCGTTGGGCCTTTGAGCAACGGCTCCTAAGCCCCAGCTGCTCCATGGACTGGGCAACCCTGATTTCTCCAAAAAAAAAAGCCATATCACTTTCAATAAAAACGTTGGCTAAATAAAGCGTAATCTTTAATTATGTTCCCTTGTCCATTCTGTTACTCATTAATGAAGCTGTGAGTTGTGTAAGCAGGTTTACCGCTGTCTCTCCAGACTCAATTTCTGTATACTGTTAATTTCACCATAGCTTTCCAGCCAAAATTAAAAGACAGAAATGAAAAACATATAGGATCTATTCTGTATTTAATCCCTCTGGTCGCGTGATTAACAGGGAGCCGCCGTTAACGCCGTTTTTTATGTACGCAGCCCCGTAATATACACGTTAACCTGGGGGCTCTCACGCCTAAGTGTGAGACACACCACGTTTGCGGTTTGATTTGTGTGGATGGCGCAAAGAAGTGGCCTAACATGCACACGTTGAATCTTGCCTGTGGAGCAGCACAGAGGTGTCGACAGACTGCTGCCACAGAATTGCCTGTATTGTTGCTGCAATTACTTCCCGCCTTGGTTTGCGAGAAGAACTTTAATTACACACACCTATTCTAACCAAATTAATATCAGAGATTATTTTGTATCATAAAAGTGTATCAGAATAATGCTCAGCCCAAAGTAACATTACTCGGAATGGAAGAAGTAACAATACCTGTAGTCATTTCTTTGTTTAATAGTGAAAAACATGATTGCTTTATCCCTGGAGTTTTTCTTTGTAGAGTTATCGATTGTATGATTCCTAGGTGGATCTGCTGTAAAGTCCAGAAAAAAACACTCAGAATATTTCTTTTCATATTTTAGATTGTTCCCAATTTGGTATTCAGTACTATTATATAACGATGACCGGGTCATTACTGTACAAGGAAAATCCCAGTATCCCAGCCTCTGAAGCATGTGAGTGTGAATGAGGGGACTACGTTAACTAGTAACAGAACAATGGGTGCAATTTAGGACTTCTGGGAAATCCTATGAAATCTTACTTGAGGATATTGATATATAGATCATACACAGACACAAGCATTTGATGCATACAGTTTAACCTGTGTAGTGTTCAGCTAAAACAATTTGAGCAACGTGTAATTGCCGGGGGGGGGTTGTGAATAATCATCTCTTTTACAATGGAAATCAACTCACTTCATCCTTGTTCTTTCCTTGGCCAAAACCTTGGCAGGTATTCCATGAGGAGGTCAGGTGCTACTGAGCTGGGCCACAAGAAATTTGATTCCCCAGATATTTCCCTCCTTCGTTTCTTTTGGCTCATACGAGTGCAAACAGAAGAGTCTCTGTTTGGGAGTCGTGCACTGCTGTTGCCTATTGTCTGCTGTGGTGCTTAGCTGAGCCGTAAGCATTGGAGGTTTGGGGACAGGGTCTGTGCCTGTTACTGGGAAATGCATAGATTTTTTTTTTTTAAAGCAGAGCATCTAACATTACAAGCACAGGAAAGGTCCATAGTGGGAAAGCAGTGGCAGGAAAGTGCAGGTGTGAATTCCTCTTCTTCTGATCTGCTATTAAGGATGTGTCACAAATTCCCCACATAATTAGTGTTCTGTAACACAGCTTAATTGTGAGGAAACTGTAGTAATGTTTCTACAGACTGAAACTCTCTCCATCATATACCTACTTTATATTGATATTGCTGATTATTGCACACTGAGAAATATGACAGAAAATATTATGTTCTTTTCGTACTATTGTGACTACTCCCAATCCTTATGTTATCTACCGCAAAAATCTATCAGTTTTTGACTGCCATTCAGTAGAACTTTCTGCTAAGGCCTTGACACACGCCCCTTCACTCTGACTTTGTGTCTATGCTCAGAATGTACATTAACGGGTACATCGCATGAGATAGATACATAAAACCTGCTGTCGTTTGCAGTGAGTTAAGCGATCTAAACCTGGAAGCAGCAGCACTTAGAAAGACAGGCTTCCGTGTTTCATTCAACCTTTTTTGGTCAGGTCTCCCTTCAAAGAACCTTCATATAAAGTGTATTGATCTGACATCAGTTTTGAAAAAAACGGTCCATCTCACTGTCAGAAACAAATAGGCTGAAAGGCAGCTGATTCATCTACGTGCTCTTTATTAATACTGCAAGAGTACAGCAGCCGAAACCAAAAAGGTCTCGCTCTCAACATACCAGAGTGTTCTTGACCTTAAAATGTTTTTTCTCTGGAGTGTTATAAATATATAAAGACTTTGCCAAAATAATGCAATCTCTTTGAAAATTTTACTGTGCTAGAGTTGGCAAAAAATAGGGACTGCAAAACAAGACAGATTTTCTAAACGAAGATAGCCGATTCAGAGAGGGTGGCTACGGTTGTGTGCATCAATGCTAATGCTAAAAGAATCATTTTTGACAACATGATGTGTTTAAGTTAAGTTATTTTGCAACATATCCAGCTACCATTTGTGTTTCAGCTCTGGTTTTTGAAGTTATCTGTTTTCTGTTTTCTGTAATGGTCATTAGTTTGGTGTGTTGGTCTCACCACGAATTGCACCATCAGGGCTCATCATGAGTCTGAGGTTGACTCATCATTTTCATGTTGTTGCCTAGGGTTTCTTCCTTATAAGGAGTATTTCCTTGTCACTGTGGCCTCTGGATTACTCACTGGGGGGCTTTGGGCAGGGATATTGTAAAGCTCTTTTAGACTATGTAATGTTGTGAAAATGTGCTACACAATTAAAATCGAATTGAATTGAATTGACATGAAACTATCGACATTATTGCTGCCACAGTCTGTGGTTCTGTTACTCCACATTTCCAAGTGCCGGATACATCTCTTTTTCATTATATATAGTTAGTGTCACAGTGAAATATTACGACAAGTAATGAACCCTCCATTTTCATAAGGTGGTACAAACAGGCGTTGTTATCTAGTACTGAGGGAATAATATAGAGAATGAGTTTTATGTGTGAAAATCCCCTTACAAACAACACTACTATTGAACTGATTGGTAAGTTAATTATATTATCCATAGACAATGACTGACAATAATTGAAATGGGCTTTTTAAATTTTTTTCCGTCATAACTTATCTCTTACCTAATCTGGAAATTTTAGAATAAATATGATAATTTAAATATCAACAACAGCTAAGGTTTTCTGTGCTGTCCTGATGTTCCAGCCCATTATTTAAGCAAGCATTGGATGATTTAGTAGCTTCCAGTCCCAGAGAGGCTTCTTCAGAGGTTCCTCAGTCTGGAACAACAGGCCAGTTTATTGCCACCACATTAACCTGGACACCAGTTCCAGGGGCCTGTAGATCCAGCCTTGTGACTCATACACACATAGCGGCTTGATGCTAGCGGATCCTGAGGAGCACGTCTGGAAAATGTGAATCAAACTGGAGTTTATACATCAGGCAAAGAGCAACACTTAAGATAATGCCACTATAACTGTGTGGAAGGACATAACAGCCTAATATTTCATGGTGTTTTTTGCCAGAAGGCTTTCTTTAAACAGTACTTAAGGGACTGATGGACGTGCAGATATGGTCTGTGGTTGTGTGCAGTGTTTCTGATTATTGTCTAATACTCACTGTGGATCTACTGAAGAAATGGATTGAAAAAGGAAGTGCATATACGTAATTCAGACAGGTTCCTAAGACAAATTTCCCATTTCTGTGTGTGTTTATGACTCATTCCTGGTTCCTGTGTTTTTAAGAGATACATGCATGCAAAATGTGTTGTTACTCAAAAATTGTGATCTGTGTGGGAATTCCTCAGGAATACAGGAGGAGTAATATAATGACCACGAAAAATAGCTGCAGATGTTACGTGTGTTGATCACGGCATCAGTAACTGTTATTGTACACTGCCTGTTATATACTGCTTGTTAGCTTGGAGAGGCTCTGTGACTAATCGCCTTCTTTCATTGCTAGCACTTCCAGAAGGAAGATTTCTAAGGCTTTCTAATATCGTTTGTTCTCCATCAGAGTCAAAAAATCTGATTTCGGAGTATTTAATGAGGCTTATTATATGTGTTCGTCCCACACATTACAGGATATGAGGTTATGGTTTTGCATTTTATTTAACCGTTCAAATCACCATTGAGTATTAAAGACTACAGATGCATGACAGCCACAAGGGGGAGACCAGAATGTTGTGGTTCTGCCCCACTGTAAAAATAAATACCCCATGTCCTGTAAATGATAGGGATAAGTTAGATTCATCTTGAAAACTTTTAAGTCATTAAGTTTAAAAAAATGTACATCTTGCAAATAGGCTTCGGGAGCTTTTCCTCTTCAACAGATGTCAGAAAGATAAAGATGCAGAGCAGCAAACTCCTCAGTTTTCCAAATCCCTACACGGTCTTTGGGGAGCGCATTTTTTTTGCTTGCTTATCCCACGTTTTCACGTGCATTCTGAGTGCGCTTCGTGGAGACAGACCCTCCAGAGTTTGTCCAGGCCGAGCACGTGAAAGCAGTTGGTCTTAAATGCGGTGATCAGTGTGTTGCGTTTTGCCGAGCTCTCGTACCGCTGAAAGCATGACATCAGAGGGGTAATGTCGGCTGTCCTTAGTTTTTGATGCCAAATGTGGCGCTTAGTCGTGGCTCCGCCTCCCTTATCTATGCTCGAGCCTGCAGGCACATAGGGAATCAGGACTGTATGCAATGGGCCCCGGCTTCTCAAAAGAAGATTAATTCAACCTCTTCTGCTTTGTAGACTATTGCTTTGGATCTGTCCATTAAGCTGCGTGCAGCATCTTTGTAATAAGAAGGAATGGACTGCCCCTGGCTGCCTGACATTCAGAGTGTGTCATCATTATCTGGGTTCCTGTAATAGTCTGCCCATGTGGCTCCGCACTATGGGCCTGCTTTTATTGCAAGGCTGAGGATATAACTCAAAAGGCACAAATCGTATGCTTTGGTTATTTATTTTTTTCACAAGAACTACAGGTTATTCCATTAAGATAGAGTATAAGAGTAGCCAGGTGAATGATATGCTGCCATTGACAGACGTCCCCAAAAATGCCTGTGATGTACCAGGCCCGACATTTGGTTACTGTTTGGTTCAACGACCCATTAGAGGTTCTCAGTTTGCTTTCTAATTATATCTTAAAAGACTTTGTTACTGAGTTACATGCTGCAGATATGCTCTCTACGTCAATAACATTTTATGTGAACGCACACACAGAGTCATGCAATCATATCTTTCTGGAGACCACTCATTCATTTCTTTGGGGAAAATGCTAATGCTAACTATGACAACCTTAACCTCTACCCAGCCCTAACCATAACCATAAGTAACCAAATAAAATACATGAGTTTTTGCATTTTTAGTTTTTATATTACAGTCATGGATTTTTATAAAATAGAGTTTTCCCATAAGATAAAAAAATGGGTATTCATCACATTGTGAGAAGGTCTCCACAAGGTAAGGCATACCTGAACCACACACACGCAACACACACACACACACATACACGCACACACACGCACGGGGCATTTCGGCCAGCTTTCACCCCACTGTTCTCCCAGCTCCTTCTTCTCCTCAGCATTCCTGGACTTTAGGATGATGTCAAACCCCACATGATGTCAGCACTCACTTCCCGCAATGCACACGTAACAACCACTTATCCTGGGAAATAACAGAGAAGACTTCATTTTCATTTTATCCACACTTGTTTGTAGTAACAGACAGGCCTATTTGCCTTTTGGAGATGCTTGATTTGGGGTTAGAACATGATACTTATGTTAATATGTTGTTTAGCTGGAAAGCGATTCCTATTCCCCAGCATTATAAAATAATAAGTAGCTGGCTCACTGTTGAAGTACTGTTTCCAAAAGAACTGCGTGGCTTTTCTATAGTTTGTCTTAAACAAACAGCTGTTATTGTATATTGTCTTGCCACACATTCTGATGATTAATCGGGAGAGAAGGAGCTTGTGAGAGTGCTATTAATGGCATCTACAAAATCCATTTACTTTTGGCGAGAGCTGGGTTGAAGCTATGCTTAGACCTCTGCTGAAGATAGGCAGCTATAACCTCCAGTGCTAAGAAGGGGAATAAGGGCGGAAGTAGTTTGGTGAAATCAGAATGGAGGATTCGTATCATTGTAAGGAGCATAAGATTAGACAGGCAGGCCTTTTTTTTTTATTTCGTCGTGAGGCTGTCATATGTTTGTTTGTCTCATCGTAACTTTGAAATGTTTATGTAAATGAAGGATGGGAAACCGATGACACAGAGCGTGGTGCGATTGCGTACTCGCTACAATGATTTGGCTTGAGAGAAGTAATCATGCGTTTATTCACTGAAGTACAAGCATTCAAAATGCCTATAGAAACAGAAACGGGGGAGGCTTTAATTTTCATGATTTACTGACATGTTTTGGGGGAGCAGCAACTTTTGCTCCTCAGTTCATACAACTGTTGTTATCTTTCGGAAGTTTCATCCTCACATAATAGATTTTGAATCATGGACATGCGATATTCCATGGATTGGAAAGGTCACCATGAAGCTGCGTGGCCTTGTTGCTTTTTTAGAAAGTGCCAAAAGATTAAAAGTGTGACTATATAAACAAGCTCATCCTTAGGTAAAACTAGTTTTGAATACCACTGATGGACATTGACTGCAATGCAATGGAAGACTGTCAATCATAGACTAAAGGAGGCGATATGACTCTCCATTGTCTGTAAAATATATACAGGTAGATCTAAAAGTTACAAGAGTAGTTCTGAAGTAACATCCAGGAAAATCGGCTTGTGATTTTGGGAATTCTTTGGAGTTAAAGTTAAAGAATCCATTAAAGACAGTGTCAGTCTCAGACAAAATTGAAGGTGTCTATGAGCTGCAGGAGGAAAACAATCAATCTTCGGTGAACATCGCCCGACCTGAGGTCACTTCCAATTAACAGCTGACAATGGCTTCATTTGTCTTTACTCTGTAGTATAATTACTGTGATAATTTTGTCTATTTGAATTATGCTGATGTGATTACTGTCCTGTTACACTGGAATAACGATGCATTTTACATTCTATTTCTGTCCTTTTTTCAAACGTAATTAAAAAATGTTTGTGGTGTAAATGTCCTCATAAACATTTGGAATGTTTATGTGTGGAAGATTAGCTTGTACTTGCACATGTAAGGATGCTTGTAGGCTTGTTGCTTGTAGGATGTAAGCCCAGAAGGAAGTCATTCTTCATGTACCTGCCTTTTAAGTGAAATCCCATTCCTGACTCTTATCAACGTTGGGCTCTAACATTTGATCATCTCCATGGGGATGTAGAATGTCAAAGCCCACTCCAGACATGGATCTACTGCATTTCGAAAGGTGATTCATGTGTGCCACCTGTGTGACAAGAGCATAAGTTAATTAGGTATATTAATATTCAGCTAGGTCATTTTACCTTGCTCTCATTACTCGTATTATCCTCTACAATAGAGAGCAGCTACAAAGTTGTCCAAGGTCTCGCAGTCTTTGACTTGAACGTGCCTGTGCTGTCTGTCCTTCTTTCGTAGGTTCTTTGCCTGGCATGCTAATATGTTTCATATACTGAGCTGCAGCTTCCAGTGTTTTGAATTCTTAATAGCATTTCTGTCGGAGGAATGATAGTCCAGGACAATTCAATTAAGTCTGATTGAGCAAAATTTATTGTTGGTGTGGTTTAGACCAGATTTGATAATACTGCAAATAAATGTGCTGGGAAATTATTTGACAGGTTTTTTTTCTAATATTTACTGTGATTTGTTGCAAGTATATGGGTTAAAACTAACAAACCTTTTTATGAAGAGATAATATATAGCAAAGCATTAAAATGACAGGGTATTTAATTATCATAGATGGATGAATGCATCATGCATGGATGGATGTATTGATTGATTGATAGATTGATTGAATGTATAGTTCATATACTGTATATATTTGTTTCATTAGGATACTTATACTGAAAAGGTTTGTCCTGTAAGAGAAGCTTGGAGTTCTTGTTATAAAAGCGATATTTAACATTCCTCTCACAGACTTATCTAAAACGCTTTAAGGTCCTACAAGACATGCAGACCTGTTTCTCAGTATTGTCCTTTACATAGATTTTTGCAAATGAGGCATGAAATGCCAGGATGAGTAGACTTATATCTGACCTATCTACTCATCTTGTAAGACCTGTTTTTTACTCACAGAAGGATAAACGAGTGTGGAATGTATTGACAAAGATCAGCGCTGTCACATCCCTCTTCAGGTCTCCTGCAAGATCGTTGCCTGATTCCTGGAGCACAAGATCAGATCGATGCGTCGGATGGAATGGAGTTTAAATCTGCCAGGGATTGTATGTGCAGGGATGGGTTCCTCCATGCTTGCCTCTTCTTGTGTTTATCAGACTGGAATATTTATAGGATGCGATTACAGGGTCTGCGGGAGTGGAAGGGAGGGTCGCCTGCCGATGTCAAGGCCTGTCTGACAGCTTATCTGGACTCCTGTCTCCAGTTTGCATCTCAGTGCAAAAGGGCTTCCAGAACGGCCCTGCATTTAGAAACATGCCACACCATGCTGTCAGATAACAAGACATGCTCTACCACTGACTTCTATGTAGTAATGCAGCCGGCAGTGATAAGTAAATGTTGCCAGTATGTTCTGGGGATATGCAGAAGATCTCCTCATTTGTGGTTTCACAGGACTGGAAACTGCCCGGCTGTCATCACATGAATTAAGTCATTCCATTACATTCAAGTTCCTGCAAGCTCTGTTGAGCTCTGTGTTGAAAATTTTGGGTGTGGAGGAGAATGCTTCACGTGGATTTTTTTTTTTTTTAGCTAATTCTTGTTCTTTAAATTTAAACCTAATTCCATCTGAGAAACTTATAAGGATCGATAAATTCATCTTGCAGAGCCATCGGTCTGTGAATAACAGATATTTATTCCTGAAGAGGTATCGATGTTGCAGGCCAGCAGCTCTGTGTAGTTACAGCTGCTCCTAAGCATCGACTGCATCGTTTATCTTATATTTTTTTCCCTGTTCCACTTCACAAATGTTATGATTTTGGGAAGATGTTGATAAGCAAGTATCTTTTGAAAAAAGCCGGCCTAGCAGGGAACCGATGAGGAATGTGTTTTGTCTCTAGAAGGAAAAAAAAATGTGTAGCCAGTGGCTGGAGCTCCCTCTTGTGTCTGTGAGCCACCTGTACCTTTGGCATCTTCCTTCATTTTCTGGAGCTGACAGCTAGCCTGTGAGCCCCTCCCAATACTGT
>JAODUD010000095.1:16395665-16407012 GCA_026784285.1 Stomatorhinus walkeri | reverse complement strand
AGCGTTAGCATTTTTCCCTTTGAAATGAATGAGCGGTCCCCATAAGGATATGTTTACCCTACATGTGCGCATGTGTGAGTGTGTTTGTGTGAATTGGGGTACCATGATAAAATAAAATTATGAGGTAATATAATAATCTGTTACTGAAATGCCCTTTTAAGTGGAGCTTCAGTTTCAAAACTTGGGTCTCTGATATTGTTGCCTGATATTCTGTCTCGTTCTGTATCATCCTATGTATTCCAAACAACATGTCATGTCTGTCCTACAAGCTTTTTGTATGAAGCACTTTTTGACTCATGACCAAAACTCCAGAGATCCCAGGCCTCTAAGTCTGTCGAAGCCATGGGAATAAATAGTTTGTCAACAGAATGATTATGGCTTTCAGATATCGTACACTATTGCGTCAGGCCTCCCCATGGGCTTCCCGGTGGCTCAAGGACTACCTCCTTGAATTGTGCAATAGCATGACGTATATTGTAAATATTCCATCTCACTGAAAATTCAGCAGGAGCATAGGAATTTAAATCCAATTGAAAATGGCAAGGGAGAACAGGTTCTATTTATGTATGATGTTTTCTTTTCCATTCGAGAAACTTCTGGTTGATATCGGAGCACAGCAAAATGCACAATTGAAACCAATTTGCACACACTGACCGTAGGTTAGCAGGTGCGAAAGGGCCACTGCGCCGGGTGAAGAACCATGTCTTTACAAAATTGAACAGTAACTCTCAGTGTGGCTGCTGTCCAAATACATGTCCTGACTTCAGACTGTGCAGTAAGCTTTTATTACTGTAAATAGATGAAATGCTGCATTATTTAATGCATCTTGAACATACATTTTAATGCTAGCCTAATTATCCATTAGGAGGAAATCCTTTTGTACACAGTGCCTAATATATAAAGACTTAAGTGTTACTTCCTTTTGTCCTTGTGTGAGGTTGTGTTCGTCTGAAGAAATATACACAATGATCACAGTGGCAATGTAGTGAAAAGACAATATTTTAAAACCATAACTTGTATGGTAGGTTGACCGACTGTTCCTAAGTAAAGCAGCGTCCCAATAGTCTGCTAGAACCGTGAGGGATTAAGAAGAGCCGATTTATAAAGAAATGCATATCCTCCATAGACTAATAATGGTTTATCTTTTTTTTTTTGCTGTTTTATTTTCTGAAGTCTAAGTTAGAAAATTAAATGACGCTTAAATAAGAATAGTTTTGGATTTCGTGTCATCATTGTGGGTACTTCAAGGTGGTGTGATGATGTCTATCTCATACCACACTGCAGCCAGGGTGAAGGCATCAGTCACTGTCAGCAGAGTGCAGTGCTAGAGTGGCTGTGTAAGTACAGTAGAATGAATTGGATTTAATCCAGTGCCTGTGCAACGATAGGAATACTTGAATATTTGGTTTCACTATTTAAAAAAAAGACTTACTTTTTCCACCTGGATTGAAGGAGAACTGGAGCTGAGGTGTGTGTCCATCGTGTCCTGATGGTGATGAACAAGGCACTACTTTTTCCCTTCTGTTCTCACATGTAAATACGTATAAGTAATTTGCCAGCCAAAAAAGCTATGGCTTTGTTGCGATCTGCTTCTTTTACTTTCATGCATTGTTTGTGTGCAGTTTGTTTGCAAAATGTGCAATAAAACAAAAACAAAAACAAAGTGTGTTGTTTTTTTTTGTGAGACCCCAAATGGTCGTCAATGAAAATTTATGTGAAGAATTTATGACGTCTCTGTTGACGTTTAGAAAACAATCTAATCTGCAGACGACTATAAAGGATGGAATGAAATATGACACTTATACAAACTTGCAGGATTAGTTGGTGCTGTTAAACGATTGCACCCAGTTTTTTCTTTCTTTCTTAATTTTTAATTCATCCGTTCCAGATAGTGGAGTAGGGGGTTCATATCCTCTCTTAGCTGTTTAGCAGAAAATCACTCCTCGAGTGAAACACATATTTTTATCACATATATTTTCTCTGATTAATTAATGTACCATTCTTTCCTACATGGATGTCGTTAGGTGACATCTAAGACGAATTAATACTGATGTGATAGCCATTTGTTCCACTAGGTGGCAGTGTAAACAAAGAAAAACATCTCTGCTTATTTAGCATTTAGTTACCTCCCTGATTTACTGAAATTCCTCATTACACGCAGGCGTTTTAAATTACTTTTAGTGAATAATCAATTAACTTATGCATACTTGATAATTATATCTAAAGAATTTTATAAGAAAATAATTGTTTTTGTGATATGTCACAGCATTATTCTGCCGGCGTTCGCAAGCCGTAACACATTGGTCCATGTTGACGCGGGGTCCTGCTCTCTCTGACTCCCAAGCGTGGTGACAGCTGGTGATCAAGTTTGCCCCCTTAGCATGCGCGTTCCTGAGGCCAAGCACAGCAGAAAATCATACACGTCTACATTTTAGAACAGTCACATCCACCCTGCACATACACTGCAACTATCCATATAGCATAAAGTTTAATTGTGTATCACTCAAAGTCCATGCATGATAGGGAAATTTCAATTATACAGTAGATGCTATAATCCAGTACAATGAATCTGAGAATGACCTATTTTGATTTACAAGAAGAAAATAGACAATTGCTAACCAGTGTAATCTTCCCTGTGAACATGGTGAACAGTTTTCAAATATTTGTATCGTGTATCTTAGTATAACCTTTTTCTGCTTGATTTTAAATCTGGGTGGGAATCGCTTTTATGACAAAATGGCATTGACATTTACGTTAATAAAGCATCACAAAATTAAAATGTATTTTCAGAAAGAAGTTTAGCAATTTTATACATTTTCAAAAATGGGGCGGTATTTTACCAAGGCGGCATTCGGCAGTCGATGTGATTATACTGATCATTGCTTTTGTTTTGATAACCTTCACATACTCTTTTCAGCCGTCTAGCAAATAGGCTTAAATGTCCCTTTTATGAATGAAGGAAGTGAAGTTCAGACAAACATCTAAGGGGACAGAGACCGCAAAACAGAGTGCTGCAATCAGCTGCCCCAGACAGTCCACCGCGGAAGTGTTGTCATGGGAATGCATGAAGTCTCCTGTGGGACTGTTATCTGATTGGCTGCTTGTCGGGAGGCCGCTCTCCCCAAGACGTGATATTCAGTCTCACCATTTTGTCTGCTGCTCACAAAACAGCACCATTACAAAGCAGACAAGTTACATTTCAAATACCTGGATGTCTGTAAGTAAAATAATTCAAGAGGAGATCATAAATGGAGTAATACTATGAACCCATGAACACTTATTTTTTCAAACGCACTTGCAATTATTAGTGCTACCAGACGCAAATTACCATAATTATTTCCTATGGGAAAAAAGGGCATGACAAATGTTTTGTAAAATGTAATTTTTTCCTTTTCTATAGGAAGTCCTTCATCATCATCATCTTCGTCAGCTGCTTTTAGTTCCTTTTAACGGTACTACATTTAAGACCACTACAGCTACACCTTAATTTAATCAAACCGTAGGCAAATAGACTATAAGACACATTTAAATGTATGACATAGCATTATTGGCACAACTCAAATGACATGTTTACTTTATATTTATAAGGTATTTTATCGATCCTTCTTCCAGTGCTTATGGTGGTCAGATTTGCAGATCCGGAGCTCACGCCAGGCGGCACTGGGCAGGAGTCCGCCCTGGACATGCTGGCAGTCCATCACAAAGCACATAAATACGCTGTCTTACGCGACGGGCAATTCAGAGATCCCCATTCACCTGACATGTCTCTGGACTGCAGCAGGAAGCCACAATACTTAAAGAAAACAGAAAGCATGCAAACGTCATGCACACACAGGATGCGGAGGCAGCATTTAAGCCGTCAGGCCTAGAGCTATGAGGCAACAGCACTACCCAATGAGCCACTCCTCAAGCATCAGATGAATAATGGTTCTCAATTATTCAATTCCTTGTTAATTTCTAAATACATTTTGCGTGTATGTATTGCTAGACTGAAGCTCAGACAATACAGGTCAGAAGACTGGGGTCCACCCTCGACAGGATGGTAATATTCTTAATTATAGTTTAACATCTCTAATGACTTAAATAGCGTATAGTTTATTGTTACTAATCGCTTCAATGTATCAAACTTATTATAAAACCAGCAATGCATTGTAATTAGTAACAGTGGCACAGAGAACCTGAAACCTACTCTGGAATGCACAGCAACACCCTACACACACACACAAACACACAGCTTTGTAATTATAGCTTTGTCGGGACTCTCCATTCATTTCTATGAGGAAAACTCTAATCCTAACATGACGACCTTTACCCCTACCCAGCCCTAACCTTAACCTTAATTAACCAAATAAAATGTAAGACTTTCGAGATGTTTTGCTTTTTGATTGCATTCACAGATCTTTGTGAGTACCTGAAAAATAATCCCCACAAAGTCAAAATAACAGGCTTTTATCACACTGGGGAGGGGGGTGGCATTTGGTCCACACAATGTAATATAAACATAATCCACACACACACACATCTGTATTCATACCTTTATGGGGACCATCCATTCAGTTCTCCCAGCCCTAACCTTAGCAATACGTGGCCAAATAAAGTACAAGACTTTTGACATTTTTAGTTTTTTGATTGCACTCAACAGATAAAATTGAGTTTCCTTTTGTGGGGACCGAGAAAATGGTCCCCACAACATCAAAATAACATTTTTTTTTTTCATTGTGGGGACCGAACGTCACCATAATGTAATATATACATAACCACACAAATACACGCACGCATAACCCTGAACGAATGAGCCACCATGTTGTCAGTGTTTCAAAACACAAAAAAATGAAACATCTGAATCACTTCCTACAAAAGCTTTTAGATTCCTCTTTTTGAACAGTAAAACTGGACTTAATTACATAATGTTGCCATTGCTGAAAACATTCCTCCTTGAAAAGCCACGATTAGGTACACTTCAAAAGGATAACAGCTCTCAAAAGCCAGCATGTAAAAACATAGCAAAGGCCCAAAATAGGCTGTTTACCTATCTGTTACTACAAGCTTTGCTTCTACAGCATTCTTGTAATGTTCAAGCCAGACTTACTAAATGATTGTGACTTATGCTAGCTGGCCTTTATTTATTTATTTATTTATTTGTTTGTTTGTTTGTTTGTTTGCTCGCTGATGGCAAAATTTATATTTTAAGTATAAAGGCATTTAAATGTTCAAACATACCTTTGACTGCTTTGTGATTTCATCGTCACTTAATGAAATCAGCATTTTAAATGTTTGCCAAAGAAAGATTTTTGTCCAATCTATACATCCTTGATCTGTATACTTCTACTACTCTATTTTTGATGTAAATCTCTATGAGGTTGAAGCAGAGGGGCTTGATTTTTCCAATTTCAGTGTCAAAGAAAAAAAACACCGGTGGAACGTTTTTAACCTGATGGAGTGGCTCCGATACGCGGGAAGAGAGGACTTCCCCGTCTCCCAAGCCCACACACGCAGGCACGGCGCCCAGAGCTGTTTTTCTCAGTCTCCGCCTGTTTGACAGTAGTCACTAAAATGCCCCTGTTTAGGGACCCTTTGAACACACATCTTCCCCCTTTAGTCACGGAAAGACAATTTATGCCCATTATACAGTATTATAGATAAGATCTACAGACCTCTCATTGTTGGTCACAACTTCTGTATTTTCAGAAAACAACACAAAAAAATGAAATCTCTACTTTTGTTTATAAGGATTATTTAGACGAAAATAAAAATGAAATCCCGCATGAAGTGTTTTTTTGTGTGTGCGAGAGGGGACTGCTTTTTCTGTTTGATGTATGTGACTATAAAAAGAAATTGAAAATAAATAAATAAACAGCGCGCGGCTCCCCGTGTTCAGGACCACCCAGAGTGGGAGCGAGTGAGACCGTTTAGCTACAAATTGATGACGCCCCGGGTTCAGAGGTTCATGCAAGCAAGTGGGAGCCGAGCAATTCCGTCCGTTATCTGCACTTAGGCGCCAGGGGACCTGCACGCAGTCCATCGGAACGGGCTGTTCTGGGACACCGGGCGCTTGCTGTTAGTGGAGTTAGACTTCGTTTGCGGAGCCACAGTGGCGAACAACTACTCACATCTGGCCAGCAACTGCGGGCGCCGCACGGCTTGGATGAGCGAGTCAGCTGCGCGTTTATCCTCGGCATATGTGACAGCTGTAACATTGTCACTCTGCAAGGTACATATTAAACAATGTTTGATAATTCGCAATATCCGTACAATTGTTTCAATTACGATGGTGACGGCTACCCTACCTGTAGTACTGATGAAGAGAAAAAAATGTGCCGACCAGCCTACAGGTATTATTATTATTATTATTATTGTTGTTGTTGTTGTTGTTGTTGTTTGTTGTCGTTATTTTTGTTGTTCTTGTGTAATAAACTTACGAACTTAGGTTTAGATGGTATATTTTCGCAATGTGTTCGATAGCATACATTTATAACTTTTTATTGTCATATACACCGTTATCTCTTCCATTTGTAGTTATTCGAATTGTTGTTAATCGTTATAGTTTACCCCTGTATTGCTGACTTAGGATGAACAGTTGCCGGTGATCGTCTCTGGTAACTTTAATTGTCGCTCTTTAAACTGGACGCGCTGTTTAATTGTTAAATTGCAAAGATCAGACTCGCTAATCGAATAAGTGTACGCGATAGACAGACAGATAGAGATAGACTATTAGCATTACTGAGTTTTCACATAAAATAAAGTATTTAATTAATGTGTTTTTTCCTAAATTAAAACGAACCAGAGTTGTGACTTTGGATCTAGAATATGCTGTATTACCTCCAGCTGCATAATTGGAATATTTGTCTTAAACTGAATTCTTCGATCTCTTTTTTTTTAGTTATATTGCACTAATAGCAATGGCCATTCAGCAGAGTCCGGATAATAGAGTCACCCTGTCCGGGATATACGAGTTCATCATGAAGAGATTTCCCTACTATCGCTCCAACCAGAGAGCTTGGCAGAACTCAATACGACACAACCTCTCTCTCAACAGCTGCTTCATAAAGGTAAATTGCAAAGATCAGACTCGTTTATCGAATATAGAAGTGTAAGCGATAAACAGACAGACAGACAGATCATTGTAAGCCAAAGGGTGATTAAAATTTTTTTTTTTGTTTTATTTAATTTTATTTTTTACAGCATGACTTTACCTTACTCAGATCCCATGTAATCTACACAGAAAATATTTCAATGTACACGTAGCACATCTTGTAATATATATTTTTGTATAGTGGTTATTTATCATGATAATTTATTATAATAATTATTGTTGTTGTTGTTTTCGCTGTGAGATTTTTCATCCATTATTGAGGTAGTTAAATTGTATGCAGAAAGTGCTTCCACGTTAGGCATGGAAATAATGTCAAATCTGAAAAGATGCGAAATCATTAAAAATATATTTTTGAAAAATATATTCAAGAAAATGCATAAACCACAGAAAAGACAGAGAACGTTCATAAAAATTTCTCTTGTGGTTCATTCCGGAAAAAAATGTATTTTTTCCACATATCTGGATAGATGTATAGTTTGAGTTACCCACTGGGAATGCCCACAAACTTTTTTCTCTTCACCTCATTGCTAAATAATGTTTCCCCAGTTTTAAGGGTCACGGTTTTCAGGAGTGTCACCCAGGTGACACACATCAGTAACAGAGTCTATTAAAAGCTAAACAACACATCCATGCACCTTGTGTCGCAGGTTCCCAGGACCGAGGGCAATGATAAGGGGAAAGGAAATTACTGGACATTTGCTACAGGCTGTGAATCTATGCTGGACCTTTTTGAGAACGGTAACTTCCGCCGACGTCGCCGCAGACGTAACATCAAGGTGGGCTTTCGGGAGCCGGCCGAACCCTTCCTGCCCGTGGACGGCCCCCAGGAGGGCGCCCTGAGGCAGCTGGACTCCAGTCCATTTTGCCCCATGGACCCCAGCAACAGACAACCCCCGCTCAACCCCCCTCCTCTGGGAAAACCTGAATCCGAAATCAAGTTCAGCATCGACTACATCCTGTCCACTCCGGACCCCCTGCCTGGCTTCCGCCCCCCCCATTGTGGGGCCACGGGGCCCCCCGTTCACCTTCTGGAGCCCCAGCACCTCAATCTTCAATTTTGGACAATGTGACCATCTAACAATAGACAGTTAATGGCAGTAAGTAGACTTATGAGTCTGAATCTGCCCCCCCCCACGCAATGTGTTTCCTGAATGGCGACTCCCGCGGCGGCATGAATGACATTTGCATTCTCATGCAAGACAATGCTAATAGTTACATTACAGCAGGCATGCTTGCCACCACTGCCTCCGTAGCTTCTATCCTCTGTAGTTCGGTTCAAATCAATCAGTTGTGTCCCGTAAAGCCATTCGCTCGCTGCTGACTCTGTGAACCCCAGAGAGATAAATAGTTTCAACCATCAGAAGCTGCTTCACATGAAAAAGAAAGTTTTATTTGATGACAAAGCTGCGTTGCCTGCAAGCAAGTATGGAAGACCGGGAACTTCTAGTTCATCCCACAAAATGTTTACCAAACTCAAGCCAGGAAGACATGCTGTCCAAAATGCCTGTATAATTGTCTTGTTTACTGGTTACTGGCAGGAATACAGTGCTGTGTATTAAAGCCTAAACAGACATCTGCCACAAATGAGAAAAATAAAAACATCCATGGTGCAATCACACCCTGCATGTACAGTTCATATCCAGTGAAGGTGTAGACATCATGGCTACAGACTGGAACGATATCTTTACACTCACATAGAACCATACCACGCAGGTTCAGGTGACACTGTGCTGCATGGGTGAATTTATGGACATGGATACCTTTGTGAACTCCAAGAGTAGAAGAATCCAGCAACGTAGCTGAAGCTGGAAGCTCTGCTTGGAACACCACAGGAACACGGCACCGGCGGGAGAAACTACGGCATGACTGGGTGCACAGAGGAAAAACACACGTGGAAGCAAAGCTGTGTTAGCATGGGAGGCCCAGGGTCAGCTGAGCGCTGCATGGCATTCGGGGAGCTGGAAACAGCAATTTCTTGTCATACTGCTGAGTATTATGAAGTATTATATTAGCATTAATTCCAAAATGTGGTGTGATGTATTTGAATATTAAAAATGTATAATAATATGTGAAGTGTTAAAAGAAAATGCTATAACTAATTATTTGTTTAAATTTTTCTTTTTTCATTGCAGTGAAACTGCCCTTGTAAATGTGATAGAATATAAAAAAAACCTACAAATCCTAACATAACTGCCAAACATACAGTAAGCAGTATTCTGTGTGGGGAGTTTGCATGTCCTCCATGCATGCACGGTTTCTACTTGGTACTCCAGTTTCCTCCCACAGTCCAAAGGCATGCGGTTGGGTGAATTTGCATCTGCAAATTGCCCATTGAGAGTGTGCATGCGTGTGGGGGTCATACACACATTACCAAATGTCTCTATGATGTGATAAAAAAAGCTGCAATTTTGATCATTTTTTCCATCCCCACAAGGGGAAGATCAATTTGTAAAAAAATCTGTAACTGCAATCAAAAAACTTGTATTTTGTATTTTGTTTGGTTACTTATGGTTAAGGTTAGGGATGGGTAGAGGTTAAGGATGTCATAGTTGGGATTATGGTTATTCCCATAGAAATGAATGGAGAGTCCCCACAAATATATGAATACCAAACATCCCTCTGTGTGTGTGTGTGGATTAAGTTTATATTACATTGTGGGTACCAAATGTCCCCCACAGTGTAATAAAAACCTGTTTTTTATATTTTGGGGACCATTTTTCAGGTCCCCACAAAGGTCTGTGAATGCAATCAAAAAAGTAAAAATGTCAAAAGTCTAATATTGGTTGCTTACTTATGGTTACAGTTAGGGTTGGGTAGGGGTTAAGGTCATCATGTTATTAGGGTTTTCCCCATAAAAAATGAATAGAGAGTCCCCACAAAGATATAATTATAAACCTGTGTGTGTGTGTGTGTGTGTGTGTGTGTGTGTGTGTGTGTGTGTGTATACTCTGAGGTTGGCCTGCTATCCTGCTATGCAGGGTTGTTACAGTTTGTTATCATCTGCTGTAATAATATCATGCTTCTTTTAACTGCTCTTTTTCCTTGTTGGTCTATGATAATTAACAAACTGGAAAAGCGGCCTCAGTCATTCCCTAACAGACTCTGCTTACCCAGCCACTTGACCTTTTAAATTTCAGTGAAACTGCAACATTCAAAATATAATCAGAAAAATCCACATTTTTCATGTAATAAATACATTTTATTCATAGAGGTACAAGTTATGAACCGGGTCTGTTAACATTTATTTCCCTTACAAGGGATATCAATCATCACAGGTGTTTTCTGCTGGTGAAGGGACATTTTTCAATTTAACCTTTATATTATGCTGTGACTACATCAAGAAGGTTTCAGTGCACTTAACATGAGTGGCATTTAATATAACACAACACTTGCAAGGTGAGCCGGAGATGTGACCTTATTCAAATCCCGCTGCCATTACACCATCACTCCTTGTGCAATTATAATTAAACACCTCTTGCTTTCTTGCAAATCCCCTGATCGATCATTGATATTAACATTAATGCTGCGCTGCCCCCCAGCAAACATCTACCACTGGAACTGTTATGGATCAGCAAGCTTCCATTAACAAAGTTGTTGGTGTTGTGCTGAGAATATATTTAGGTAAATTAACTTGGCAAGGAATGCTCCAAGGCTGAGTCCTGGGAAAACTGAGAAACGCTTTCAAAAAGGTCCTTTTCTTTCAAATACAACATTTACAGATCATATAATAAACTGTGTAACACTTCTTCCTCTGACTTATTTGATACATGTCACCCAGAAATGGATGCCCAGTTATTTGTCACGTGCACACAAACAGAATCTGTTCTCGGTCTATATTGGCTATAATCCTGAGTTCTTTCCGGTGCAATGTATAGAAAAAAAGAGATGGAAGCTCAAGGCGAAATTCAGGTTGAAATGAGGAAATTCACTGATGTGCAAACTTTATTAGACGCCATATCATAAACAAAATAGGTCATTGAATTTAAAATATTTATTTTTTATTTGATTTCGATGTGTAATTTCTTGCCGGCACCATATTTTTGGTAACTGCTGTTGTTTTCGCAGCCTGTACCCTGGTGTAATTGTGTGTTGTTATAGGGGGCGGGTGTTCTCCATCGACCTGTGTGGGCCAAGTGTCACATTTGACTGGAGTCACCTCCAGAGAGGAATGTGCCTATGTGTGTGTGTGTGTGTGAGCGGGTATACCTATCCTTATGGGGACACAATGTCCCCATAATGTGATAAATATCTGTT
>JAODUD010000095.1:16346040-16375005 GCA_026784285.1 Stomatorhinus walkeri | reverse complement strand
AAACCCCCCCCCCCCCCCCCCCGCCCCAAAAGAAGAAAATAAAACCAACAGTCCAAGATAAGCAGTTACAATATGAATATTAAGGGGAAAATTGTCAAGCTTAGCATGAAAAATCATTTAAAATCATAATGTTGGGCATTCAAAGGAAGTGGTCCAGAACAGGATTGGTAACATTCTGTCCAGTGTATGTGCTTCCCTGCTTTGGCGTGGATCCATCCCAAAATAGTCAACACATTCTCTTTATGAGCATTAATGCTGCTGACAGTATAAAATCATAGATGAACAAAAGAAGTACAATTTCTTTGATATGATTACATTGTGGTACAATGTAAATAATTTGCTTCTCGATCTTATGATAAGATATGATCAGGTAAGATAAAATGAGATTTGTGTTTAAAACACATGAAAAAGGCTTACTTTATGGGGATAATGATGTCAGCAAGGGAGGGCTGTTATGCATCAGGTGGGGGGGGAGGGGTCAGCGTTCATCACTGACGCTCCCACCGCCTGCTTGCAAACCCCCCTTCCTGCCGCAGACATGTTGATTATTTATTTACGGCAGATCACAGAGTTCGGTCACAGAGCGAATCTCTCCCTAACATTTCATCTGAAAGAACGCATGCTGGAAGTTTCTTTGACTTAAATCACTAAAGGTCACCTTCCTGCTCTTAATCATGGTGGAAACATTCACGTGACCTGGTGACTGACGCGGTTAGTAACAAAAAAAAAAAAATGGCTTTGCTGGATATGCAGGTAGTCGATACCATGTAGTCGCATGTTCGTACGCATCAATAAATCTTTTCTGTGTCGTGATGCGTTATGTAGGGTCCTGTTAATCACACACATGCCAGAAAGGGGCTGTACTAATAACATACTCCCTCTACGCTGATCTCTTTTTTTAATTTCCCCAGACATTTGCCAGTTTATTTCAATTTTTTTATGTGTAGACTGATGCAAAATCTACAAAAAAATTTAAAATATACTGCAGCATCATTTCTATTGTAATAATATGCAAGATGGACCTGATGTCTGTATAATTAAAATGAAAAATGATGTACATTCCTAGGCAAAAAAAAAATGGGCCAAACCCAAACTTTAGGCTTTTAACGGACTCTACAGCAAATACACATTAGCAAGAATTCAACAATAGATATATAACAGCATTTTCCTTTGATTTCCTATTTAAGGATTAACTTGCTGGCAGTTTTTACAGAAAGAAGAGTCAGTCATGTTCCACTCAGTGCAAATAGTGTTTAATGTGAGACCGAATATATTAGGGTTTAAATCTGGACTCTCACCCTTTTGCCAATGAATGTATTTCAAGGATGTTGTATTACCTCCCAGTAAAATATGGGAATGGGTTTAGATAATGAAATGTACAGATTTGACCTGCTTTAGTTGTATTACTGCTCGGGATTGTAAAAAGATTCATAATGACCGATAGCGAGTGAAGTTTTGCATTTAAAGTTATTTAAAGAGATTTAGTGGATTAAAATACATTATTTTGCACTGGCCTGAAGAGACTGTCTGCCAAGTTTTCTGTTGAAAAGTAGTCAGCCAAAATGCTGAATAAAATGACCTCAGTAGAACAATGTCTGAATTTTTGAGTCAAAGAATTACAGAAAGACAAACTATCTTTGGTGATGCTTCTGCAGAAATTGATTCACCGAGCTATTCAGTGTGTATGCAGACACAGAACAGCAACGTTCCCGTACTTCTTAAACCTGTGTGTTCTATTACTACTGCTTTGCTTTTCATTTTCATGATATCAGAGACAGATGCTCTCCTCCTATTCATGATATCAGGCATTGATACTTCTCCTCCTATTCATGATGTCAGAGACAGATGCTCTCCTCCTATTCATGATATCAGGCATTGATACTTCTCCTCCTATTCATGATGTCAGCGATCAATGCCCCCTCCTATTTGTGATGTCAGAGATCAATGCTTCACCTCCTTCCTCGCACTGGTATTTCTCATGCAGCACACAATCAAAGACTGCAGAGAAGTTTAATAGCCTGTTCAACTATCAGTGCCATTAATATGGTGAATGGTATCTAGCTGATTTAAAAATAGATTCAATTATTTATATAAGTATCTTATCATACTAGATTATCACAGTTAGAAAATTGGCCCTTTGCAAAAACATGTCAGGTATACAATACATGTAGGTCCAAAGATATTACAACCCGCAGCTAAATTATCTGTAAATTACGTGTGATGGGATTCACAGAAAGGCTGCTAAATTGAGCCAAGATTGTTGTTTTGATGTGACGCCATCTAACGGACAACTTAACTGCACACATTAAGGAATGTTCCACAATCACAGTGTGTCAAACCCAGCATAAAGGGGATTTGTTTAATTATTAAATTTAATTATTTGCATTTGAATCACCAACAGAAATATGTAACCTAACTGTTCGAGATCCAATTCCCATGAAGTCAATCGACTAAACCTCCTGGTTAGCAAGTGATCGGACTCAGCGGGCATATAGACTGTGAGGAAGCTGTATAATCCTAGTTGGCACTTTGGCTGGCTGGGTAGCATTATCAACCAGCAACCATTCCTCCTGAGCTCTCCAGTCCTCGAGCGATTGGGGTGAAGGACCTTTGTCAAAGACCCAAAGGTGAAATCACTCTGCTGACCTTTTGATCATAAGCACAGTGTCTGATCCCGCTGAGCCACTCATCGCCTCCAACACTTGCGCACCCTCAAGAATAGTGCACTCTCCCAGGAATGAAGGGATACCTCTATATCTCAGCATGACTGCTGCTTGAAGTGAGCCGATGAACATGTGCCGATACTCCCCTTGGTATTCAGTACCAGGTACCAGTACTCCCCTTATCATTCAGTACCAGGTGCCAGTACTCCCCTTGGTATTCAGTACCAGGTACCAGTACTCCCCTTATCATTTAGTACCAGGTGCCGGTACTCCCCTTGGTATTCAGAACTAGGTACCAGTACTCCCCTTATCATTCAGTAACAGGTGGCGGTACTCCCCTTATCATTCAGTACCAGGTGCCAGTACTCCCATTGTCATTCAGTGCCAGGTGCCAGTACTCCCCTTGCTATGCAATGACAGGTGTTGGTACTCCCCTTGTTATTCAGTACCTGGTGCCAGTGCCCTCCTTATTATTCAGTACCAGCAGATATTGGGAGTTGCCAGTACTCCAAAGAGAAAAAGAAAGATGTGCTGGTACTGCATACTGGTGAGTACTGGGCATGGCATTGGCTGATTCATACTCCTCAGTCACTAAAAGATTTTTATTCATCCACTGATGAACAAATGACTTTGCTGATTTGTCCCACGTGTTGATTCAGCTGTAAATCTCATTCTAATTTAGATTCAGAATTAGACTTCAAAACTTAAGTAGACATTATTCCGTGGGACTGATTGAACAGCCTCCTGTTCTGATTACTGTCTGTCTTCTCAATTTCTCCACTATTCTCATTAATCTAAAGCAATTTTCCCTCTACATTTTGAATCTGAATTCTATACCTTCTTTATGTTTCATTTTGATATGGTGAGATGCCCAGTGTTTTATTCAATTCGGTTTAAGCAACCAATAGTGACTGTCTTAATGTAGTCTGATAAGTGCGACAGCACAGCTGATCTTTGGACTTTAAACTTTCAAAAAACGGCTCTTTAAACACCAATATTAATGCTGGTATTGTTCCAGTAGAACCTAAAAACAGGACTGGCATGATATGACTATGAGGCATATAACAGCAAGTTTATTAGGGATGGAACCTGCATTTACAGG
Organism: Stomatorhinus walkeri; assembly: GCA_026784285.1. Classification (NCBI taxonomy): domain Eukaryota; kingdom Metazoa; phylum Chordata; class Actinopteri; order Osteoglossiformes; family Mormyridae; genus Stomatorhinus; species Stomatorhinus walkeri. Next base: position 16,371,240 of record JAODUD010000095.1, on the reverse strand, counting down.
AAGACAGGGACAGGATAGGAAGAAGGTCAATACAGTAGTTACAGAGGGAAAACTTAACAGAAATTTGGACCCAGGGCAGGCATGGTCTGGAGCCCAACAGGATCGTGAGCAGGGCAGGTTCAGAAGAGAATGGAGAAGATAAGCCTGGTTAAAACCCACCATATCCTGTCTGTACTCTCCTCATTCACGTATAATACAAGTACCAATATCTGTGTCACTGGTCTCTTGATTATGACAGCCAAACGAGCTCATTATGCATTGTTTACACAAATATGTGTGACTGTGTTTCCTAACCCCTGAAATCATATACAGACAGATAATTTGCTAATATTTTTCAGGGCAATGTGCGACTCTGGATGTTTGGACACTTTGCTTCTGATCAGAAGGTTGTCAGTTTGAATCCCATGATTCCTTCATTGTGTCTTTATCCCCCAGTTTCTCCAGGCACTGGCTGCCCTGCTTTCTCAAATGTATGACGCGTTGGTTAAAGGTGTCCGCTAAATTAATGTAGATGTCCGTGACCATCAATATGCTGAAGGAGACACAGCATGAAGGTTGGTGATGCTGGAGTGGCCATGACAGGCTGCTCTGCCGTTCATCCCTGCTCACCTCTGCTCACCTCTGCTCACCTCTGCTCACCTCTGCTCTGTGCGTCACATCACCCAGGACTGATTCTGTGGTGCTGAGCCGTGCTCTATGGCAAGAAATGATCTGTTTGCTCTGAGGCTGCACTGACCATGGTTCTGAGCTGTTGTCTATAGTGTTGAATGAAGTGCAGGGCTGAGCTGCTGTCCATGGTGCTGAATTTTCCCCCGGCACCAAACAGATGGTCCAGCTTTTCCTAAACCCAAGTTTGTGATGTCATATGACATATGTCTAGAGAAGGAAACTTGCAGTTTATTTTTAGTAGCAGAGTAACTTTTTCTGCTTTTACTCTGACATACTCTGCATGGGGTTGGGCTAAGCCTCCGTGCTGTCATCAGAAGGTTGTCAGTTTAAGCCCGACCTCTGCATGCCTCTGGTTTGTTGAGAAAGGCCCCAAACCCCCCAGCTCTCTGGGCACCGCTACGGACGGCTGTCCTTTGCGGCCAGCTCGCTACAGACGAGACGGAGGAGGTAAAAAGAGAAAATGAGTGTATTGGTTATTATATTATTATTATTATTATTATTATTATTATTATTATGTTGAGTCCAACCATGTCAGGGTTTGTGCGAAGGCACAGGCCGCAGAAGCAGAGGCAGGACTCAGGGAATCGGGAAAACAAGGGGTTTAATTCCTTTATAGTGTTTGAATAAATTTTGAAACCTGATCACCAGAAAGACAGGAACCTTTTCAGTTTGCAGCTCGCGGAGCAGAATCACTCAGCATTGTACTAAAAAAAGACAAAGTCCACTCTGCCTTGTTTATTTGTTTAAATATATTTGCTTGATTAATTGCATGTCGTAATAATAATTAATTGTCCACTGGCATTGAGCCCAAGGCTGTAACAGCTATACTGTACAGGTACTGAGTGGTTATTCATGGGCAGATCGCTAATGTTTCCACATTTAGGGACTCATATCATGCTCTAATGTTTGTGTGTAGAGCGCTGCAGGAAAAACAGCGCTTACAAATATATCAGTATTAAAATGGAAATATTAGACACTCCCACGTCTACACATGTTCCTCAAAGAGCTTTTGGCAACAGCTAAACAGCTTATAAATCTTAGCTGAGCCAATTCATAGCACAGTTTAAAAAACAAGTTAATATGGGCTTTTGGCACTGATGTGAGTGTGATTAATTAGTCATTTATCCCTGAATGTTGTGGGAAATGAGTTAATGTAAGATCATGGAGGTGGGGTTTTAAGGGTCTTTGACTAATAAAGGGCTGCCGTTGGACTTGGGGGGTGCAGCCAGGCAAGCAGCACAGCTCCTGGGACCCCCCCTCCCCCCCTTTAATCTGGTCTGTTTTTACTTTTACCAAGCTGATGCTGAATGTTGTATCCAAACTCCATGTACTGCCCACTCCAGTTCATGCACCTTCATTGTCCACTCGCATAGTATATTTTTGATTGTGTTTTTCTGTCCCTGCCTCAAATCCATGTCCCAAAATGTCAGGTTTAAATATCTTACAGATTTATATTATATTTCTTACTCTTTCTTTGCACAATGACCCTCAAGATTAGAATTTCATCTGAGCATCTGACCCACAGATCATACAGCTGAAGATGACATTAAAGATACAATAATGATACTTTGACTTTGCACTGTACAGTCTTTGTTTTACTTCTGCCTTGACTAAAGAGCAGGTTTGCATATTTTCCTTTAGATTGCTGGGCCCTATTCCCTCTCCACTTATCCCAGAAATCAATCCCAAAATATCTCTTTATTCCAAAATCATTGAGCTGCTGAGGCACCGTCTTCCCTGCGGAGATCTGCACGGATTGTCCACAGCGGTAATGAACTCGATCAAATTTCGTCGGGACGGTTCTGGGGCAACTCCTCAGCTGCTTTATAAAAGAGGGTCACGGCTCTCTTGTCCCTCCATGGACCGTGTCTCCTGTAGCTCTGTGTCTGTGGTCTTAGACCCTTTCTGAGTGATTGGCTTCGTCTTTAGTAGACACTGACTCCCATCCGTCTGCTGTTTTGATTGCTAGATGTCAGTGTGCTAATGAATACTCTGGGGGGGTCAGGTGGGGGCTGTCTTCCTGTTATTATCCTAAATACATGTCACTGTTCTGAAATCCGTGGCTCCTCTGGTTCTCCTGCCTACGATTTGGGACACAGATGAGACTTGCTCTGTGCATTCCCTCCCAGGTCTCTAGAAAGATGATCATGTGAGCTGCCAGTCATCCCTGCAAAGCTTGAGGATGCAGCCGATGTGGTATTCTACACTGAGAAGGGAGGGGCGCTCCTTTCCTTCTCCAGCAGTCAGGTGACCACCATGGCCCTCGTCTGTCTCCCAGATCTGCATCCTCGTTGCGTGAATTAATGAATTAGCACTAGCAATTACTGCCACTGACGGGGAACAGTGAGCGTAACGTTTTTTCTCATCTAATTATGTGTGGATCTCCCTGTTCCATGCCCCCCCGCCCACCACTTGTTTCAAAAACTAAATAAATAGTTAGCGAGCAGAGTGAAAAGATGACATCTAGGTAGCTGGTTAGTATAGAAAATGTTGCTTCTGCATCTCCTAAATGAGGAATATATCTATTTAATATCTAGTGTAGTGAGTGTTGTGAACATGTACAGCTCTGGACAAAATTAAGAGACCACTCTATATTTTAAAAAAATCTGTTATTTTAAATCCTGGTTTAATCATGGTTCTGCTGGGAAAAAAGCTACACTGTGAGTCAGGCTGCTTACAGGCTTACATTTATGACAGCAGTACAGAAGAACAAGGTGAAGCAGAAAACACTGGGAATGACCAGCAACCAGCCAGGGAGAGGGCAGAAGCGACTTTTTAATGGCAGAGATGACTGTCAATGAATCCAGCAGCACCTCATAAATCAGAGGATGACCTGAAGTGACCTTCAAATGGAACAGGAAACATTGAGTGCAAGTGTGAAGTGCGCTGCTAGGACAGTTTGTATCAGGCTCTTAGAAGCAGGAGTGAAGTCCCATAAAGCAAGGAAGAAACCCTTCATTAATATATATATATATATATATATATATATATATGGGGGCGGCATGGTGGTGCAGTGGTTAGCACTGTTGCCTCACACCTCTGGGACCTGGGTTCGAGTCCCGCCTTGGTTCCATGTGTGTGGCGTTTGCATGTTCTCCCTGTGTCGTCGTGTGGTTTCCTCCGGGTACTCCGGTTTCCCCCCACAGTCCAAAGACATGCTGAGGCTAATTGGAGTTACTAAATTGCCTGTAGGTGTGCCTGTGTGTGTGAATGGTGTGTGGGTGTGCCCTGTGATGGGCTGGCCCCCCGTCCAGGGTTGTTCCCTGCCTCATGCCCATTGCTTCTGGGATGGTTTGTTTCCATTTCACAAACCTGGCTTTTGGCTAGTGACTCTGATTTAGTTACTGCTAAAGATGCATTACAGCAACTCAATTTTACTTAAAAATGTGACTTTCAAATAATTATTTAATTACCTCAAAGCATGCAGCACAACATGACTTAACTGCTTCCTGTTTTTGCATTGGCTTAGACCACAGTTATCTTTAACGCAGGTTGCAGAAGCTCCAGTAGTCCTGACATACTTTGCTCCCAACACACAGTCTTAATGCTGGAGAAAGAAGAAACGCTGTGCGAATTACGTCATAAGGAACGGGTGGATTTTGAGGATGCAATGTGATTGTTGGCTCTGAGTTATTTGGTTGCCTTGGCAGCTGGATTTCACACAGGTCTATGATACAAAGGAAACTACAGCTACAACCCCCCCTGTCCCCCACCCCCCAAGGCAGAACTGCCTTTTTTATACGTGAAAAGTATGTGCTCCACAGTCCTCTTGACCTTTCCTTGATGGCTTCCGTTAATGACATATGCAGATTATTTGCCTTATATTAGAGATTAACGTTTAATGAAGAAACCAGATTCATTTAATTGAGAAATTGCAGTAATGTAGGTCTCACTCAGTCTTGAAGAATAATGGTATGCCATTTACACAGGAAGTGGCTAATATCTGAGGGAGCTGGAGCAGGATCAAAATTTAGGCAATCACACATGCAGGTTCTACTTTATACCATCTTTTTATTTATTTTCATCCTACCGACCACATATTACTGAATCACCAGTCAGTCTCCTCAATATCGGAGAGCAACCATTAAATAAAAACAGGAACAGTAAATAACTTCTGGTTTCCCTGGTAACAGCCTGATCATCCCACCTCCTGCATGTAGACGAATCATGCCAATCTCTCGAAACTTTACTGTATACGCTGCTTGTTATTATATGTGTTTATCAAGGTACATTATTGCTGTTAGATACAGGTGTCTTCTACATAAAAACTTGCTCAGGACAAAGTCGGAAGATAAATGACTGAACGTAGTGTAATTAAAAAAAGACCACCAAAAATGCTTTGTCAAACATAAATAAAATGGTTATTTTTTATTTAAATAAGCTACCCCACATTTTCATATAAGATTCTTAGTCTATAATTTACTGGGACAAACATTTACAGCATATACATTGCATTATACTGTGACTTGAATCGTATAAAGGCTTACAACAAGGATCCTTAGGAGCCCCTGGAGGTCCAGCCTGGCAATAAGGTGTGTTTGAGCAGGGAAATCTGCAAACTGTGTCACAGACCGGCCCTCCTGGACCGGAAGTGGGGAACCCTGGCTTACAGTGGAGGACAAGCTATGGGAAAGGAGATGTCCTGCTTGGAGCCTTTCTAATTACACACAACAGCAATGCCTTGTAGAAAAATGTCTATCTTTTTAAATGTTACGGTAACAGAAATACCATCTTTACGGCAGGCAGTAAGCCGCAGTCAACAGGCACCCTGAAAGGCACCTTGTGCTCTATGGCCATTATGAGTTTATTGTTTTATGATATGGCTTATTAGTAAGTTCCTCTCTTCCAAAAGTGTGAAGTTATCACATCATGCTTCTTTGTAACAGAAATGTGGCAACACTGCCATCTCTGGCTTTATCTTCACCAGTACATTGCAACTGTTATCTTAGCTCAACAAGGAAAAGCTGAAAGCACCGCTTCAAAGTTGGATGCGAGATAGTCACTGTGGATGCAACTTGGTAAAAGTATACTGGAAAGTGGGCCACGTCAACTTGCAAAGCAGAAATTATGAGCGTTACAATGTACCTGAGGTGTGGTGCAACAGAAATCACACAGACTGTCGTACACTGCAGTTCAACTGCGGCAGCATTGAGAGGAGAGGTTCCTGCCAGGAGGAATAAAGAGAGAATATGAAGGTGAGAGAGAGCAATTATAAAAAAGGGAGAGAGAGGAGACAAGAGACAGTGACTGCGTGGCATTACCTAGATAAAGAGAATTCAGAGAGAGAGAGAACAAAACCCCCAGCAAGATGTAAACAACCTGGCCCTTGCGCGCACCGTAAGACTTAATGCATGGCAAACAATGACCCCATCACTAATGGCCTGACAGGGGACATCCTTACGAAGCCGAGTGTGTCGATTCACCTTCAGATGAAACGTCGCAAACACAGGTACTTCAACAGCGGGATCCAGCACTGAGGGCGGATTAAATTTGTGTCGCAGTAGCGTAAGACAGCAGACCCTCAGCCCTATCCGTGAGACGTAAAATGACCCATGAGCACGAATCCTTGCAAGAACATCAATATTGTCCTCCATTACAGCGTTTTGCGAGACAAATTGGCCATGAAAGATGTCATAGTTGTGTAAAGAGGCGAATGACTTCAAAAGAATCTTAAGCATATTTTCATATAGGACCTCTAAAACACCTACTTCATAAATCTAAGCACTTTAGATGTTTACATGAAATGCAACATGTTTTATAACCACGGCTGCCGATAGGTCTGATTAGTCGAGGCTATAGCCCCGAGTATTTTAAGCTTAGCCCCGAGTATTTTAGCCCCCATGCCAATCTTCCTTCAAAAAATCAAGCCCCAGGTAAACCTGATGTAGCCACTGATCTTTTCAATAGCTAGAAACTCCCCTGTTCGTAACCACATATCCATGATTTTGTTGGTCTTCCTATTGCACCAAAATATATTGTCAACCAAATGCTGGATTTTGTTCCCCAAAAACCTGAATTATATGGCTTTAAATAGATTGTACTATTCTTCTCAAAGCATAAATACTGTACATTCCCCTTCATTTTAATGTGAGTCCATCAAAAGGGATAACAATGCATAACATGTTCTTTGCAAATGAAACTCTGAGGGCTTCTGCAGACGATGAAGACAAGATTCACAACATCTCTAAAATGTGTGTGTGTTTACATAGATTAAATTGGGGGACTAGTACAGTATGTCTCCAAAGTGTAGTAAAACCTGAAATTTCCTTTCTTTCGGGGACATTTTTCAGGCCCCATTTGGATAATCTCAATTTTATAAAAATCTGTGACTGCAATTCAAAAAGTGAAAATGCCAGAAGTCTTTTTTCCATACATGTTACATTGATATAATCTTTCAAATCCATAGTTAAATGCTCAATCATCATGATTCCTGTTAGATTAATTGAAGTCACTGGTGCATATTTTGGTTATCTGATAATTTCATTTTGTTAGTGAATTAAAAATGAGCATTTTATATTTTTATGTGACATATTTTTACTATACAGCCATGCTAGAAGTGATTTCCCTCTTAATCAAATGCAGCAGTATTTTACTCAAACAAACTGAGGTGCACATACTCTATTTTATGTTTCTTGAGGTGGAATATAAAACATTGATGACATCTTTCATATTATGCATATTTTGTTTTGTGTCAAGACAGCCAACAGCTGGTTTTCAGACATCATTAAGTAGTCCAGTTTTTGTGGCAAGCAACCAGTTTAATAATGTGTGTATAATTAGCATACAGTTTTGAACATTTCTCCACATTTTTGATTAATTAAATATGATGTTAGTGTCCCATGTTATGTATGGCACCTTATTAATGTGCGTTCAGGGCTATAGTCAGGATTTTTATAATACCGAGGTCAAAAGTGTGAGCCCTTCCTAGGTGTGCCGTGTAATAGATCGAGGTTATTGGACTTGCAGAAAAACTTTTGGACTTGACCTTGGTGACCTCAGTGGTAGGTACAGGTACGTATGCATCATAGACGGAAAGTTTGATAGCTCCCTGCCAGACAGTCCACACCTTTGCTCAATCCCAGCTCCATACCTGTGACCAAATGGGCCAAATATACGAAATGGGGGGGTTATTTTTGGTGTTTAACAAGCCACTCAATTTCAATCCATTACTTCCCAAATACCGCGTAATAAGCTGACAATATTTGGCATGTGTATGTTACTGTGGAAATTTTCAAATAACGGAATTAAATGATTATAAGTGTATATGACTAACGTTACACACATTATTTTACATTCTTAATTTAAAATAATGAAATTAATTCAGTACAAATCACACATAAAACTGCGACTCATCATTGCAAAGCGTGACCTTTAACCCATATGCACTTAGCTTTACAAAATTGGATTTTCTTTTATTTGTGTCGTCTAGAGATGGGCAGTCAAAGGAAGGAGAAGATACGGCCCTTTCTGTATGGATGTGATTCACACCCAACACAAGCTTTATCACATAACACATTTTGGCTTCTATAAATAATTTTGCCCTTGGCTGGGCTGGCTATTATATCCGCACACCTCGTAGGAATAACTAATCCACTGACTCATAATCCATAAAATTCATATGTTAACTGGGTAAATGCACAATACCCACAAATCCAAATATATTTCATAAATACATGTATAATGTACAAAATGGAGCTGGAATATAAACACGAATAGTGCCTACAGCATGCTTGAACAGTATAATTGAACTATTTAAATAAACAAACAGAAAATATTATCTATCGGATTCCCAGTGGCCGTCTCACTGGCGTTTCTGGTTTAATGACGTCATACAAATTCTAGCGTATACCTTTAAAAGTGAGGGAGTTGTTCTGCTGGCTCTCTGGTCCAGTATCCTTCAATTCCTGCCTGTAGGTCTGCATCACACAGAGATTGAAATGTCATGCCCCAGTTCAGACCATTCAGGTCAGACAGGCTGAGCCATCTCGTCTTCTCTCCCTCTGGCTCACGTTGGGAGTGCAAATCAAGCCGCTAGTTCTCGTAATATTATTAGCGCGATCTGGACTCGTGGTTCATAAGTCATCGTTAACAGACACGGTCTATATAGACTGCATTTAAATTGTTTTGTCGGTTTACCACCTTATATTATTACGGGAGAGATACACATAACAGTGTGAAACACGTTCACGATTACTCGCTGCTAATGAGAACACATATATAGGAGGAAATCAATGGCGGGGGCATTCCAAGGCGAGAAAATTAGTCTCCCACCCATCCAGCTGAAGAGTACGCAGGTAAAGGCGGGAAGCCGAAATGTAAACACGCACAAGAGAAGCTCGGCGGCGCGATCCGGTGAAAACCTGCAGGGGAGAAGAGCGCTGTCAGCGTCTGCCAGGTAGATGATGGGATCGAGGCTGCCCAGTTACATCCAGTGCATGTTAAATGATCTGGTGCGCAGCGGAACAATCAGATTCCCAGCCCTCCCCATCTCCGTGTCCGCAGGCGCCGGCACTTCATTATTCAGCCTGCACCCTCTGACACTGGGACAAGGTTTAAAAATGGCTGTTCGGGGTACAAGGCAGACCAGCCTATTCGCTCCTTCTGGGTAAAGGTTGTTCATGTTTGACCGCAAACGTCAGTCCCTACAACGGATCTTGAACGCAGTGTCAGGCTATATACTGGCAACGACGTGCTCAGATTGCTGCAGACGAAACTGAAGATTTCAAAAAGTCCACTCATTTTAAATGTGTATTTATGATATCTTTCCATATTTATTTTCAGTGTTTTGGATTTTAAATATGCAAATACGTATTGTGTTTTTGTGAAATGAATCACAGGGTACTGGAGAGCAAAAATAACCTTTACAAAGCAGCATCTTTGTTTAGTATTTCTTTTTTTTTACTTCATGCAGGAAAAGTCAGGCAAAGCCAGCTGCATGTATGAAATTTCTGATTTATTATTATTATTTGAATTCCAGTAAGGCACTCCAGAGAGCTTGTCCTCAGTATGACATGTGATGTTTGGGTGATGATAAGCTGTGACAACAATGACTACACTATGAATCACGTATTTTCCCATGCATCACTCTGGTTAACACCTTTAAAGAAAAAAGAACCAGAATTAATATTTCAGTCACAAATTTCTCCCCCAGTGTTACCTTTAGTAATCATTAACACACTGTCGTAATGTGCCAGACAACATATAAAACTGGAAGAGTCATGCAAAATAAAAACGGATAATGCAAAATGTAAATAATTCTAAAATATTAAAAGGGCAAGATTTATGCACGTATTAGTATGAACTAAACATTAACAGATGTACCGAAGAGTGTGTCTCAGTGTTAATAGGATAGTATATATGAATATATATCACTTGAAGAATGAAAAACTTTCGTTATATACAGTTGTGTTACAAGGAGAATAGAGACATAAATTAGAAAGCATTATGAACATAAGAAGAGGACTTTAACATAAAGCATACGCTCTCTTTTGCCCCTGTTTTTTAGAGCGTCGTAGACGAAGTCATGCAGTCTTTCAGAGAACGGAGCTGTTTCCATGGTAACCAGCACTGCTACCAGCAGGGACCCTATGAATTATCACGCCTTGAGAGTTACAGACATCAGCGCAGCCAGACCAGACAGGGCTATGAAGCGCACTCACTCGCAGCAGCACCGTTGGCGACAGCAGCAGACGCCACGGCCAAGGATTGTTATAGCCAGCAAGCATATCCAGGCTATAGCAGCAACCCTGCCCCAGCTGAGAAGCAGTACAAAGGCGGCAAAGTTCCAAGCCGGCAGCTGCAGAGCAGTTACGGCGGCCATCTTGGTAACACGTACTCAGGCGTGTACATGGCAGAAAGTCATCTTCAGCAGAAGTGGCCGGCCACATCGCACATGTCCCAGTATGACCAGGATATGCTGGCAAAAATGGAACCAGTAGATGGTGTCAGAAGCAGCAGGTCTCAGTATCTGCAGCCAAACGTGCTGCCTGTTTCCCAGAACCGCTGTACGCACACAGCACAGTCCCGCTCTTCAGTGTACCCCAGCCACCATCAGCAGAAGCTCCCGCAAGACGCCTCTCCGTCCCCGGCGGGCTACTCTCACGGACAGCTGCACTTTCCTCAGCACTCTCAGTCTCTGTCGGCATCCACACCACCGTACGTGGAGAAATGCAACCCCACATCACACTGCTATAAAAGCTATGCCGTGCCCCCGAACTCCCAGTATAGCAGGAACACTGGGAACACAAACAGCCTAAAGCAAAATAGCTACAGAGCACAGAGTAACTATGTCTACCAGCAGACTCCCTCTAGGTCTGGATATGAACAACAGGCTTCCTTGCAGGGAATGACTAACAGCCAGGAAAGCATTTCAAAATACCAACACTTTACTCAGCCACAGCAGAGCTACTGTCTCACTGACCTCTCTGTCAGGTCGCCTGAGCATTACTACCAGAATTGTAGCCCCAACTCCAGCCAGTCACCTGCTAGATCTGTGGGGAGGTCTCCAACTTACAGCTCCACACCATCTCCTTTGATGGTTAGTTCTGACTCATTTCAATATAACCAGCCCCCCATCGCATCAGGCACCACTCCCTCCACCAGTTTACGAGACCAAGGTTTACTCATGCCACAGAAATCACTCTCTTCCTCAAATATTAACCCCAAGACAACCAGCTATGCTTCTTCCCTGAAGGACAGATTCTCTGAGAAGCTATTGTCTAATCCAAGCTTGTGGAGTCTTAATGCCTTGACATCTCAAGTGGAAAATATTTCCAATAATGTCCAACATCTACTGTTGTCTGAATCTCTTGTGGTTAATAAAAAAGGCAACAAAAGGAGCAATCCTAAACAAGAGGAGGACTTTAAGGACCATCTTCATAATCTTGAAGAAGTTTCCTGTACAGCGACTCACAATGCTGAATCTGCCACTGAAGCATTCAGTACTCCCCAGTCGATCCACGGTGAGTTGCAAGAGGATGGATGCTCTTCTGAGGTCCAGATGGAAAGAAACTACTACTACTGCCACCAAAGCAGAGAGCCAGTGCAGGCTATTCCTAATTGTAACCTAACCCTGGATGTATCCTCCTGTTCTGTGACTGCACTTGATAACATTTCCAAGATATCAGAGGACAGTGCATCAGGCCTGCAGATTACCCAAGTTAGAGAGAATTTCGACACCATCCTGCGGACCATTGGAGAGGAGACATCTCAAAGCAACCTTGTTCACAGCCCACTAAATCCAGAGCCAAATTCCCAAGAAGACATCAATAAAATAAAGGAGTCACTAAAAGAAGACTTCGAAGAGACATCCTTGCTGGAAAAGTCAAGTGAACAGAAAGTGAATGAGAGTCTTAATAATACTATGGCCAGTGCTTGCAAAGACCAGAATGCAGACACTAAAAGTAAGCAAGAAGAATGGTTAAAGGATGAAGAATATCCCACTGAGTTTCCTAAAACAAGTCAAGTATTGACGGGAAAAACATATCCCTGTGATATTGAAGAACAAATAGACTATGAGATGGAACAAGGGTGTATTACAGAGGAGGATAATACTACAAAGTCCTGTGCAGTATCATGTGCAAGCAGTAACAGAGATAGGAGCTCTGATTCTCATTCCGATAAGAAAAGCATACCACTAGCGTGCAAAGACAAGACTGTCGCCTTAAAAGACAATACTTCTAAGTCTCCACATTTTAACACCATGAGTGAGCTTTTTGAAAGGGGTTTTTCAATACTCACAAAAGAAAAAACACTTGAGGAGCAGGAATGTATTCGTTCCAGGGAAACCAATGTAGTTAAAGAGCAAAAGGAGAGTTTACCATACTCTGAGGAGAGCATCCGTAATAAAACATGGTTGCAACCTGAAGACCTGTGCAGCCCCATTGAGGAGCAAAGAGACAAGTCTCAAGTTAGCAAAGAAGTAGTTGAGCAAGACATGCCTTTCACAAACTCAGAAAGAAGCTCAGTCTCACGTGACATTGCACCTCTGACACATTGTGTGAAGGCAGGCTTCTCGGTGTTTAATGAAGAAGCATCACTCCTCCCCCAAGCAAGGGACCACATTGATCGACGAGATGCTGTGGAACTGGAGCCTGACTCTCCACAGCTGCCAGGAAAGTCAATAATACACTCAGCACCTTCCTGGGCTGACACCCCACCTTCCCCAAAGAAAGGCGATGAAGAGGTTGATCCTGAGATGAGCTGTGTGAGTGCAGTGACATCTTCAACCAAGTCAGAGCCAATGGCCCCATCTGCAAATCTTACAACATTCAGCAGACGGCATGTGCGAGGAAGGCGACGGCAATCTCGAATACTAATTCATGCAAGTACTGTAGTCACGAGGCTTTCAAATATGGATGAAAAGGAAGTTCCAGATTCTCCTCAGGAAATCAATATGGCACCCACTAAAACAACAGTTTTAGCAGAACAAAGACAGGCTGTTCACAAAGACCTCTTCTCGCAGACATGCAATATTTCAGCAGAGAACTTCCCTTCCAGGATGTGCACTCGTTCTTTCACTGCACTGGCTGCATCTAGTTCATGCCCCCATTTGAAAAAACGTGGCCCAAAGCCATATCAGCAGTTTGACGGTGAGGACTCTGTAGGTCACACCAAGGGCTTGATAACTAAAACTGACTGGAAAAAGCTGAGAGACCACAAAACTTCAATCACAAGTAGGAAAGGTTTGAGTGAGATCATGAACCAAGATGAAAACCAGGAAACCGGGCTGAGTTTAACGTCACTTGTTAAAGACCAAAAATCTATGGTACTGAGATCCAGAAAACAAGCGCAGGAAAACCCGGTGAAAGAAAAAGGAATGGAGAAGAAGACCATGTGCATTCTGCCTAAAACAATTAAAGAAATGAAGAAGCAGGAGACAACATCGCTGAAAGAACAGTGCTGCGACAGCCCCAAACAAACCCTTGCTTCTGTACACCGGAAAAATGTCTACAGATCATTGACTAGCAAACCAAATGAGAAGAGTGAATCTGCCGCTAAAAGGAAATCCAGCTGCCAGTCTATGGTTCCGATGAAAAAACTGAAGATGATAAAAGGAAGCAAGTTTGACAAACTTCCTTTAAAAACCAACCTATCGGTGGTTAAGAGTCCTAAAAAGAGGTTAAAGCGAAACGAGATTTTTACATTACCTTTGAACAGTTTTCTTACGAAAGATCCCTCCCCTGTTAATGTTAACGATATTTCTTTGCCTGCCCAGTACCCTGTCAAAACAAAGTATCTACCCCCAAGGAAAGGCAGAGGGCTAAAATATGAAGCCATGGTTCAGAAAATGACATCACTGGGCACAAAAAAGCATAGCCTAAACACTCATTTTGACAACATAGCTGAGAATTTGCCAAAAAAGATCATAGAGGACGTTTTGGAACAAGTAAAGCCAGCAGAGGACAAAGAGTTGGTGCACAAGGATGGCGAACTTGCAAAGAGCACCATGGTGTTAGAAAACACAACATGCCTGAAAGATTCTGATGCTATAAAGAAAGATGGATCCCAGGAGAGCGGCAAGCAGCCTGACTTGGCCTTGGAAACACAGACCGCCTTCATCGGCACACAGAGAATAGCCAAGCAAAGGGCCAAAAAGAACAATCATGAAATGCATCTGAAGCAGAGAAGGAGCAGAAGGAAGAGCCACCCTTCCCTAGTGAGCCACACAGCCACAAAGCAGGAACTGCTGCCCATAGCACCCTCAGAGGACAGGGAGAAACGGCTGGGAAGCTCTCAGGCTTCTCCCAGCTTGTGTGTACCGGGCAAACATGGGTTTCACTCCCAGAGGAAGGTACGAGTTACGGCATTGGATAAGCAAGGCAGTGTGGTACATAAAGCGATATCCAAAAGGACAACTGACAAGTACTTTAATCACGGCAAGGTTGCAAAGAATGGCCGCAGATTTAAGGCTACACACAGAAAGCAGGATACTTTATTAGCCATGGAAGAGCAACTAGAGTACACTGTAAACTATTTAGTGTGCAAACTCCCCAAAAACGAAACCCTGCCTTTATTCAGGCCGTATGTGCATGTTGACAAAATAGCACATTTTGCCTCTGTATGTACCGTCATCAACGGGCCTGAGGAGGAACATCTGCTCTTTCAGGCCAGGAGAAAGAAAATCCAGGACGCAGCTACGGTTTCCAAGGCAATACCGGAGTCTTCAGTCATGCTGCAGGGTCCCTTGGTGAACAAAAACCTGATTGGCCGCAGTCTAACTTGCTGTCTTTGTGGAAAACCGACAAATTACAAGGAGCTCGGGGACTTGTGCGGGCCATATTACCCTGAGGACAGCATACCAAGGAAGACCTTGTCTTTTAAATACAGACAGCTGTCCAGAGAGGATAAAGTGATAATGAACTGCAATGTGGGGCACACAGGAGCTCTAAAGAAGGAGACCAGTAGGAGTCTAGCGGGGCGGAGCAGCTGTGGAGGCAGCCCAGGACAACTGAGAGGTGCGGAGAGAGCTTCTGTTGAGGGCGTTGCGCGGCCAAAATTCTTGGAGAGGTACAAAAGGCTGCAGCAGCTTCAGGGTTCTGAGAGAAGGGCTGGGGAGGACGGGACTTGTCCCTTAAGACTGCATGAAAGCGGCAGAACTGCGCCGCAGGGAGCCGAACTGGAAGCAGAATCCAGGGAGCACTGGCTCCATGAGGCCTGTGCTGTTTGGACCGGCGGGGTTTTCCTGGTGTCTGGAAAACTTTACGGCGTGAAGGAGGCTGCACTTGCCACAGCTGCGACGGTGAGTCAGTCTGCATGACACCTCCGGTATATAGCTGACGCTGGGGAGTATTCAGATGGGAGGCGTTAGGGCCATCCTGAATGAACTCCACACAATGGTCTATGCACGCTGAAAACTACAAGGCTTTGAATTTTATATTAACAGGTGAAATGTATCTGGGTTAGTTTTCATCTTGCATCTGGTTTAGCTCCTAAATCACTCCTATAATAACCTGGCTATGTGTTTTTTTATTGACAGTTTTTAATCCTGTTTTCCTCCTTGTGCAGAGTTGTTCAGTGTGCCAAGATATGGGTGCGTCAATCAGATGCTCCTATGAAGGCTGTCCTCAGAGCTTCCACTATTTCTGTGCCAAAGAGATTGGTAGGAGTTCTGTATGTGCCCGTACCCATTTAAGTTATCAGTGCTTGCAGTCATCCCTTGCTCTGGTTAATTAAAACACCGAGGAAGCATATGTAGAGCACAGGCTCCACTACTGACAGATTAAGGATTATGAACCGCACTTGCTATCCAAACTGCCATACGGATCCTGCTGCACTAGACAAAATACACTTAACCTCATTCGGGATAATGTGCAAAATGGTACAATGTGTTAAGTTTCTTTGGATAAAACTCTCCTCTCATCATCAGAATAATCATCAAAGCCTCGACTTGACATCAAGGAGAATGTAGAGTAGCGCTGATGATCCCGTCCTCCATCCTTACTCTCTCCAGCTGACTTAACCCTCTTATCGTTACAGGTTGCTTGCTGGAAGAAGAAAGCTTGTCATTGAGATGTACAAACCACCAGGTAAATGACTTTTGTCATGTATGCACAAATCTCACCCTAACCCCCTACAGTTCTTTTTCCCGTTTGACACACTTTTGTAATTTAACACTGACATGCAATTCGCATTATTATCGCTTCTTTATTCCAACAAACACTGCATTGTGAACAGTTTGACATTCAGTACTTGATTAAGTAAACACCTAGTTACAGATGACCTCACCCTAGCCTCATACCCTTGCCTTGGCAATCCACCAACGTTCTGCCCAGGGCTCCAGTTTGAAAAATTTTAAGAACCCCCCCTCCCCCAATCATAATGCCACCAAATACAAAAAGTGACCCATCAGAAGGAAGTCACGTAGCTGTGGAGCAATCTGATTCAGCTATTTGGGCCACCCGCCCCCGTCTCGGACAGGCAAAGGCACGGAAGACAAAAAGGGCGGCGGTTGAGAAGCAGTGTAGAGGCTCGGCTTTCAGGCGACCAGCAGCCAGCTGTGTGTGAAGCACCACGTCGTTTTCTCCACAGACTGACAGCGAGGAGGACTTGGCTGCTGATCAATACAGCCTCCCACGTAATGAGATCTCAGAGCAGGCAGAGCGGCAGAGCGCACATCAAAGTGATTCACTAACTCTGGGATCTGAAGGCTGCTCTCTGCAATGCCACTCCACCGCCTTAATAAAACGGGTAGTACCCCCATCTAGGGCTCCGCGGAGATAATGCAGGCAACCAGAGGGATGCGGTCTTTCCTCTCTCGTGAGTTTACTTATTTATGGGGAGAGTGAACGCTGTGCAGCCTGCTTGTGTTACTTTAGTCTGGTGGTCTTAAATTAACCTTGATTCCTTCATGTCTGTGAGGGCAAAAAGGAGAAAAAGAGAAAGCTGTGGATGAACCCCTAGGGTAGAGACTCAAACTTGGCTGCGTGATGGAAAAAGGGCAGAAAATCATTCATATTCCTCCTTTTGCACAGTGACCCCGGCTCATGAGGCAGTCCACTTAAAGCTTGCAGCCGCAGTGCTCTTGTATTGATTTGCACGGCGAGCAGGAACGGCGAGGATGGGCTCTGCACGCGCTGCTCTTTAACGCTCCGCACGCCCCCCCCCCCCCCTCGCTTCCGTGTCACAGACCCTGAAGGGCGTGCCGTTAACTGGCCTGCTTCTCCGTGCTGGCTGGGGTCGGCGTGAGTGTTCGCCGCCAGCAGTTTCTCACCCAAATACATCTGGGTCGCTCTCTTCCCATAGTCTCTGAGAAATGGCAGTGGGATTTAGGAGGATCTCCTGAGTGGGGCATGGAGAGGACACACGTCCAGACCGGTATGGATTACAGGGTGGCGCTGAACGCCAGGATACCAGCTTCTGCAGCAGAGCAGCACAAGCAGCAGCCCCGGCTGAGGCCAGCTGCACACTAATGCCCCCAGAGGAAAGCCACTGCTAGCCTCTTCTTTCCTGGCGTCCTTTAAGGGTGAAAACTTTCGGCACTCATTCACTCTGCCGCATTTAATTTCAACAGAACGTGGGTGACTTTCCTTCAGAGGATATCAACGAAAAAAAAAACTCAGCTGAAGTCATTTTGTATTATCATATGTTCCGATATTTCCAAGTCGAAATCTACCGCTTTTTATCCATGTTTCTCAAATGGTTTGGTTTTCTTTCTGTACTAATCAACTAAGCAATCCTTGCTCGAGCAACCCACTGTTAAAAAATAACATATAATTTTAAATACTTAAATATCTAAAAACATTCATACTCAAGTTGTGTCGTAACTGTGAGCAAGGTGGATTGATGGATGTATTTATAAAACTTCTTCCTATATATATATATTTTTAATGTGCTTTCAGAAATCTGTAATAAAATAAATGGTCACATGGCAATCAAATTTTATATGATCATAGTATTGATCTTTTCCAGCCAGTTCACTTAAGTATTCATCTCTCTGCTCACAGTGTCTCACAGATTGTACTAATTTAGCTCAAGGAATGAAGTATGGAATTTTGCACAGTTCTTAGCTACTCTGCACCGAATAAAGTTCAAATGAATATCGTACAATTTTTGCTCAGTCAAATATCAGTGTTGTTTTTCTTCCTTCCTCAGACCTCACATTTTACTATGTAGTTGGAAAAAACATGCCTGTTAACCTTAAAATATTACATAATTTCAGTAAAAACAGAAGAATACTCAACTTTCATCATAAGCGACCAGTAATTTGTACTTCATCTCAATTAATTAATGTTGTATATAATTATTTTATGCTGGTTTCTTTTAAAATGTGATGTACTTAAATACTTGTTTATAGTATTTATTAGAGATATTTATTTTCTATAAAATGAATGTCATTGCTTATAAAATATTAAAATAATGAATTAAAGTGACTTTTTGAATGTTTGAAATGCGTTTGCACGCTGTTATTTCAGGCAGACATTTCCCTTTTTCATATTCAATATTCATTAATGGCCAAAGTACTGTAAAAAAGATAACACAATAATTATGTACAAATGTTCTCTTTTTACTGAGTTATTTCCATGTAATCCTGAATTAATGGTTTGTTCTCAAAACAACTTCATCCAGCAAACAGATTTGTTTCTACATTTTACAAAACAGTATTTCTATTCATATCTACATGGTAAAAAATATCAAAGAAGCCAACTGGATAAAATATATTTATTCTCAGTAACCATAAAATTTTCATTTGATAATTTATTTGTTCTTTGTGATGTCATTTAGCAGTTGTACGTCTGTCTTTCAAAAGTATTACACCTTTGTATGAACAATTTCCAGTTCTACCTCAATATTCAAAATTCCCTCTATAAAAAAATACTGTAATTTCCCGGTAAATCATTGGCAGGAACTTTCTTATAAAACTATGCACCTCTAAATAAAATCTGAGTTATTAACATGGCGAAAATCCACCAATCCACAAGAAAAAAATACTAATTTGTACTGCTGTGCTTTGGGCACAATACTATGTAATGTAAACTCAGCCTGATATTATGTTTTAATATTGTAGCAGTAACAGAAGTGGCAGATTTTGGTAATACTTAACCTTCCAATAATTGCAACAATTTTTCAGTAAAAACAGCTGTATTGCACAGATAAACACTTAGAATATATAACCTCTATTTCTATTTATTTTTTAATTGCTGGAAATCACCTAGCTAACACACCTTTTGTACAGATAGAAATTAAATACATCAGCCTCTATCTTGCACAAAAAAGAAATCTCTTCAAGTGAAAGCTTTATAAAATTAAAAGCAACCGATATGAACTCATTTCATTTCAGAGCGATAGCACCAATGACAGGTGAACGTGGGACTAAACAGGTTTCACTAACAGTGATCCAAACCTCTTAAGTCAAATCCCCAGTTCTACGTGTTTCCAGACTGCAAACATAAATCACTATTTTCAAATGTGCATCAGGCTGATACACAGATTATCCCCTGCAGCAAAAACACAGGATAAGGTGAAATCCCCCCTCTCTCTTCTTGACTACAAGCTTCCATGCACCACACAGTGGCAAAATGCTGTCACTGCAACGAGTTTATTTAATGGCAAATGAATTGTAAGAAAAAATAAGATTGGATGTTTTTAATGGTACTTCATTTAAGTCACACGTTGTGTTTTTTAAAATTTCCATTATCCTTAAGATCACATTTAATAATTCATTTCAGGACAATGTACATTACATTTAAAACAGCATTCTTGTTCCATTCTTTAAATTTATATAATTTAGACAAATATATGTGTCTAGTGGCCTCTGCATAAGATGAGAGATGGGCTGGGAAACCCCCCCAGGAGTCGGCTTGGGGGTGACGGTTCAGTTTCAGCATGGGCTACGTGGGGGTGACAGAGGACAGCAAGCGGGAGGGAAGGTAGCAGCACAGCAGTGTCACGGCCTTGGCCCACTGTGGAGGGCCTGACCTCGCTCGGCCCTACCCTGCAGAGACACCAGCAGAGTCACGGGGAGGCGGGAACGCCACAGAGACGCAAGGGAGCGTAAAGCTTCATAAGCATGAGTATGGCATGAAATATGAATCGAGAGGAGCCAAGCAGTAAGGACACCACAGGAAGTAAGCGATGCGAAGGATGAGTGCAACCTGATAAACGGAAATACCGCACCAATCATAGCAGTGTTTCTCAAAACAGTCACTAGGGAGCGGCAGACGGCCCACGTTTCTGCCCTCTCCCAGCACAACTGAATCAAAGCAATCGAGCCATCAAGGACGCAGAATACCCGCTACAGGTCAGGCACGCAGGCGTAGTAACATAACGAGTCTGAGGCCCGAATGTTCTTTGTTACGAATCAGACATGCATCCAGTTAGTAAATTTGAAATTCATCAGACCCCCCCCCCCCCCATCCCCCACATTAAATTTAATTCTGAGTACGGACCTGGTACAGGAGTGCTGGGAGCTGGGGCCTTTCTGGGGGGGGTCCCTAGGAATGGCTTGAGAAACACTTAATTAGGGAATAGTATGAATACAGCATTTATTATGAAAGGCAGAATGAAACAGTGTTATTCAAATGAGGAATACAATATTAAATAGTATTTGTAATAGACAATACAATATTATACATCATAAAGTTTGAGTAACTATCAAAACATAGGAAACATTTCAGCCAATGAGGGATATGAAAGACAGTAAAAGTGACTGCATCCACGCAGGTGTGGCTAATGAAGGAACTGGCTTGATGTTGTTTTTTGGTCATTTATAAAAAATTCCAGGCAGGCCCAGTTGTGGGAATGGGATCTTGTAGGATGAGAACACCCCCAGAAAATTCATCCCGGCTGTCCTGTCACCAGATCTCAAGGTTCACCTGAAAATATAAGACATTCGCGAGCGAACCCCGCGATAAACCGAAAGATGGCACTTCTAAGAGTGGCCAGGCGTCGGCTCACCTGAGGTGCCGGCCGACGTAGTGCGGCGCCGCAGGCAGAAGCCCGGCAGCTGTTGGCCACGTGCGGGACTGGATCCCACCATCAGCCTGGCGGCGGCCTCGTGCAGGAAGAGCTGCAGGCAGATCAGGCTGCCGGATCAGCAGGCCGCCGCCTGTAAGTACGCCGCTAGAGGACGTGTCCTTCCTCCCCCCCTGATTCTGTTGTGGGCACCTTACCAATATCACGCTTTTATGGCTTTATGTTACCGTCCAGACGTGCCCACAATGCCTCCCCCCCCCCCATATTTCATTACCTCCACGTCG
Organism: Stomatorhinus walkeri; assembly: GCA_026784285.1. Lineage (NCBI taxonomy): Eukaryota > Metazoa > Chordata > Actinopteri > Osteoglossiformes > Mormyridae > Stomatorhinus > Stomatorhinus walkeri. Next base: position 16,349,875 of record JAODUD010000095.1, on the reverse strand, counting down.
TACAAACAGTCAATGTAATGTGCACTCAAGGAATTAGGTTAAACTTTGATGGCCGCATGCAATATTTAAGGCGCAGCTCAGTTTACGGTTCAGCTGCCTCATGGCTCATGGCGTGCACATCCACACCCCCCCCCGCCCGCCGCATCTGGTGCCCTCACCCTGTGCGCGCCTGGCCTAAAGCTCTGCACCAGCTTCCTCAGGGAGCTCAGGTCCTGCTGAAAGCCGTGAAGCTGCTGAGCAGGGGCAGGAAGGAGACCACCTTGCTGACGGTGCCACACGGTGGAACGTGTGACCAAGAGGAGGTCGCACAGCAGCACCTGCAGTAGCTGGACAGCAGGGGGTGCTGTGGTTAAGGAACTTCAAAGTCACTGTTGCTGAGAAACAGAACAAATTAAGTACTCCAAAGTAATGTGCAGACATACTCCCACAGGCTGTCTCCCCTGCACTCACTTTAATTAAGTTTCAGTTTGTTTACTTTATACCTTTAATGCACCACTTAGCACGTATGTGTTGCAGCCAGTCAGCCTTCACCACAGAGTAATCTAAAATATGTCGCATTCATACCAGCGCGACACACCATAATTAATCACTGCAGCAGCATACGTGTGGCTAAAATGAATAAAGGGAAGGCAGGTGAACCAGCCTGTATGAGTAAAGGTGGCGATTACCCTGAATGTTGTCAGCACTGCACGGCATAATGCCTTAAGGAATTACACAACAAACATAACCGTGCATAGGTGGGTCTATCTGCACTTAGCACAGTCCGGATCATCCCAGTACAGGTCTGAAGCAGCCATGTGGGTCAGCGCACTACTTTATGCTGTAAAGTAGGGCAGCACATTGTTGCTGGGTCAGGACGTGGAATGATAGACGACTTTGCGTCGCTCCCCTTGGGGACAGACGTGACACCAAAGGCAGCAGGACACGTGGCCAAGGTGGCGTCCGGCCGAGGGGAGCGAGACGCTCAGTCTACCCAACAGAATGTTTAACAGGACTAAACCGATCTGTGAGACGGGGCAGAATGCAAGGTGATTCATTCATATAGAATATCTTTAAAATATTGTATCTAGAAAATATTAATGAAATTATAATGTATTTATTCTGAGTACATGAAGATTTTTAATCTCTGTGCTTATATAGAGCGACACAAGCAATAGACGAGAAAAAGAGATTCACATCTGTCAGGGACAGTGACCCGTGGTGAACTTCATGCAACCACAGTGGGGTCGCAGTCCAGGCGCGATGGCACGGTGTGACCCGGCTCTGTGTTGCACTGAAGCAGCATTGCATAAGAGCGCTCACACATGCAATGCAACCACAATGCACCACAGCACCGTTCAAGGGACCCAGGGCACTACATCCAAAAAAGTGGCAGGACGGTGAAAGGAAGGGTACCTTGTCGATGACCCCGGCGCGGCCCGGGGGGTCCTGGCTCAGGCTGTCCTTCAGGAGGCCACTGGCCCTCTCACTGTAGCCTAGGCTCAGTTGCCAGTTCTCCCTTTGGCCCTGGATGGCCTGTATCGCCTTGAATGTGTAGTGGGCGGCTCTGGGCAAAGGGTTCCTGACAGGACAGAATCGGCGTCGGTATTCAGCAGCAGGTGTATGAGAGTATAACTGGCATTTATGGGAAGGTGAGTTGTGTGAGTTCCGTCTGTCTCCTTCTGTCGCCAAAACCAGATTAATCCAAGGCTATTCCAGGCCACGGCCAAAGGACCCGGCAAACACCAGGGGCCCCACCCCACCTTGGGAATCAGATCTGCTAGTCCCCACAAGGATAACGTAAATTTTATAAAAATGTGTGAATGGAATCAAAAAACTAAAAATGCCAAATGGCTTGTATTTTGTTTGGTTACTTATGGTTAAGGTTAGGGCTGGGTAGAGGTTAAGATCATCAGTGAGCAAGTGTGTGTGTGTATGTGTGTGTGTGTGTGTGAGTGTGTGTGAGGGCAGTGCGTTGCTCACTCCTGTGTCCGCAGGCTCACAGGCAAGTCCTCCACAGCTGCATAGAGTCTCTCCGCAGCATCTTTGTCTCCTTGGAGCCAACTGATCATGATCACCATCAAAGAAGCCCACCATCTGGAGTGGATGTCACATCCTGTGACATCAGCACAGACGTGGACGCGTGAGAATGGGCCGGCTTTGCCTCTTAATGTAGCCATGGGGACTGAACGGAGCTCCTACTGGAGCACGGGGATCTCTGAGGTCTTTTACCAACCAGAGACTGCTGTCAGGCCGGACCCCGGGGCCACAGACTGCATGCAGGCCTCAGCGTCTGAGAAGCTGATGAGAAGCTGGAGATACTCCAGAGCCTGGCAATACTCCCTGTGAGTAGTAATAATAGCAGTAATGTATATACAAGTATATACTGGAAATATATACAGTATACCACTCTGGAAAAAATTAAGAGACCACAGCCAAATTTTTAGGTTCACTAATTTTTCGAGTTATAGCTATGCACATGTGTAAAATATATATATATATATTTTTTTGCAAACTCCAGCATGGCTCTTCCTGCTTCTCATTAATTAAGGGCTTCTTGCTTTGTGGGTCTTCAGTCCTGCTTCTAGGAGTCTGTTATGAATTGTCCTAGCAGCACACCTCATACTGCTAAATATTTTCCTTTTTTTTCGAAGGTCACTTGATGTCATCCTCTGATTCATGAGGCCCTGTAGGATAAGTTGACTGTCATCTCTGGCATTAAAAAGTCACTTCTGGCTTATTTATGGTCATTCCCAGTGTTTCCTGCTTTACCCTTTCTTGCGCATTGCAGTTTTAGAAACTTTGAGCCTGGAAGCCATCTGCCACTCATGTAGCCTTCAGCCAGCAAAACCAGGATTAAACCAAGATCCCACAATGCAGATTTACAAAAATGTAGCACAGTCTCTTAATTTTTTCAGGGTTGTATAAACATATATAGCATATTTACAGTATCCAGTATTATATACAGCATCCTGTATTCTGGCGGTTTTATATTATAACTGTGCACGTGCTCATTCCCACTTTAGTTACATTTAGTTACATCGTGTTATCCTTTTTGTCCCAATACTTACATTCTTTATTATATATTTCATTTCTGTTGCTTTAATCGTGCACATTGAGGGCTATGCCTTGGCACAGTAGCGAGTTATATCATCTCGTCTCATCATACCTTGAACGTTTTAGCTATTTCAGGTGCTTAGCGTGTGATTTAGTCCAAGCATAACTTAGACAGCGATATCCACTCACGCAGCTCTAGCCCTGAATTCCCGGGGCATAAGCACACCCTGGTCCTAAGGAGCTAATTATGCTGCCAGCTGCCCACAGTACACATGTAAACAAGAGCTTCGTAAGTGAGACGGTCAGGGCACTGAGGACAGCCAAGGACTCAGAGGGGTGACATCAGCGCAGTGCAGCCGTGAAGGATCTTTACGGCTTCTGATTAATAGGCAGCTGGTCTGCCACGGTTCGCTGGCACAGCGGTGACACGGAGTCCCACCCCTCTCCCTCCCCGAGGGTCTTCTCCTTCGGTGAGGAGAGCACACACAGCAGGGCCTTCTCCAGAAGGTGCTCCCGGAATGCCTGTGTCACCTGGGCCAGAGGCTCCACTGCAGAGAGCACAGCAGCACAAGTCAAGCTGGGACTCAGGGCTGAAATCCAGTACACCCAGTACACCCAGTACACCCACTCCCAAACATTCTCTCTGTTACCAAGTTTATGCTATTAATTTCCATCCATCCATTTTCTATACCCACTTATCCTACTGGGTCGCGGGGGGGCCAGAGCCTATCCCGGAAGCAATGGGCACGAGGCAGGGAACAACCCTGGATGGGGGGGGGCAGCCCATCGCAGGGCACAC
>JAODUD010000095.1:16326155-16340000 GCA_026784285.1 Stomatorhinus walkeri | reverse complement strand
TTTGGGAATTAAAAAAAATAATAAATTATATATATATATATATATATTGTATAACTGCAGAGATGTAGTCTGAACAGGAGCACAGGTAACACAAGGAGGCTTCACAGCACCCATGTCAGGCTTAAGGGAGGTGAGCAACAATGAGTCTGTTTTGATGAACTGGGGCTGGAGGAAAACCTGGAGCGAGACAGAGAAATTAGCATCAGAGACGGAACAGTTAACGCAAGCTAATGCAGGAGGTGCAAGAAGGCGACAGGGTAACAGGGGGCCATCTCTTACGATCAGTCAGTGAGCGTGTTTCGTTTTTCGAACGCACCTTAGCAACACTATGAAAGCGGCACATGCAGCCACACTCACAGGAACTTGCTGAGCGTGTGGAGAAAAAATCTGTGCGGAGGGACTTGACGACGTGGCCAGCAGGGATTGGGTGGGCGGACTATGAACCTGGGCTGCGTGTGTGGCTGACTGCTGAGATGCTGTAAGACTGGAAGTGGGCTCTGACGGATGACGACTGCGGACCGCTGCGGAGGAGGAGCAAAGTGAGGCTGCAACTGTGACAGATGGACAGACGAGGCAGCTGTGCGATGCTGTCAAATGGTACAACATTACAGTATTATTACAGCTTTCATACTTTATTCAGTACTCTACACCATGCACCTTCCACTTATACTGATATTTCAGACCAAAATCTATGGAGCACCTGCAAAAATGCCTTTCACAATTTCTGACTGGCATTTCGTACTTTAAAGAGTTAACCAGCATCCACCAATCCCAACAGAAAACATAACCCTAGTGTAAATTACTCAATGGCCTTATTAGGCACTAATTTTACAGTCACTGACACCAAAGAACAATTACCTATGGTCACAGTAAAGTTTGACGGAGAAGAAAATCCATACTTTATTGGATTTCATCTGACATAACACAATATACTCTGTATTACAGCCATAATTACATAACATTCTTTAGGACCAGGTAACTGGTCAGTTAGTCAATAAATAGTGGTTACCAGACTATATGACATGTACTGGGTCATATATTCATGCTATATGTAACTATGAATTCCATGTCGCAAAGGAGTGGACCTGGGTGGCCTGATAAACAAGGTTTTCGTAGTAAGCATTATTGCAGCTGATCAAGGCTCTTTAAAGTATAATAAATTTTATCTTTCGTTAACTTTTTAAAGCTAACTGAATTGGTACTACAAATTCACATAAAGGGCCCGATTGCATGTCATGCAACCAGCGGCTCTTTGACATGCAGGTCGAGCCTCTTCAGCAGGGGCCCAGTGCTCCAGTGAGAGCCAGCTTTCACTGGCAACTAGCACTGCAGCTGGTGTAAATCTCAAAGGGCAGCCCACAGTCTTAGTTGTGCAAGGCAGTGATGATTTGCTAAATTCCCTTTTTGCCAGCTGAGGCTGGGACTGTTCTACTGCTCCCATGAACCAAAGTTACACTCTTGTATCTATGAGTGGCAGATGACTGCAAATGCCAAAGCGAAGCTGTATACCTGAGTATTCATCCAGACTGAGATGGCTGACCGCAAGCTGTGACTGCTGCTGCTGAGATGGGACAAAGGGCGACTTTCGAGGACAGTCTACATCTTCCGCAGCATCGCGTGCCGATGAAACCTGGCCATCCCAGCACTGCGCGTGACCAGATAACATGGTTTGGTGGAGCTTGGGGGGACTGGGGGTTGAAATTTGGTGAAAAGCAGACTGCACAGAGGGTGGGGGCTGGTACAGAAGAGTGGGGGCAGAAACATCCAGCAGGGCATCTAAGTGTGAGGTGGCAGTCGGCCGTGGATGCGGAGTGGAAGCTGACGCGGGAGCTGAAGTAGCACTGGACGCGGGGGGGGTTCTGCGTTCCTGAGTAGCGACACCTCCAGTGAACGGGGAGTGATCAAAGACAGTGTCGAACTCCATGTCATGGTTATTGATGAGCTGCAGCATGTCTGCGAATAGGAGAAAACCACCACCAAAACACATCATAAAGTATTGTTAATATTAGTTTCAGATTTTTCATTTGGGTTGCTTTCAGTGATTACTGAGAACTTCAGTACAACTCGTCAGTTTTTCATTATTTTTTAAAAATAAATATAACAAAAGTTTCTAATGTCGAAACTTTTGAATTATGTTTAATAAACATTTCTCTTCTGCCTCCATGCTTAGATGATTGGGTTTGTGAAAGGTGCTGTATAAATGTAATCTTTTTTTTTTTTTACTATTATTATGAAATAATTAAAAAAAATAAGGCTGGAAGATGACAGGATTGCTCCCCTTAACTCTTACAACATACATCAAATATCTAGATCTACATTTAAACATGTAGAACTGTACATGAAAAAGAAGGATGCATGTGTAAAAAGGTCATTCTTGCATTTTACTTGTAATTATTTTGAGAAACAGATCACCTTTCAGGGGGGAGGCGCAGAACACTTTAATTCACTTGCTGGTGAAAAGAATAACAAGCTATGCCCAGCAACCATGTGGAATGTCTGTTTTAATTCCAATCGAATGTGAATCTATTCTATGAACAATAAAGCACATCTCCTACTTAGGGAATTTCACGTAATTATATGCTGGGGGTCCAAACCAGAGAAATGATCCCTACATGCAGTAGTTTTTGCCATTTTAGTAAAAATATGTTGTGATTGCAGGCTACATTCATGTATTCATTCACAATCAAATAAATAAATAAATAAGCCACAGAGCATCTCAACATTAGATACAGTGTGTAAACAACAGGCATTTCTATAAGTCTATAAAACATTTTCACAATGTTAAAAAAGTACAAGATAAATAGAAAGTTGAATCTCTATGGAAATAAATTACAGTCACATTAATCTGAGAACAACCCACCATTGTCAGTTTTATTTGAAATTAGATAAGCTTGCTTTACTTAAATCTTCAATACATACAATATATAGGACACATGTAATGGAAAGAAAAATATTAAGAAACACAGAAAATAGTTTTTAATTAAATCTTAAATTTACCTTCCAAAGTGCAATCCATATTAATATTTAATGTATTGTAGCTTGTATATGATCGAAAGTTTAAAATAAACTTGTTTCCAGAAAGCTTATCAATAAAAACTTTTTTAAAAGCAATCCAAATAAAACGGTCCTCATTGATCTTAAACTTTTAATTTGAATTGGAGGCAAACATAAACTGAGAGCATCTACACCATGGATGTGTAGTGTCTGCCTCCTTAACTACAAAACACATGGTAGTCCAGCTGGATTTGTAAAGCAATGTTTTGACATGAGGTGACTGCCTACAGCCAATGGGACAGCCTCAGAGACGGAGCGAGAAAGATCGCGTGGGTGCTTACTGCCAAAGCAAGGTGATTGACCAAGGGTTACAAACAGGTGACTGCAACCTTTTCAGTATAAGGTTATTGCAGGTCATATGAAAAAAAATCAACTAATTAATAATAAAATATAACAATAATAATAATAATAATAATAAATAATAATATTAATAACATAAGTTTCTATTTCACCTATTTTATTTATCGTTTTATAGTCTATTATATTAAACTCGGTATTATTCAGTGCATTTGACAAAAATGTATTTATTGTAAAACGATATATAAAAACCTTAAACCTTTTGAAACGTTTCAATTTATTTATATTCAAATTGAACATAAAAATATCAGTAAGGTTGCAGTATCGTACGTATTTGAAAATTTGATTGCACCGATGTCTTTTTTAGATAGTGCCAGTTTGTAATTGGAAAAGTATATAATATTGTGATAATACTGCCACAAAGAGCTAGATTTCTGCTGACTGTCCGAAAGTACCTTCAATAAGATTACGTCACCGAGAGAAATGGGCGGAAACGGGTGGCCTATTTACGCTGAAGACTTTCGCCACGAAGTATATGGGAGGGGGGGGGGGGGGATTCAAAATGTGTCGCGCATAACTGCAGTTTAACCTATATTTCACATGTTACGAAACAAATCTAAATATTTTTTTCAGGTATACATTGTGCTGGACAGACACCAGATAATATTTAAGTGTGCTTTGTAAATCGTTATCGTAAGTCAGATGTCTTTTGTGTCAGGTGTAGTGCATAAAAGAAGATGACTATATAAGATTACATTATGATACCGTATATTGGACGTATTTAGTCCACTCAAAATTAGCAAATGTCAACAAGTTGGTTGCGTGCAAATGCAGTTCATGGCATGGATCACTTATAGGTTAACGTTTCAAAATGCTATTTTTGCTATATCTAGCAAACATTTCGCTCAGCACCACAGTAGTGTATTTTTGGATTCGGGGGAAGAATCTGCGATGGAGAATGTTAAATGAATTATACTATTAAATAGTAAATCATTTATTTTGACTACCACGCATTGTTATAGGCCAATTTAAACTGGATTTTTGTGCAAAAAGACCAACCCATATTTTAGGTGCCGTTCCCCATACTTTTTATAGTATGTATAATATTAATTACTCCCCTAACGACTAACGTACAAAGGTTTGCATGGCATGCGGACTGTGAACGGTAATGTTGAATGACAGACCCATTAGCCAATCATTTGCTAAGAAAATCCGACCAATATCCTATCATCAATGTTTTTGCGACGTTCGCTATTTGTGAATTTTTACGCGTAGGGGCGGGGGTTTAGCTAAGTTTCCCTACCGTAAAAATCGTAAAATGGTTTTCTGTGAATTAAAATGTTATTGTATTGTAGAATAATGACAGTCACGTATAGTCACTAAAGTGCAGATAAAAAGGTAATTGTTTTTATTTCATATCCCAATTTCTTGATTATTCTCGCATATTATTTATGTCTATTTATATCTAGTCTGGCTCGTAAAATTTGAGCGGGCGACAATGCAGGTTAAAATGTATTAAAGTAAGTTCTATTTTGTTTGATTCCGTAGGCAATGCAATTATACGGTTGCGTGATCATGCTTTAATGCCTACATATATAACAAAGATAATCATGTCGTGCTTTAATTATACTTGGGTTGCGTAACGATATACTAAATTAACTAAGGGCACTTTTGCGAAAAACATTAATTGAGCACCACGATTTAATTAAAATAATAAAGGGTATAAAGTCATCGATCGCGCCTGTTTGGCGTTTAAATATGACCTTGTCTGTATATGCGCCAATACGAGAGGTGCGTACCGAGTGGGACCGTATAACAGCACATGTTCGGCAGTATCATAAGACTATAGCCTCCAGGGGAGAGCTTTACATTAGGAGATCCCCTTAGGGCACTTCCTGTTCTACCTATAGCCAGAGCTGGACCTGATAGCCTTGCATCTTCAGGGCTCCCCTAACCTTTTCTGTTTGCATGGTCTCTTCCTGTGGGTGTGTAGAAGCTAATGTGCGGTCAGTGTTATAGTGCAAATGGCTGCCACAAATTACTTACATGCTAATCACTGATTCTCGTTGGAGTTACCCCCGATAAAAAAACACAACAAATAATACAAAGCACATCTGGATAGATGAAAAGTGACATTTAATCCATGTTTTTAATAATTATTTTGTAATACCTTGCAAACACCAAAAAAAATAAGCTAAACAGGAATGCTTCTGCTGGCATGAGTCCATGTGTCATGACTTAGGAAACGGTCTGGATGTAGCCATTAGTCTTCATTCAGTCAGTGTTTACTGAATCCAAAGCCTCCCTTAGGACTTAGGAGGCACAGAGGCCAAGGCTGGTCCGTAGAAGAGCACTTCAGGCGATTAGATTACTCAGACGCTGCAGAAACTGCTAACCACCCAAACATAAAAAATGCTCAACGTCAAAATGACAGGTTTTTAATCACATTGTGGGAGACATTTGGTCCCCACAATGTAATATAAACCTACCCCTCTACACACACATACTACAAATCAGAGTTGGAAAGTGCCGGTCAAAACTAGTACAAATCCGGACCAAGATTTTATTTCAACCAACCACTTGACTGCTCTTTCACTTTGATCCTTTATATTTAATTGGTCTGGATTTATACTTTTTGGACCAGCATAATCCAACTTGCTGCAAACTATACACACTGTCCATGTGTGTAGCCATGGTAATTGCTGAGACATTGTACTGTACCATAAAACTTTTTATTATCACTTGGTCAATATCCATACTCCATAATTGATACTAAATATTTTATTGGGATTTACATATTTTTTGTTCGAAGCTTAATATTATTTAAACTCTGCATTTTTCATTGAAGTCTGGAACAGAAACTACTAAAAAGTGTTTTGTGTTACAAACAGGAAATTCCCTACTTGGCCAAATACCTATAGTAATTATGAAATAAGCACAACACAATATTGTAGCACTCATCTTTTTAATAAGGCAGGTTGAACTGCTGTGTTTTAGCAAAGATAAACATGGACCACAAGAAAAGACATTTTGAATTTCATCTTGTTAAATAACACTTCTATAAGATTATTTAAATAAATAATGCATTGTCAGTTATGTATGCGACTATAACGCCTACAGAATCCAGATATCAATTCCAATTCTGTTAAAACATTTTTAATCTGTCATGAAACCCATCACAAACGTATGCACCAATACAATGACAATAACATCTAAGCAATAGATTGCCTGATGAACTGCAGCATGCAAATCTGCATCTGCCCCTTTAGTGTTTTCATCACATTTCCAAAGAGGTTCAGACCAAGAAATGAGAGAATCACTTAACTATGTTTTGGGATGGTTCCCTGGTTTAGTGTAAACAATCTAAAATATCTGATTAGAAAAGTCAGACTTTAGGACATACAAGTACAGACTTTTATCTGAAGGGAGTATCTACTGGTATTTACAGTAATGTTCTCAATAGGCAGAAAAGATATTTATGATATATATTTTTATTTTTTATGTTCCCTTTTCAGTGTTCCCAACACATGCAAACACAATGCATGTGGGTGCATTCAGACTACAACACACAAATCAAGACGCAAATAAGTAAACTATACAGACTGTAGATGCAGGTAAGGTCCCTTCTGTAAGTACCCATATGCCCTTCTGTATCTCCTGGTACATAAGTACTGAAAATTAATCTAAACAAAATAGTAACCCAGCATAAAAGCAAAATTCCCCGGTAATAAAAAAAAATAATAATAATAAATTACCGGAGTATAGAACACTTAGAACCCTACTTCAGTAAGATTTTGCAGGCATTGGGAGGGAAAGGGTCTTTAAAAGCTGGGTTGCAATATGGCAAAAAGGGAAACTGGAAGATATGCTGAAAAGCACTCCCTCGAGTACCTGTGAGGATGCAGTGACCAGCTAAAATTTGAAGTGGTCGTGCTGTGGGGGGCAGCAGAACTACGGTGTTGATTGAACACCAAAGCTGGGCTGGGCCAGTCCACTGGTCGGCTGATGCTTCACTCTGGGTATTTTACACAGCAAAGAGGGTGTCTTCGTGCACCCCCGTTTTTTTGCGCCCACCGCCGGTCATGTGAGCAGGAGGGGCAGGATCTCCAGTGGAAGGCATCATCTCAGCAGCTTTGGCCCGCTCCTCTAGAAACTTGTCAAACTCTGGAAAAGCAGGAGGCATATTCAACCCGGCGTTTTGAAAATGGGACTTATACCTTCGTAAAAGCACTCAGTCTCGAACAAAAACAAAACAAAGTATGACGATGTTCATTCATACCTTCACTCGTGACTCCGTCTGCTTCATCGCCCTTCTATATACCAAAACACAAAAACATATATTTAAAATGTTCTTACTTTGTATCTAGGTTTTAAAAAGACTGTGAAACTCCCTGTCTCAACTTTCAGCGGACATCTGGGCTGATATGCAGGCCAGACAGCTCTCTGGGGACTGAGGACCCCTGGGCCACTAGCTTCACAGACCAATACAAACACAATGCAGCTACGAAGGAAGCACAGAGCTTATTTACGGCACGCAACGTGTCCACATTTCCCACATGGACTACCATGGCATTCAGTGAGATGGACAGGGGCCTCTTCTGACACAAAACACTAATAGTTATTCTGTAATGAAGTATTGTCATTTATTCAGCTCCATTCTACTGAGCTTTATAATGGGACATATTTCCTCAAGTAGGATGTTGGTCCCCTACTGAGCTAAAATAAACAAAGCATCAGAAGACTGGCACATGATTTCTGCATTCTGGGATTTGTCTGAAATAGTAAATATTGCATTAGTAAATGGTGTTTTTCTAAGGCATTTATCTTTTAAGAGTATGTATCTTAAAATTGTTAAATGCCTTGGTTTTTTCATGTTAAGAAAATGAATCCCCAAATATACAGTCTCATAGTATTCATAAAATTACTGCCCAATATACAGTCCTAAAGTATGTTTTAAATTACTTTTCAATACACTGTCCCGTAGTGTGCTTTATAAAACTCCCTGTAATACTCCCCCAAATACAAATAGTGCCCCTTAGTAAGTTTTTTAATACTCCCTGATACACAGCCCCATGGTATGTTTTATAATACTCCCTGATACACAGCCCCATGGTATGTTTTATAATACTCCCTGATACACAGCCCCATGGTATGTTTTAGATGAATCCTCGATAGACAGCCCCTTGGTATGTTTAATATTACCCACCAATATGCAGTCCTGTGCTATAATTCATACTACTCCCAATACACAGTCAGTAGCCACTTCATTAGCAACACCCAGCTGGTGCCGAGCAGGGCCCACTTTCACCGTCAGAATCGTGTAGATGAGGCGTGCATTTATAGAGGTCTTTCTGCAAATCACTTTTATACTGAGCCATTATTTTTGCACTTATGACCTTCCTGCTAGCATTAACGACTTCTGGTCTCTCTCATTAACAGGCTGTTTTTGCCCCCTTTACTGTTGCTGACTAATGTTTTTTTTATCGCACCATTCTCTCTAAACTCTAGACACTGTAGTGCATGATAATCCCAATATGATGGCTGTTTCTGAGGTGCTGATATCTCCATATCTGGTGCTAAGAATCACAGCAAATTAAAACTCTCTAGGATCACACACCTTAGACATGCTAATGCTTAGCTGGATTTAGTTCCAGCCACATAATTTATTGTTTCCAGAAGCAGACTGTCTGTGATAATAAGTAGGTTTACCTAATAAAATGGCCACTGAGTATGCAGTCCTTGGTATGCTTTATATAAGCCCCTAATATACAGTCATGTAGTAACTTCATATTATTCCCTAGGTATGCTTCATGTTACCTCCCAGGACAATGTAATACATCAACTCATCCCTTTCAGACCGTCCATCCGTGACACGTGATGTAAGTACACACTTCATGAAGAAATGTGCAAACAAGGCCAACAGTACAAGGCCAAAGCTGGACAATTAAAACTTAAAGCACTACTTGGCTCTAAATCTTACAGGTGCTGGTCATATAATTAGAATGTATTCAAAAAGTTGATTTATTTCACCAATTCCATTCAAGAAGTGAAACGTGTATAATATATACATTCATTCCACACAGACTGATATATTTAAAGTGTTCATTTCTTTTAATTTTGATGATTATAACTGACAACTAATGAAAACCCCAATTCAGTATCTCAGAAAATTAGAATATTGTGAAAAGGTTCAGTATTGAAGACACTTGGTGCCACACTGTAATCAGCTAATTAACTCCAAACACCCGCAAAGGCCTTTAAATGGTCTCTCAGTCTAGTTCTGTAGGTTACACAATCATGGGGAAGACTGCTGATTTGACAATTGTCCAAAACACAACCATTGACACCTTGCAAAAGGAGGGCAAGACACAAAAGGTCATTGCAAAAGAGGCTGGCTGTTCACAGAGCTCTGTGTCCAAGCACATTAATTGAGAGGTGAAGGGAAGGAGAAGATGTGGTAGAAAAAAGTGTACAAGCAATAGGGATAACTGCACCCTGGAGAGAATTGTGAAACAAAACCCATTCAAAAATGTGGGGGAGATTCACTAAGAGTGGACTTCTGCTGGAGTCAGTGTTTCAAGAACCACTACGCACAGACGTATGCAAGACATGGATTTCAGCTGTCGCATTCCTTGTGTCAAGCCACTCTAGAACAACAGACAGCGTCAGAAGCGTCTCGCCTGGGCTAAAGACAAGAAGGACTGGACTGCTGCTGAGTGGTCCGAAGTTATGTTCTCCGATGAAAGTAAATTTTGCATTTCCTTTGGAAATCAGGGTCCCAGAGTCTGGAGGAAGAGAGGAGAGGCACAGAATCCACGGTGCTTGAGGTCCAGTGTAAAGTTTCCAAAGTCAGTGATGGTTTGGGGTGTCCTGTCATCTGCTGCTGTTGGTCCACTGTGTTTTCTGAGGTCCAAGGTCAACGCAGCTGTATACCAGGACGTTTTAGAGCACTTCATACTTCCTGCTGCTGAGCACCTTTATGGAGATGCAGATTTCATTTTCCAACAAGACTTGGCACCTGCACACAGTGGCAAAGGTACCAGTACCTGGTTTAAGGACCATGGTATCCCTGTTTTTAATTGGCCAGCAAACTCACCTGACCTTAAATCTATGGGGTATTGTGAAGAGGAAGATGCGATATGCCAGACCCAACAATGCAGAAGAGCTGAAGGCCACTATCAGAGCAACCTGGGCTGTTATAACACCTGAGCAGTGCCACAGACTGATGGACTCCATGCCACACCGCTTTGCTGCAGTAATTCAAGCAAAAGGAGCCCCAACTAAGTATTGAGTGCTGTACGTGCTCATACTTCTCATGTTCATACTTTTAAGTTGGCCAAGATTTCTAAAAATCCTTTCTTTGTATTGGTCTTAAGTAATATTCTAATTTTCTGAGATACTGAATTGGGGTTTTCATTAGATGTCAGGTATAATCATCAAAATTAAAAGAAAGAAGCACTTGAAATATATCAGTCTGTGTGGAATGAATGTATACATTATACAAGTTTCACTTCTTGAATGGAATTAGTGAAATAAATCAACTTTTTGAAGATATTCTAATTATACGTCCAGCACCTGTACATCTACACAAGCAGGGCTACTAGATCTACAGCAGAACAAAATGTATGCAAAACTGCTTAAATCATCTGGTGAAACATAACTGAAGAAAAACTGCAATGGTTGGGGAAGAAATTAAAATAAAAGATGCAAGGTAAAATAAAGCATTAAAATGAAGGTAAAGAAGTCTCACCACGTCAGCACAGAGCCACTCCTCTATGTCATCCAAGACAGAGGACTGAGCAACGGGGATCTATGGGGCAAAGCCACGGACAAACCGAGGCCCAGGCAAGCCAGACAATTTCCCCCAAAAGAAAACAAAAATACCATAATTTTAACAGAAGAATATGACAATGGTTTGTTTTTTGAATCATAATTATTCAAAGAAAAGCTAAAGTATTAAAATACCACACAAACCAGCACGCAACAACAGACAGCAGCATCACATACACGCCTGTGAGTGGAGGAAGTGGAAAGCCAGAGCGGTGATGCATGGCATGCGGTGAGTGGAACTGGGCAGAGGAAGGGCAGGAGGCATTCTGGGAGGAGAGCGAAAAGGCAAGACCGACTTCAAATGCTGCACTCAAGTTAGGAGAAAAGGGGGTGAGAACTGGATGTGAAAATGGATTCCCTTTGGACCCAAACCACAGCTACAGCCAGATGTTTGTTTGGACAGCCCAGGTACCCCAAATACAGATCTGTCTGTCTTATAAGACTCAAGAAACATTAGAATATATTAGAGAACCTTCCTTCTTCCCATGTAACCCAGCGTTATGGAAGATCCATCAAGCTACCAACCTCCATATGGGATTTAGACCCCAAACGCTTGAGGTATGAGGCAACTCATGCAGGCAAATTATGCTCATTCAGAGAGATTCCCTGGATTTGTCTCTGCTGTTTTAACTTCTTTAAACTCTTTTCTTACTTGGATGAAATTGTATGTCTGAGTGTGTAGAAACATAATCTGAGAAACATTAAATAGGTCGGACAGTCCTGCAGATGACTTTTATGAAAGAATGTCTTTCACGCCATCAGCCCACATCCAAAAGCTCACCTCCAGAACACCCCATGGCTTTACTCACAAAAGCCAGCAGTACCAGCGATGAGATGTTGATGGTCCATGACGTTCATTAAATAAAGAAAAGGAAACACCCGCAACCTCGACCCTCACCTAATCAGCAGCGACAACAAGGCAGCAGCCAGAGCACAGGCTACACATGGTGGAGAAGCTGGAATGGAAATCCAGCGACCACACTGTGTTTAAAGCGGCCAACTAATCACAGTTCAGGGTAACTCAGCCCCCCCCCCCCCCCGCGGAAGCAGGATTCTTTAATTTATTTTTTATATTTTAACAGAAAACATAAAACACTCAAATTTTTTTTTAAATCCTGTTTTTTTTCTAGTGGAGTATTTGATTTCTTACTAATAAATCTGAACATGATAAACTATATACCTTAGCAAAAAAAAATATTTGCTTAATTTGTTCAGTGTTTTTTTTAAATACAGGTTGCTACCATCTGACACAATAGTGATTCTCCATGAAAAATTCTGTTAGTGTGTAATGTTTTTTTATGTGCTCAAAATCATGCATATATTACCATGAATGCTGTTTGGGGATTCTTTAAAAACAAATACAATAAAAATCGTTGATTTCACTCAAATTGTTTCTTCCTTCCCACATGGAGATCTGTCACTGATGAGCACACTCATTCACCACTTCCTCATTCCTGATTATTACCTGTCATTATACATACATGACAGCTGTTTTCTTTCAACCACAGTAAACACACCCAGAATCTGCACCCAGCTATGGACCCCCGACATTTGCTTTGCTCCTTCTGTGCTTGTCTGTATTCCTGAATTGATTTCCACCACATTTCCACAACATTCTTGTTAACCCAGTCTCACACATAATATCGTTTCATACATTTTAGGGTCAAACCTATTTAGCCTTCCCAAAGCCACCAACTGACTTAAAAATGACCAAATTACAGGTAAATGTAGAACCATGCTTTTAGAAAAAGAAAGAAATATCTTTTAACTCCAGTTGGTAATCTAATGTATAGCCAAAAACTAATTTGTTTTCCAGTGATCATCAGATATAAGGAAACTTGTTGATTCTGGTACTTATCGGATATTAAAAAGATAACATTGAAATTGCATACTTATATGAACTCAAGCTTCTGTGAAATTCGGCATCCATAATTGTTTATGACTTATTTTTAAAAATGCAGTCTGCTGCAATGGAACAGGCTGATATCTTGATGCTCTCAGGTGATCATATGGTAAGTGATAAATATGATGGCTGACATGAAAATGGATGCCAACAGTAAAAGGGACAGAGCTAAGAGTGTGACACTAAGTGCCAGTGCCACAACTGGAACAAACTCATTCCGTAATGACTCCCCGGCAAAAGACTCAACAACACATTATTAATGAGTCAGGAAAACGGGAAAGTGGTAATTTAACAACAAAAAAAACAAAGCACTAAACTGTGATGTTCATCCAATTGGCTTTTCACTGGAATACCAAGTTACAAACCAATGTGTTATTAATGTTAGCATAATAACAAACTTCAAAGACAAAGGTTAGGCTATAGCATTATTTATATCGTTAAAAATTTTATAAATATGCATTTTATGTAAAAAGAATCAATGTGGTATTCAATGAGCGACAGATTTACTGCACAAAAATTTCAGTATTTTTTAAGTTGAATTTATAAAATGCTCTTGGGATGAATTGCAAAAATATCTGTCAACCTGATAGGCCAAAGATAAACTCAGAGAAGTGCCATTTCCAGGTGAAGAACGACACCTGACCTGCAGGATCAGGCCCCTGGGTGTGCGGCCTTAGCGGCATGGCCACAGCACTGCCAGCTCTCCCTTTTACTGTTTAATATTGCCGGGTTAGCAGTGCAGGGGCACAGTGAAGGGGTAG
>JAODUD010000095.1:16310920-16323993 GCA_026784285.1 Stomatorhinus walkeri | reverse complement strand
CCCCCCCCCCCCCCCCCCCCCCCCCCCCCCCCCCCCCCCCCCCCCCCCCCCCCCCCCCCCCCCCCCCCCCCCAACTGGAGCCTATCCTGGAAACAGGTGGGAACCAACCCTGGGCAGTCGCCAACACAATGCAGGGTGCGCACACTCACACATACACATAAGAAATTTTCCAATACCATGCCGTCTTGGCATATTGTACAATATGCCATATACTTCTTTATTTCTTGTCATGCCATCCTAATCTTGTTGTATCTGCTCTTCTAACCAGATCGGCATTAAAGCTTGGACCACGTAATTTGTCCACACATCCATTATTGCTACATTTAATGATTTTTTTTTTTTTTTACTTTGTTTATAGTCGTTTTTAACTTTTTGTAACTTGTAACTTTTTTTCAAGATGGCTGTTTGTATTCTGTTTAGAGGCTATTTGAATAACCAATCGACAAAACGTGCTTTTGTAAGCCCCTCCCCAAAGTACTGAAGTACCAAAGAAGTTCCCCAAATGCTTTGGTACTTCAGGTACCGGAACTTTTGGTACTGGTACTCAACGGAAAAGGGAAAGTACTGCACCAAAAGTATGGTGCCTGGTGCAGTGGAGAAGCGCCCTAAGTGTTAGCTGTAAAAGCTGTCTGTCAGTCAGCAGTCAAAGCTGTTCAACAATCAGAACTTTGATCTGTCAGCTTTCAAGGCAAATTGATGCTACCCCCCCCCCCCCCCCAAAGGTCCAAAGACACCAAAGGATCAGCAGATAAGTTACAGGTGCCTCAGTCACAAAAAAACACAAAATGAATGTGCAAATGAATGATGTTTTCCTGACTACCAAGCTTTCTATGACCTCCCCAGTCATAATGATCTAAACACCATTACATGTTCAAGAGCATGCAGATTTCCACTTCCTTTATCCCTTAAAGAACTGGAAGCTTTCAAAAGGTCCAACATTCCACTGCATGCAGTCCAGGACTTTTCTGAAGGAAAAGGTGGCCCTACCCCTTGATATTGATAAATCTCTAGCTGTTTCATTATTCTGTCCATGACCTGTTGTTACATACAGAAAGGCAGAATTCATCATTTCTCTTACAGTAGGAGCAACACTGGATGTAAAAGTCTCTTACTTTTCATGTTGCTGTGGAAGGGTGCCAGTCCTTGTCTGAGCAAACACATCAAAGTCATCCTGCGGGTTATAACTTGGAATGGAGCTCAAAGTTCCGCTTACACTGTCTGCTCCCATATCTGGAGACATCATAAGAAAGGGAGTGATACTAACTGGATCCAATATAGCTTAAGCACAGAGATCACTCTAAGGCTTTCATCTCTTGTTGATAGATGTTCCTCACTCTCAATTTTATAAAGAGTGCTAGTTACAGGTAGCATAACTTGAAAACGGTAACTCTAGATCCGAGAGCCACAGACAAGTGGCAGTAATTTGCCACCCATCTTGCACTAATGGTTTCTAAAGATTCATGGACAAGCAGTGTGGAAGGTTACTGCCTTACCGAGTCCAGCAAGCTGTGTAGAGAGGGAGGGCGACGCGGAGGCAGGGGGCGCCGCTGAGGCAGGGGGCGCCACGCTCGCCCTGGGGCTGACCACTGCCGGGGAGCCCGGCCCCAGGTCGATCAGGTTGTCTTCAGTAGCCTCACTGAGGACCTGTGAGCACAAAGGCAGGGACAGTCACAGGCGGAATCAAGCGCACGTCATTCCTGGCAGAAATGGGCTCCTCTTTACCAACATACATGCAACTTCTATTCATTGACAATTGCATTTTATTACAATTTTAATGAGAACAATATATTATTACAATAATAGCCTAATTACATAGGATAGGTATTACAATGACAAATAAACAGCAATAGAATAGTAAATTGGATTTTAAAATCTAGGTAAAATAAAATGGCTTTTTATAAAAGCAAATACCCCCTAACCGAGTACTGGGTAAGCAGTTGGAGGGTAGATGGAAGGATAAATGCAAATGGGGCTTGAATGCAGTGCAAAAGTTGAATCGAATAACATGCATTGTATAGGAAACTTCAATACAGGAGTAGCATAACAGCTGTTAAGGCAACTTTCTAAGCTAGAAATACATAAATATGCTCTGTTACTTCTCATTAGCAGCCTGGAACGGTAAAGAGTCCTTAAAAGCACTTGTCAGACTGATTTGAACTTGCTAAACAGCCTCATAAACATAATACCACTGGTGGATGGAGATCTCTGCAGACTCCTTTAATGCTGGCAGACACTGGGCACATGTTGCTGAAGGGCCTGCTGGCACGGAGGGCAAACAGGAACTGGCAGACCTTCATTTTTGGGAATCACATATTAAAAAGATGTTTTTTTTAACATACTGTGGTGTCAAATTGTAATGGTGGGCAGGAGTGCAAATTCCCCATAGGTCACACACATTTAACGCAGCCAACCGGCACGTGTGACAGTAAGGAGAACCCAACTGGGCGAGGACCCTGAAAATGCTCACATTAACGGCATTTCACATCAGCTAATAAACTGCCTTTTCTCCCCCCAGATATTTCAGTGAATTTTTTATCTCCTCATCCAGTCCTGCTCTCCGTGCCTGTAGTTAGAGATACTGGCTTTTTCATTAACAAGATGTTACCCAGAAGGAATGCAGTAAAATCTTAGCCGTTCTGCTAACAGGAGGGCAGCCTGATCAAACCTGGGCTTTATATAAAAACTTTAGGAGAAATATAGGACAATGGCTTGGGATTGATGCAGTAGTGCATCGCATTGCTAATAACACTAAAAACACGTGATGCATGTTTACCAGCAGTAAAATGGCCTCATCCAGACATGTCCAACCCTGATCCTTAAGAACCAGCACCCTGGGAGGTTTTGCCAATACATTTTAATTACAGGGGTGACTTGCTAACAGCTGACACCCCCAGGACTCCCCCAGGCTCTTGAGGAGCAGTGGTAGGTGCACGGTCGATACGTTCAGCTGCAGTGGAAAAATGCAGTTCTTGTGGTGGTAGTGTGGGGGGGTGAGAGGGGCAAGCACTGACCACTACACGAACCATGCAGTGGGACTGTAAGTCTGGAGCTGAAACTGTGTCCTCAATCTGAAAACTGGCACACTCACACTCAGTAGATTTTCATGACCAGCAAGCATTCCCACACCTGACAGTAACGGCTTTCCTATCAGGACAGTGTAGTTAAACTGGTGACAGAATTTATTTTTATACTATATTTGCCTCTAAAGGTCACCTGATGTCACCTTAAGATTCATGAGATACTGTGAGATAAGTTAACGGTCATCTCTGGCATTCGAAAGTTTAAAAAAATGAGTCATTGTTTGTTTTGGTATTACGTATATGTGCTTCGTGCAGTTGCGAATCCATGTATAGACGCAGTGCATCTTTAAGGAAAGATGCTGAAAACGGAAGCAGGCCGTGATGAGGCGTCTCTGTGCATCGTGGAGAGGGCCGCGGCAACGCCAGTAGCTCCAGTATTCTGATCGGGACACAGCCTCAGTTCCTCTGCCATTCGGAAGAAGGCCCCAGCCATGGATGTCCTTCAAACTCGTCAAGGTGCCTGAGGTCGCCACATAAGGACACTTGGATTTTATCAATAGGTCCGTGGGAGGCCTGCAGCAATGGCAGCTGGCTTGGATGCGGGTGTGCAGAAGAGCTACCGACATTCCCTGCTGCGACTCCTCATTCCCAAATACAACAACATAAAGGATGATGTTTGTACTTGCCTGCCTCAGCTAGCCATAAAAAAACAGAAAAATAAATGGCTTTACATGCTGATTATTGCCCCATGCATCCAAATCAGGTCAGAGTGACCCCCATTACTAATGAAACTGAAATGACACTCATGGCTGACATTACCGAACGAAACATTTTTAAAGGGACAACCAGGAACCGGTAGATGTCAGACGATCACAGAGAGAGTCCATATAAACATACCAGTCGAACAATCACACAAGAATTTACAAGCAGCCTGGTGTTTCGTTGTGACTCACCCCATTTTTGCCATTCTGGGCTGTCCTGCCTGTCCGGTACCTCTCATACCTGACAGAGAAAACAACTAAGTAATTAACCTGTCAACTGTACACAATCAAAAATAATTACATAAAAATATACATAAAGCCCATTTTCTTTGTTCACAATAAACAACTGACACTGTCTTTTGGTTCAGTGTGGCTTTTTTGGCACTAGACAACAAAGGTAAAATAAATTAACATTGCTACTTAAATTTATGAATAATGTTATGTGTCACATAATGTAAAACATTTTTCTTAAAGTCTAAAAAATACTGACTTATACACAGATGTGTAGTTCAGGTCCAGAAATTAAAAATCCAGACCAAGATTTTGTTTCAGCCACCCAGTTCAGTACTCCGTGACTGTAACTCTTTATGCCCAACTAAGTGGTTGAAAAAAAAACTTGGTTTGAATTTTTACTTTCTGGACCTGAACTAATCATCTC
The DNA here is from genome assembly GCA_026784285.1 of Stomatorhinus walkeri. Taxonomy (NCBI): domain Eukaryota; kingdom Metazoa; phylum Chordata; class Actinopteri; order Osteoglossiformes; family Mormyridae; genus Stomatorhinus; species Stomatorhinus walkeri. Next base: position 16,319,554 of record JAODUD010000095.1, on the reverse strand, counting down.
TGTGTATCCAGTAGCTTATTTCTGCATGTGTTTAATAGGAGTTGGATGGGACAGGTGGGGAACCCGGCACCTTTCGTATCGCAAGAAGATATTGTTGAGGTCATCATTAACATGCAGCAACTCCTCTGTAACAGCCTCATTGGAGACACGTGAAATGAGCTCCACAATTCTCTGCTGCATGGCCCTGCAGGTGCGGTTCAGCTCCTGCACACAGGGATGGCAGAGAATTCCCTAAACAGTCACTGAGGGACAAGCAGCGACCCTGCAGTTTTATGGTGAAATTAATAAGGCAGCAATCTAGTGCAGCAAGATCTTTGCAGTTTCTGTAGCACCTGGCATCCATGTGAACCATATAGTAAAACCGCTTCACTTTAGACAGGCAAACAGTGCCCTCTGCTGGCTGCCATTATAGAGATAGACACGAACGGCTGTTTCATTACTCGACTTCACACTACAGCCATAACCAAGTACATAAACAGGCAGTCCATACCAGATGCCTGTTCACAAAATAAACATGTCATATGAGGAGGTTTTAAGCTTAAAGTGTCACATTGACAATAAATAGAAGCCTGAAGCAAACTAAGTTGGCATGAGTGATTTTTTTCTTTTTTTAATAAAGGACGCAACTTGGAGAAAGTGACAGAGGAACTGGTCTCAGACACTTTATGTACACCCACAGCCTTGTACACAACGGTCAGTGTGTATTCTAATACTTTTTAGCATGACACCTAACCTGCAGAAGGTCATGGTCTGAGGGGTCCTCCTGTCCGGGTACCATCTCTGTTAGCATCTCAGACATCACCTTGGCATTTCCTCGCACAATGTCCAGCTCACTGCGCAGCCTGGTGATCTAGACGGAGACATGGGGGGCATGTAAATGCCCGTATGAGGGAGGGAAGAAGCTGTGACTCCCAGAATCTACTTTGTAGAGCAGGGAAATAAAATAGAAAGAGACTTCTCTCGAGGAGGATGGGGATGTGGGCGGGGAATAAGCAGCAACATTAGTAGGAGAGGGAAGAATGCAAAGACCCGACAATGACCGTCCCTGGAAGCGGGTGAAGAGTAAGAGCTGTTCTACAGTGACTATGGATACAGGAAGTACAGCGAGCAGCATAATACTAAAGCCTTGATGCACCAGGTAAATAAAACCGACACATGTGGGTTTTGGTATACATGTGTGCAGAGAAGACTACCTGTTCCGAAGTGGGACAAATGGGTCCAGGAACCTCTAAACTTGGCATCTGCGGTGCTGAGTAGGGAGGGGCTGTGGCCGTGGTGGGCTGTGAAGAGGTGCTGTACTTGTGGGTGGACTGGTCCCCATCAGGGATCTGCTGCAAGCCACACAGCTTTGAAATAAAAACACAACAGTCGCTCTCTTTTCCCCGGTTCACTTAATCCAGCACTCGTTCAAATACAAATGGATACTTTTATTCAGTAAAAACCTCCAATACTTGCTTATAATCTTAAATGCAGTTCTTTTCCCATGCTGGCCATTCTTGTCCCCAAGGAACATGAATTCAAAACCAAAAGCATATTTTTGCAATAACCCAAAACACATATAGTCTAAACCGATGTATCCCAATCCGGTCCTCAGGGACCAATAGTCGATCCACATTTTTGCTCCCTCCAAACTCCCTGCCAGACAGTCCACATTTCTGCTACCTACTGTGAGCCATGGACTGACTATGGATTGGGAAACACCGGTCTAAACTGTACATTGTGGTCCTGCTGTTGGGTAGATGTGAACGACAGGGAGTGCAGCCAAATGACAGAGCTTTGCAGTCCCAAGGCAGACAAGTGTCTCACCCGCTGTGGGGTGTGGATGGGAGACAGGGCCTCCAGGTCTGCACTGGGGAACTCAACTCCCTTCCTCTTCAACTCCTCATAAGTGTGCACCACGCCCGTGAGCTCCGGGCTGCTCCTGAAAGCATCTGCCCAAGCCTGCATTGAGAAAATCACACAGGATGTACCTACACCTCCATTTTGTTGAGGACACACCTTATTTAAATTGCCACCAAGGGGTAAGTGCTAGGAAAGTAGCTACACTACAGAATGAGCTTTGTTGTTTCTTTTAGGGATTTGGCCTTGTTTTTATAGTTTGAATGTGGGGATGTGAAACCACGGAGGTAAGCTTTTCACAGCGTCTCTTTAAAAGAGTAAAAGTGCATACCTAACAGATTTCATTATTTTATGAACAATCAATCATTTGTATAGAAAATTCAGGCTGTGACACATCTTGTATCCCACACATCTTTCTAACTTGGCATGATGCCAAAAATACTCTTTTATGGTGCTCTTTTGAGAGAACAGCAGCATTACGCCACAGCGCAAATGAACTTTACACAAATAACCTGACTGCCAGTTTTTAAGTAATTAACATGCCTGCTCTGTGCAGCCGAAATCACACATTTTCAAATTAGAACCGTGCTTTGTTTAGCATAGCAGCTTTATACAAAAAGCATTTTACCGAATATCCCCCGGGGTCGGTCTGTCTGTCTGTCTGTCTGTCTGTCTGTCTGTCTGTCACATGGATCTATCAATCCATTTGGTATTCAAAGTATGCATCCATTCTGAAAGACCATAATGTTAATATAATTACTATGTTTTAAGCCATTTGAATTAACTATTAATGGTACATGCAGCTCATACGATGGACATCAGGGTTAGTTTCACTTTCACAACCTTACAGCATACATTTGTAAGATGATACAAATGACAGTATGGCACCCGTCTGTTTTTATTATACAGGTCAGTTCGGGTCTTATGGCATACAGACCAGCAATATCACATACTATGAAGCGGGGTTGCTGGCTTATCGAATTTAAGGTACCAGAGTTTAAATGAACTTCATATTCGTTCACTGGATCCCCCTGACCTCAAAATGGCGAGCGGCAGACATCCAGTTCAGATATTTTCAGCCTGCTTTTAACCTGCATCCATTCTGCTTGTCCTTCTAGAAAGACGTAAGTCTACAGCGACCTCAAAGGGTGACATGGTGTTTATTTGAGGGTGCTTGACTGCGCTGAAAAGTACATGGTACACACCCTTCTAGCATTTGTCACTAAAGACAGCAAGGAGCAAGATCCAAGTTCCTTCATAACTTACCAGGCAGTAACACAGAAACACATAGTATATGCCAAAAACAAAATCTGTTCCCGACAGTGTGAAATCCTCCCTTCTCCATGTCATTTTAAAATTATTTTAACCTGAACAGCATTTCAAGCGGCTCAGCGGCTCAGTGAGTAACACTGGTGCCTCACACCTCCAGGAATGTGGATTAAAACCCCACCACCTTGTGTGTGGGATCTGCACATTCTCCCCATTTGAGACCCATGGCCACTCTGGGTTCCTCCCAAAGACACACACATAGGCTATCTGGCATCTGTAAACTGTATGACTGCCTGTGCCCTGATATGGACAGCCATCCCATCCACGGTATTCCATATAAATTTTTTTCACCAAAGGAAACTAATTTTACTGCTAACTTTTTACCTGGATCAATGCCAGCACTTTGTCTTGGACTATAGAGGGAGGGTTGTTTTTCGGAGAGATTATTTTAACCAGGACACCATCGATGAAGTCCCGACTTGTCACAAGCGCATGGAAACGGTGGCCGCAGTTTTTTACGCACGTTTCCAGGACCTGGGAAGGGAAAATAAAGTTGAAGTCAGACAAACTTCAAGTCGATAGAGAAGCACGCTGCATTTTCTCAACACAAAGCCCTCATATCCAGAAATTATTTGTGCTCATTTTCAGAGGTGTGCCTCTTAAAGCCATTCAAACCAGTCTTGACAAGTCATTCTGGCACAAATCTCACAGAGACAAAGCCACGGAGCATTAATGGTGAGATGGAGGTGTATGCGACGCAGCCCTTCACACCAGACTGGGACACTCACTGTCAGAGCAAACATCACCTCCCGGTAGTTCCTGTTTCCATTCAGCCTCTTCTTCAGAGCCCGTATGGCATCCTTGGGACTACAGGAAGAAAGAGACGGCTCAGAGTAAACTGTGGAAGCGTGCATGGGGTGGAAGTGGAGTGGTCTGGGGTATTCAGATCCAGGTTAATTTACTGAAAACAGGAGAAAAAAAACTATATGACTGTATGCAGGTCGGGGCAGTGCATACTAGTAAAGAAAGTGAAGCGTCTCATATGCGGAGTAATTATGTCAAAGGAGACTAATATGATAAGGACAACCTTGTAGGCCAGAGGTCCATGAATGAAGCTTAGTGACTGAGGAAAAAAAACAGATGCAAAGAATTACTTTGCCATGGATCAGTTCAAAGTAAACAGCAGTTAAGGGTGGTGGTGGGGGGGGGGAATAAAGGCACTTGCCCCACCTACAAATATATAGAACCAAGGGAGGGCCAGACGCTAAATGAATGACACGTCCAGGTGTGTGTGCGAAACAATCCAGAAGAGCAGGTTCTCCTCAAGTGAAAAGAAATCAGGAAAACAAGAGCCATGACAAAATGGGATTTAAAAAAGCATGTTGAACAGTGTGTTGTGTTTCAGGCAGCTGCTGATAACTTTGATTGATAGATAACAGATTTTTAAATATGTTGTAGACTGGCATCATGCCTAGGGTGTCCCCTGTGATAAGTTCCAGGCTTATTCCAACCCGACCCTGTATAAGCAGGAGGGTGTGCAAAAGGAAGATTGATAACATATAATCAGACTATCAAATCTATCTCATAAAAAGCCCACAACTACTGTATTTACTGAGTACCATACTGAAAGGGTTAAATAAGTTGAACAGAAATGTCTCTTTTGACAAAAAAAACTCGACATGCTGCAAAATGAAAGTTAGTGTGAAATGTACAAAACCAATAAGGGAGCAAGAGAAGCAGTTAGAGAAGGACCCAGCACCCAATGAGGCCTTAACATTTCAGTAATATGAATATGAACAACCCTGCTTGGCAGTGCTCTTATCCAAAGAGGCATTTCACTCTGTTATTCAGCCAAATAGTTTGGCTAACCATAAATAAGGCGGCAGGTACAACAAAGCTAACTTTGAAATATTTTATCTCAAAGTCAGTCCAGAGCACTGATAAATAAAAATGGATAAAACACTGCAGATTTATTTCCCAAATGTATTTCCCTAAAAGAATAGTCATGGGAAATATTCATTTTTAATTAAGAAATTGAACAGATTATGTAAATAACTGCACATTTCAATGTACAATTAATTTTAGTGAGACAAATGTACAGTATTCAGCAGGGACTGCCCTGCAAATCCAAGTCAGCTGAAATGTTACTCTGTCACAGTCTAGAAACCCTACCACGTTACTCACCCCTCCTCTTAGCACAGTGAGCTGAAATGTTACTCTAAGCAACAGTCTGGCAACCCAACCATGTATCTTGCCCTTCCTTAAGGCACAAAGAGTTGAAATGTTACTTTAAGCAACAGTCTGGTAACCCAACCATGTTACTTGCCACTCCTCATGGGACAGTGAGCTAAAATGTTACTCTAAGTGTCAGCCTGGCAACCCTACAGTGATACTTACCCCTCCTCAGTTTCATTGATGATATCACAAATCTCCATATTGAGGGTCCAATCTTCACTCTGCAATGATCCATCTGTAGCCTTTTCTGAAATGACGCAGACAGAAATACACATATTCAATGAGAACATGGCATATGCTGGGAAAAGCAAACTGAAGATTATTCTTGACCCAGTTACTCAACAACTATCGTACATAAAATGCCTTTTCTACAAAATCCCTGTAACAGGCATGTTAATTGTTTCTAAAATGGATTCTGCGTAATTTCTCTGTGCTGTCATATTTGTACACAAGAACATAAAAGAATATGCAAGGAGGGTATAACATCCATACAATAGCCTGCTACAGCCACCTGAGAATGAGTCAAACTGCCTATTAAGAGGTACTTAAAAATGACAAGGCCACAAAAAAGGCTAGAAGAGTGTAGGGGAAATGCTGCATTCTTATTCATTTGGTATGTTTTAGGAAAGAATATGACAATTCTCAAAAGAAAAACCTGTGGAAAATAAAAAAATTTAATCACAGCTGCAGAGATCTAGGTAGAAAATAGATGTGTCATCCTCATTAATCTTTTCAGGGACGAAACAAACACTGATCAATATGAAGTACATATGTTTACTGAACTAAGGCAAAGCAAATTCTCTAATTGAAGTATAGCAAAAAATGGTATGGGCTTAGGGTTAAAGCCATACAATTGCTCTGTGTTTGCAATACACAATTATGGTGGACATGCATTAATTTTGTTCATTTTTTTGTTTGTTGAACCACTAAATTAGACACTTGCATTGATTAAAAACTGTTCATTGTGGAAGGATATCAGCACATTTACCAGAAAAATCAAGTGCAGTGACCTAGCTTACACAGCCACATGGGAGTCCGCCCTATCATCTCTGCAAGAGCTAAGCAGTAAATGACTACTCTGGAAAAGGGAGACCAGTGCATTCGGACAAAAACAGAGCAGAGTGCTGTTTTATTGGCAACCTGCAATTTCTCCAAGTGTTCAGCTACCCTCTTGAATAAATATATATTACTACTTATAAACCATATGACAACTCCCATTTTACAGTTAAAGAGTCTCACACTTTGACAAGTCCTTTCACGCAGAACGTGCAATTAAGCACACAATTCCAGTTACAATTTAAGTACTTAGAAAAACTTAAAAGCTATAACTTGCAGTCTTGCTGTCATCAGAAAATATCAAATGTAAGAAAACAAAACTTGCAAGATAGGCTAGCTAACATAAATGCTATTCCCGCCTATGGAATACACATAGCCAATTAAACACAGTGAAAATGTAGCCCCATATCTCTTGTAAGGAGGGACTACAGCATGTTACTAATGAAAGGCAAATGGCACTCTATTACCTGGGTTGTTTATTTCACATATGGATTCCCAGAGGACAATTCACTCCCATTGATTGCACAAATATTCCATTCAAAATAAGACTGAAATAAGTTATACACTTAATCATTTTGAACTGATGCAATGAAGCCTACAAAATGGAAAAGATGATCCAGTGACTTCTGTAGAGGGGTCAACACTTCATACAGATAATGGGGCAACATGGCGATTCAGGGGGTTGTGCTTTTACCTCACTGCTCCACTGCTGGGGGTTTGAATGCTTCTGGATGTAAAGTTTGAATGCTTTCCTCATGACACAGGCTAACTGACATCTCCATATTAACCATAGTGCATAAATGTGCATGTGTTGGCCTGGCTGTACCCCAGCCTCATGCCCTACGCTGACTGGGACAGAATCCAAGTCCTCACGTAACCCAGATTGGCATAAGTGGTTAGAAGACTGATCGATAGATATTCATAAGGAACCATTAGGGACAGAAAGCATACATTCAAAATGAATTTGTACGCAGGTGGCATTTCAGATCAATGCCACTATTCTACATTGGAAAGTATTACAAATTGCCGTCTCACTATTGGGTCAACAGTATAAGGCATCACAGTAAACTACTGGTGTGTATAATTAGGAGAAAAACTCACGATGATTAAAATATCACATGCAGAAAATAGCTGGTGGTCCCAAGATAGCTACCACAGTAGACATCCTTCAACCATGCAAAAAAAAATACAATAGCTATAATTCGCCACATTTTGCAGTGGGGGGAAAAAACTAGCATTAAGATATTTTATTTCCTGACAAACATTTTCTTTTTACCATATGTATATCATACTTACAAATAGTGAACTTTTATAACTAAATTATCAATTTGATATTTTAATGTAAAATGCATACAAACACAGACTGTAGATTTCCAATAAGAACTTCAAAATGCCCCCCATCATGAAGGCCTAGCAGGCTGCAATGTTAAACCCAAAACTTGCACACATGGAAATCATCACAAAATTATCCTGAATATATAAATTGCAGTAGTTTTTTATTATTATATTAGCGATTAATAAATACTGTTCTTTTTAAATGCAAAACTCTCAAACCAAAGGCAGACACCGTTATGCACACTGCCCATTTAAGCAATTCAGCTCCAAAGTCCCTTTCTGTTTTAGGCTGAGTGCTTGTCTTTCATGCTACAGTGCAGTGCTGCACAGGAAATGCTTCAATATAAAAAGATCACACTTCCAAAACGTACTATCAGGTAATATGGGAGGAAAACATTTTATTGGGCCAGTGGATACACAGTAAGATCCTGAAAAAACTATTCATAACAAGGTTAGTTTCTATGTAATTGTAGATGTGTTTGTTTACATGCAGTAGGAGAGTGCGTTTGTTACGCATCTTTTCCTGGCTTTAAGCGTGCAAATTATTTTTTCTTCCTGTATGTCAGGAGATGTGTACGAGTGTCTGTATATGTATATGTATTATGTATATGTATTTGGGGAGACAAAAACCTGTTATTTTGACCTTGTGGGTACATTTTTTCAGTCTCATAAGGGGAAACTCAATTTAATAAAAATCAGTTACTGCAAGCAGTAAACCATTAGACACAAAAGTAATGTATTTTGTTTTGGTTACTTATGATTAAGGTTAGAAGCTAAGGTGGTCATAGCTGCGATTACAGTTTTGTCCGTAGAAATGAATGGAAGGTCCCTACAAAGATACGAATACAAACATCTTTCTCTCTCTGTCTGTGTGTGTGTGTGTGTGAGCGGGTATACCTA
>JAODUD010000095.1:16289801-16302218 GCA_026784285.1 Stomatorhinus walkeri | reverse complement strand
GACTAATGTACGGCGGGCAGCAATGCTGGGCATAAGGCAGCAGCCCAGACTAATGTACAGCGGGCAGCACTGCTGGGCATAAGGCAGCAGCCCAGACTAATGTACGGCGGGCAGCACTGCTGGGCATAAGGCAGCAGCCCAGACTAATGTACGGCGGGCAGCACTGCTGGGCATAAGGCGGCCCAGACTAATGTATGGCGCGTAGCACTGCTGGGTAAATTTTTCACGCACTTCATTTATTTTCAAACTTCAGTTGTCAGTGGAAATTGCCCTAAGTTGCTTAAATTGTAAGTCGGGGAAAAGTCTTACACTAAAAATTACGGTGTAATCACCTGTGATACATACCTCTTCTCAATCCAATCCAACACTGGGTCCCACTCGTTCTTCTGAAGTTCCACCAGTCCTGGAGGTTCTTCTACCCTGTAGCTTGTAGGGGAGACACGGCACCAATATCACTCCCTTTCTCACCTGTTTAGTTTGCAAATGAACATCCTACCAATTAAAATGCTTTTCTGAACAGCTTGGAAGCATATGTGTTTAGTGTCTGCCTACCAAATGGTGTCTGTCTCCAGAAACTTAAGGGCAGCTGTGATGATCTGTCCCTTGTCCCGCTGGGTGGGGTTATCCAGGGCCGTATTGCACAAAGTGGTCTGAAGCAAAAAATAGACATGGGTTCCGTTAACACCCTGCACATCTGCATAACACGACACTGCTTAAGGTTCCAAACAGGCGCACCAGATGCATGGTGTAGAACTTCAGTGTGTCCTTCTGCATGTCCCACTCTGTTGCCACAGCGATGGCTAAAGCTTCATTGGGCACAGTGAACAGTTTGCCCGCAGGAGTCTTCAGTTTCTTACGGTCCAGATTAATCTCGTATAAGCCATCTATATGTGTCAAAAAAAGGTCAGAAAACATATAAATATCCTACATTAAAAAAATTTCCTTACCATCTTCTCAAAACCACAGCTATGTGTAATGCAAGTCATTCCTCGAATAAGAGGATATAGTCTCCATGCAGATTAAAATATTTTCAATTCACCTTCTCCCTGTGAAATACTGACATCTTGGTAGAATTTCTTCCTTTCTGTCGATTAAAACAAAATAAAATAAAATCATGTCAAACATACGTAGACAAATCTGGATAGGGACTTGCATGTGTATGTATCGACAATTATATAATCAAGAACAGCAAATCATATTCTGTTTAACTAACCAGGATTCTTTGGTACTTCAAAATAATATGCAATAACAATTACTTATATTTCTGAAAAAGATTGTCTGGTTAGGAAGGATGACCAAAAGGGGCAAAGCAAACTGAACTACCTAGCAGACTGAAGCTATATTCACCAGTACCTAAAACGACTTAACGAAACGTATATAACTGAAATCGGAGAATAATGCTGTATATTCCTACCAAAAGCTGCAGCGGAGTATTCTTTCGAGTGATTAACAGATGGAAGCCATGTGTCACGATTCCGACACTTAGAAAACACAAAACCTACTTGACGCTGAAATCTAACCAGATTTCTTAGCATTGTGAACAAGGGTTCCCTAATCAAATCAGATTACATGCAATATCGTTACAGTTATACAGTCGCAAATGCCAAGTCTGACAAATTGACCGTTAAAGTCTTTCAACAAAATTATCAGCTAGACGGTAAACTAGAATATTTGCCAAATATATTTAAATGTACTCAATCCACCAAATTTAATAAATGAACTACGTTAGCCATAGTAAGCTCAAAAGAAACATTTCGTTTACTTCCGTACTACTTATTACAGAGAAAACCACGCTTCCAATGACCTCAATTACGTACAATACCCTCCTCCCGGCTTCCTGCGATGCGATGCATGATGCGGAAGTGACGACAAAAGCAATAATACTTGCAAAAAAGGAACATAAAACAAGAAAGGCACTGAGTTTACTGCGACCATACATAATATAGATTAAATGCATTCGGTATCGTTGAATATATAATATTGTGTTACGAAAAACGTCTTAAAATGGTAATGAAAAAATAAAACATGTAATTAAACAATAAAGCATAGAATTATATATTATATGACATTCTGATTATTTTTATAATTAAAACTGGCTTGGTGGTTTGTAGATTTATGTACCAAATCTCGCGTTCTGTTCCGCGCATAAATGACGCATTGACCCTTGTAAACGTCTCAATTTCGTGCATTATGGGAAAAGAAGTCCGTTAAAAATCAACCGATCATATCGTAGAATGCACTTCAAGAACGTGAAAAATCTGGAATTGAATTTGTTCTGTAAAATAAAAATGTAAACAAACACATAAAAAATGCAGCTTTCCCGCGACCCTGATGGATACAGCGCTATAGATAATGGATGGATGATACAGTGTTACTTTTGGAACTGTCTTGTCTGTATGCATATGAGTTGAATACATTTCTGCAGCCGTGCAGACTAACAATCGCCGATATATGTATTTTAGTATTGATTCTGAGCACTTGTGTATTATCTCATAATTCAAATAGATTTATTTGTCCCTTTCTTTGTTACAGTTTTAAAAATTACAGTCTATCAGGCCATTTGATATATTCATCCCAGTCCTGTACATGGCATATAGTATATACCATCTTGTAAAATGTTATCATTTGTTCATACGCTCTTGTTTCTTGCAACCGTATCTCACACAGAGTGATAGTTTTTAGAAATTACATCTGACGTGTGCAATTGATTTTGGAATGTAGAGGCAATAACCTTACTTATTGTTTTTAACTTGTACCCAAATATCATTTCAACTTTTTTCCATGTTTGGGATTTAAAAAAACAACGTCAAGCAACTATATTTTAAATGCAATTTCTTCTTCATGTGGAACTTTTGCAATACGTAATAGCTCTCGTTTTACCTAATTAACATAGAAATTTACTCGTAACTTTTAAAAGACATACAATTCCCGGCATACATTTCGGGACACAGACCAATGACCGTTTAGTTTTATATAGGGGTAGGTCAAATCTTCTAATCAGGTAGGATATTATTAATTTGAGTTTGCCTGCCGAGTTACTGTCGATGTACAGATATTCAAGTGGCGCATCCTTTCCTGCCCCGTGGAGGATTTGTGAGGAGGTGCGCCGTCTTGTCAGTGTTCTTCATTCCATCATTTTTAACCACCCTTTTCCCATTTCTGGAATTTTTTTACGTAGTCGGGGGTTACCCCGGCAAAGGAGTAAACATGCCGGTTCGTGCGGAGTGCAGAGCTGGTAACGCCTCTATGGCCTTCGTATCCTCGGCCTCGCTTATCCCACCTCCACCGATAAACACACAGCAGCCCGGTGTCGCCACTTCGCTTTTATACAGTGGATCGAAGTTTCGAGGACACCAGAAGAGCAAGGGAAACTCCTATGACGTTGAGGTTGTTCTGCAGGTAAGTTGGGCACAATGTTGACCGGCCAGTTTTCCATGTAGCTAGGTCATTTTTCAAAAATGCCAATCGAGTCTGCCTGTCATTCAGTGACACGCAACGATGTGGAAAGCTGAGGCTGTCAACCAGAATTGCTATTTGGTACCAATTTTACTGAGCAGACAGTACGACCCCTTGGTTTCAAAATTACTGTTTTTGTCGGACTGGAAAAGAACTTGCCCACAGCCCTTGATGTCCGCTTGGACTTTGAACACGTTCTGTTTAAATTCGCATGCATCCTTATACACTGTGAGGTAATTCCGATGTATGCTCCAATGACAGCCTGCTAGAATAGTAACTTGGTACAACGGGATGTAACTGCCAGTTAACTGTGTTTACTGTGTTTTGATAGATGTTTTGGGCAGCAGATGGAGTAGTGGTTCTTAGATTAAGTTTGACAACAAGATTTCTGCCTCAAATACCGTTGTGTTCCTGGTTGGATAAAGTAATTGTAAGCTGTGCATGATGTGCCCAATTCTACTACATGAGTGAAGCAATAATACAGTATGCATACTAATGAATTGTGCTGATTTTGTGTTTTTTTTGTGTGTGTGACTATAACAAATGAGACCATTGCATAATTTCTTTTTGCAGCATGTTACAATGGAAGATTCATATTTATGTGGGTATCTAAAGATTAAGGGACTGACAGAGGTAAGCAGACAAATGTATGATTTTGTTGCCTTTTGAAACACAATAGAAATTGTTTCCTCCACCCATAAAACATAAGCACTTTTTGGTATGAACTTTTGGCTGGTTCATACTTCTACTTACGCGTAGTAGCGGACGTGTCCGCTCGAACGTTTATGACGCGTTTGACGTCATTGTGCGCTCCGCGGACGAACGCCTGGTGCGCTCCATATTTGTGTCCGCGCAGCGTTGTATGTGCAGCTTTAGGCACACTGCGCATCATCGATTCGCTAGCGTCCACTTTAAATAATAACTTGGAAGCTTTTGACGAGTGTTGGGGTCGTTTGCAAACCCTAAAGACTATTTATAAGCGAATAAAATAGTTACATACATGTAAATGCTCGTGTGTTGTGAGTGCAGGCTTGACTCGAATTGAAAATTCCAGCAAGCTGACCGAGCTTGTATACCCTGTGAGCTGGCTCTCTGAATTTGTTAAACATAGAGAAACGGGTACAAACCTCACTGCTGTGGTACATGTGCAGGGAATATCAGGGTAATAATTAGTATTATATTTTTATCATTTTAAAATCCAACACGTTGTGCGCATGTGCAAAGTACGCGGCTTGACCGGAGAGCTATGAACCTTTCCGTGTACGCAAACGCAGAGTGGATATGCGAGTGTTGCGCTTTTGCGGAGAGGTATGAACTTGAAGACTTCCCGGCGGCTTCTTTGTCCATAAATGATTTCCTGTTTACTTCATCTCTTTATTATGTTGCAGTTCTGTGTAATCTTATGTTCTTGCAATCAATTAGTTGTAATGATTTCACTAATTCATAAAGAGCTATGAAATGATGCAGCTCAAAACGGGCATTGGTGCCCATTGATTGTATAAGAAATTGCATCACACAAAAGATCACTTTCACAAATAACTGCATAGTCCCACATTGCTTTTAGATTAAGTTGCTATTTGACTGGCTAATTTGGTGGTTTGTTCAAAAGTGCTGGTTTGATCATTCTTGCAGCCAGCTGTATGATAATGCTGCACCTGATCTTGGACAGTAAGGACCCCTGCATATCTTAAAGTGCAAATTTCTTGGGCAATATATTGTTGCTGCAGTAAAATTTATAAAAATTTATTTAAAAATATATATTCAGTGTGATACTTCACTATATATATATATAAGTGAAGTATCACACTGAATCCTCATCCTCAACTGAATCTGCAGTTATGTGATCTAATGTTAATTGTTGGTTTTTTGAACAGGAATATCCAACTCTCACTACCTTCTTTGCTGGGGAGATAATCAGTAAAAAGCGCCCCTTTTTAACAAGGAAATGGGATGCAGACGAAGATGTTGATCGCAAGCACTGGGTATGAGTGTTACTAATAAACACACATTTATCAGATGTCAAAATTTTGATAGATAGTTTTGCTGTAGTTCATTGTGCGATTTGTGAATTTTGGCAATAAGTAGAAAAGGTGGTAGCTTTCCATTACTCTACTAATACTTGGCAGGTTTTGTGTCTGTATTTCTGTTACACTTTGAAATAATACTTTACAATTGTGTTAATTTGTCTTCCTGATCACCTGAAATTTCAGGGCAAATTTCAGGCTTTTTATCAGTATGCAAAAACATTTAATGCTGACGACTTTGATTACGAAGAGCTGAAAAACAGTGATTTTGTCTTTATGAGGTGGAAGGTAAGACATTCTTCCAAACTTACCACTGTTGTTTATAACCTGGAAGTGATCCTTTTCTTGTTTTGCTGGTGAAATGTATGTGATGTATGTATGCAATGAAATTTTGCTGCACCCTCCCCCAGGAGCAGTTTCTCGTCCCAGATCACACAATCAAGGACATAAGTGGTGCTTCTTTTGCTGGCTTCTACTACATCTGCTTCCAGAAATCCACGGCAACCATAGAGGGTTATTACTACCACAGAAGCTCAGAATGGTAAAGCTGCTCAGTGCAGTTTTTCATGGAGCCTAGCTGTTTATAATTTGCCATTAAATGTTTCTGGACCATGGTTTAATTGCTCAAAACACAAGACCACAGAATAAATATCTCCATAAATTAAATATCTCTTGCAGGTTTAGTTATAAAATGCAAGTGTCTGACTGCGATCTTTTGATATGCTGTTAATTAAGGTTCTACCATAAAAATCTTACTTTGTCTTTCAGTCTTCTTTATTGTCCACTTTCAAAGAGCTAGTTTTTTGTGTATGGCGTTAAAGTAGCAAGAGTTAAAACGCTGGAGGAAAATGCAGGAAAATTCCTTGAGCCACCCAGGCATTCACATGTGTTCACTTGTGACATTCCTACCTTTCCAAGCAAGCAAGCAGGCTTCCAGCAATCTGCCTGAGCTCAGATGAATCTGACCGAAGAACGTAACGATCATTTATGAAATCTGTGTCAGGTTTTCACCCACAAAGGCTTGCCAGAGGCGCTGCAACCCAGAGTTGGGTTTCTATGCTTGTGTATATTGACTAAAAAACTTAAGAACAACAGTGTACCATGTAATCTATGTGCGTGTCCTCAACTTGTCTGTAAAGGGACAGTATGTAGAATGGGGTTAGGGTGGTGTGGAAGTAATGCAATGTTCTTCTGGTTTGCTCCTGCAGGTACCAGTCTTTAAACCTCGCCCATGTCCCTGAACACAGCATGCCTATATATGAGTTCCGGTGACGCTGGCATCCTGGCGCTGCTTGCAGAGTTGGACTGCTGAATGCCCAGCAAACAGTGAGGATGGCGGATGGCTCTAGACTGTCATGTGATTCAGTGGAGGACCGCAGCCTCTTTGGAGAGAGAAAAGTCGGACAGATGGGTGCACAGGCGGATCGCTCGGGCCCAGATTAGCAAGAGAACCGCTCAAGGGCCGTACAGGAAGTACGTTCTCCCAGATTTGTGGCTCAGTGCTTTTTTATCAAAGCTGATTTTTGATAAGCTGTTTTAAGCATCTTTAGTTTACCTGCAGTGTCGTCATGGTATCTTTACTTTTAAGGTTGGTTGTTTAACCTCCCCGCCACAGGAGAGTTACTTAATACCTTTCTAGTTCCATATAAGGTCAGACTTTGTAGAGCTCATTGTTGTTTTTTAACATAATAATTTGGAACTTATGCTGGCTCCTTTGTCTTAAAAGAGTCTTGACTACTTTAGCAAATGGGGAGAGAACCTACCAATGTTAGTGAGCTACAAAAACTGCTGGGATGCTATTGAACAGTAATATGGGTTTTGCTTAAAATTCTTGGCAGTTTTGATCTTCTGAATCAAGCAAGATATTGACAAAGTTTTTTCAACATGGATATTGGAAGTGTTTGTGACCTAGAGACTTGAGTCTCTTGGAACACCTTCCTTTGGTGGTAAGAGGCAAATGATGTCAACAGCGCACACATGCTGTTCCC
The DNA here is from genome assembly GCA_026784285.1 of Stomatorhinus walkeri. Lineage (NCBI taxonomy): Eukaryota > Metazoa > Chordata > Actinopteri > Osteoglossiformes > Mormyridae > Stomatorhinus > Stomatorhinus walkeri. The sequence goes on along the minus strand of JAODUD010000095.1, from coordinate 16,294,750 downwards.
AAAAGATTCACCTCCCCAGCCTGGCTCCCTACTTTCCTCTTTTTCTTATCTACCTATGCAACATAATCACAACATGAGCTGTTAATATGCTTCTGGTTGTCATAAACACTAGTATAGAAGCTAGTCTTGCAAAAGGTCCCGTTAAAGCCATTGCAGTATTTATTGACCTTGATTAATTCTGTCTATAGCTGCCACATGTTTTTGTCTACAAGCTTGAGGATCATTGTATAATTTTTGCTTCCCTCGTGATGATGCCATCTTCTCAGCACCTGTGAAGCGTGTTGCGTCTACATGGAGAGGAAGCCATGTACAATGTGTACTTAACTCTGAAGTATTGTGGTATTTTCTCTTCAGTTCCCAGTGTGGTAAAAGGCCAACAGCCTCACTGTGGAATCCTGTGTTACTCTGTACAAGTTCTGAGGCTCCCTCAGATGGTTTAATTCTCTTCATAGTGTAATACTAAGTTGCACCTTTCCCCATGTCACTGTGATGGTGGAATTCTTATAACACACAGCCAGGATGGGTTAGCAAACCCCGCATCCGATTGCGTTCCTCAAGGTCTGTCAGCTGAAAGTATACGAATATTGGAGTGTTTTATGTTTTGCATGCAGCAGATCCTAGTTCCCTGGTAATTTCGAATGGGGTTTCTGAGAGCATTTGCGTATTTAAGTATTGTTTGATTATCAAACCAACCACTAAGCTTCTGAACACGTGTTTTAAACAGATACCGATGTGTAAATGTAGTTTTCTATTAATGAGAGAAAATGTATAAAAGTCCTAAAAGCTTTAACTTTCTGCCTTAAAGGTGAATGAATTTTATAAATTATTTTTTTGACATGAATGATGGAATAGCAAGAAAAGGACGGTCCTAATGTACAACATTTCAGTTTTGACATGGAGTGGGTATCGGTACCATGATGTATACCGTGCCGTTGTGCTATAATGCCATTCAAGAAAATGCAGTACTCAAACCAAATAGATATCACTGACTAGTCCTGGAGTGTTAGCCCTCTCACTGTGGGTTCATGTGCTGCCCTCAGGGAACTATTGGTGAGCCAGGAAAGTATGAGTACTATGAGATTTTATCTACCTCAGTGGTCAATTGGTTACGTGCCGCTTCATTCTTTCTTCTCTTGACTGCCTGTGGCACTGCAAGGTAAGTTGATGATTAGACCCAATTCCCGATGGGGAAGTTTTTTGGGAAGGAGATCGGGAAAGCAGCACACTTTATCTATTAAAAAAGGGATAAATAGTCATCATTGGCTGGTTGACTTTATTGGGACAAATCAAATATGTCTTTAGAACATTCTGCAGTTAGGGTAGGTCACTGGGTAAGTTCACGTGATAATTCAGGCTCCTTACAGTTTATACAAGTTGCTACGGAAAAGAAATTGTGGCTTGTTGTCCCATTCAAGGCTATTTGGATCTGGATAGTCTGCTTAAAGCAGTGCATGGTTCATAGTTCACATAGCTATTTTCTTATAGGACATTTACAACAAAAGAAACTTTCCTAAAGCAACAAACCTTTAGATAGGAAGGAGAATTTCTCCGTAAGTTAAGCACCCCTTACAGGTTGTTCTCACAATGTTAAATATTAATGAATCAGTCCTTCCTACGCTACTTTTTTTCTGGCATGTTTAAGAAGCGGATGAAATGTTTAATGCAGGTCACAAAATAATTGAATAAGCAGTGAAATATGACGTGTTAGGGTGTTCAATGGATGGATGAATTTTACGAAAGAGGTATTTTGTTTAAAGTAACTGAAATTGCAAGTGGAATTGCTGTATGCCCAAGGATGTGATCAGGGAGGGTGTAGAGTCTCCATCAGCATTTCAATAAAATTTCCATTAAAAATGATGCTTTTTCGTTTAATACAGTGTTTACATAATTCATTTCTTTCCATGTGAATACATTATTAGTTTGATGTATTTGCATTAAAAGGGTATTGTTCTGGGGGGGGAAGCATGTCTTTGTCATACTGACCCACCTTTGGGCTGCCCATCCCCAACAATGCAATATGGGACAACCCACATCTGAAATGGATTCCAATCATTTATTTGTTTCTCTGCGGCACACATTAGGTGACTACAGGATAAGTAGAAATAGCTTGGTAAATGTTTTTTGAACGTGACATTTTGATTCGCCTTCAATTTTCTTTTACTATGTAGAAAATCTATACTAAATGATCCACAAGTGGGCATTGCCGTTCTGCAGTGTTTCTACACTGGAGTGTTTCTCTTTGCGCAATACACATGACAGTCCGGGGAGGACGGCATGGTGGCTTAATTTGCACTGTTTCCCACCCACCTCTGAGGTTGGGGGTTTGACTCCCACCGCAGGTCAATGTTATGAGTTTTCATGTCATATCAAATAATGTCCTCTGGGTTTCTCCTGCAGGCCAAAGACACGCCAGTAAGTTTACTGGTGTTTCTCATTTGTCTGTAGTTCCGTAGTTCATGATTGTATATTTGTATCATTCTTATTCAGACTTTAGTTTTTATCTTTTGAAGCATTACAGCTGAAAATTCATTGTTAATCCATTTTTATGGAACAACTGATTAAGGACACCTTCAGTGCAGAGCTACAAACTGGGAAAATGCTTGCTAAAATGAGACATGAATAATAATCTTCTCCCTGTCTGCTATGGTAGAACCCATCACAGCCCCAAGATACGGGCGCAAGCAGAGACCATCTGCCCATTTTTACTTCATCCTTTCCATGGGATACACCAGCGCATAAAGAAAGGCATATCTCATCCCAGTCCATCTCAGACACCATAAAGACACTGGCATCACCAGTTCAGCTGGTCAGCATGTCTTGGGACTGCGGTTGAAAGCTAACGTCTTGATAGGCCATCCAGGAGCTGAAACTGAAATGGCTGCTCAAAGAATCATATACACAGATCTTTTAAAAGACTGTTGTAGCTGGTGTACAAAAGTGATATATAGTCATATCAACACAATTTTAGCTAGTCCTTCCAGTCTGTGATGACACTATTGCTGAGAAAAGAACAAGAATGACCTTTAGTTTATCCATGAATAGAAATAAGTAACAACAACATCCATTGTCTCCCTATGGGACAAACTAAAGCTATGCATTGTGTGTCCATCAGTTTGAAAGTAGAAGACGTTGGGTCAGCTGGAAAAATCCCTAACTGCCAAAACAGAATAAAATCTTAAAAATGCATGGGAAGCACTGACATTTAATTTGTGTTACAGCTGAATGCACAAATCAGCCATAACATTAAACCCATCTGCTTGTGTAGGTCCCCCTCATGTTGCCAAAACAACTCTGACGTATCCACAGGACCTCTGATGGCGTCTTGTGGTATCTGGTGCCAAGATGTTAGTCGGAGATCCTTTAAGTCTGGTGAGTTGTGAGGTAGGGCCTCTATGGATCAGACTTGTTTGTCCAGCACATCCCATAAATGCTGAATCAGATTGAGATCTGGGGAATTTGGAGGCCAACTCAACACCTTGAACTCTTTTTCGTGTCCCTCAAACCATTCCTGAAAAATTCTGAAAGTGTGGCCGGACGCATTATCCTGTTGAAAGAGGCCACTGCCATTGGGTGATATTATTGCCATGAGGTACTAGTGTACATGGTCTGCACCAATAGCAACTGGGTCATTGCATCTCCCAAATGACACTTTGTGTTCTGAAGCTTTTTAAACAATTTGTGCTACTGTAGGTGAGCTGTGGGACTGGAGCAGACAAGCCTAATGAACGTTGAGGTAGGTACAGTCAGTTCTGGCACAACGCATGGTATTGCACCATAAATCTGTTCAAGGACCGATTTATACCTTAGTACCCATTCCAATACAACGTGGAATCCCAATTGTATTTGTGCACTTTTCAGTCGAAGAGAAAAGCATTATGCAATCTACAACGTGGCATGGTGTTAGAGAGAAACTTTCTTCACGCAAAAACATTTCCAAGTGAACTATAGTAATGTCCAATTTGTGAAGGGTTCGTTCTTTTAAACCATTCTTTTTCTCTTTGTACATCCAGACATCGCACTGGTCAAAGTATTAGATTATAAAAGTATTTGACAACTTATCGTATAAAAATACAGCAAAGTTTTTTAATCACTGACGTTTGCTTTTTGAGAACTGTTAAAAATGCGAGTTCAACATGATCGGTTAAAGTGGTTACTAGGCCACTTTCGCGAGAGTCCTAAGGCTCATAGGAGATGATTATTATACAATGCATTAATGTATTATTTCTTATTTAAATATATATAATAACAATGTTAACCATGGGTATCACTGTTTTTTTATCTAATTCATTCAGTTTTGCATACGTTACTAAGTTTTGGAGTTGCACGTCTCTTAACACCAAATTGAGGAACACATTAGCCCTTTGTCGCTACGCAAGCAGTGCTACTGCTCAGTTTGGAGGATTAAAGGTCATGTCCACCAGGGAGCAGTGCGAGAAAACCATCTTGGTCGCCCCCGTCATTTCTGGTCTCACCCCTTGTAGAATTTTGTAAAAAGGGTTAGAAGAAAATCCGCCTTTTGGTAAAGCAGCTTCATCTCTCACTGAAAAAAAATGGAAAACCAACCTTTCATTGAAATAAATCTATTCAAATAAAAACAAATCCTTCATCAACAATTAATTTTTTTCAACAAAAACACGTTCCAAAATTACTGGAACCCCAGCATTTAATATTTTGTAAAAACCTGAACTTGCCAGTAACACAGCACTGAATCTTCTATAACATTTTACAAGATTGGAAAATACAGAGCAGGGCATCTGAGTCCATTCCTCTGTACAGAACTTCTCCAGATCACCCAGGGTCCTATAGGCCATCTCTTGCATATCTCTCGCTGTCACTAAAGTTGCTTTTTTTGCTCTCTTGTCCATTATTTTTGGAAAAGAACAAGGATTTTCTGCATGGTTTTTAAAGGACGTGGTGTTACCAAATATGGTCAATTGAGGGCGTTTCTG
>JAODUD010000095.1:16263190-16273449 GCA_026784285.1 Stomatorhinus walkeri | reverse complement strand
TAAACACCTTCCAAAAAGGTTAAGATCTGCACTGCTGTTTTACGTCCCGCACTTTCTAAAGCCGATACCTCATGTTTTGCCTCTCCTTCTAAACTACTTATAATAATAGCCACTTTCTTATTTTCAGATAGGGGTTGCATATCCAACATTTTTTGATTTCTCACCCATTCCTTAAAGCATATCCCCTGGTTTGCGGGTTTTCTGCAAATTTTGGGCTCCATGGTGCCCCCAGCAAAAAAGGAAACATAATCACATTAGCATTTTTTTCTATTAAAGTATCTGACCTTAACATGGAAAAAGGATGCATATCAATTTTCTATAAATACAGATGTAGGATATTATATCCCTATGGTACCCATGTCAAAAAAGTAAATCGACAGATTTAGATTGTAAAATTAATTTAATGCAGTTTCACCAAAATTCTTTTTTATGTCAGTGTATGTAACAAATACACCAATAGTAGGATTTTCTTCTTTTTTGCATTATTTTCTGAGATTTTTCTTATTTCCTTTACATTTTTACATAACATCTACAGTAGACCCTGGTCTGGAATCCAAGGCTTGGAAGGATAACAGAAACGGACCATGAAAAGAAGATTTTAAAAAAAGTTGCCGTTGGTTTTGGAAAGTCTGTGTGCTTTAAATGGCTTTTATGATTATGATTTTTGTTACATAAGTTTCATTTACAGGAAGGGAAAACAACAGGAACAATATAATGGGTATGAACTGAATTTCGCATGAATGATCCATCGTGTTAATATAAGTCTACAGTTCCAGCAATGTTTCCTCAAGTCATAAGTAATACAATGGGGCTTTGAAGTCAACATAATGGTTGGGTTTCATCATTCAGTGAGTCAGTGGTATACAAGCTTCCTTTTGCTCTATTCCCTCTCAGTAGTTAGGTTTGAAATGTTTAAAGTAAACAAATTAAAGCAGAAATGTTAAATTTACACTGTGTGTGTCTGTACATAAATGTGTGTGTGTATATATATAATGTAATTTACTTTAATTTTTAAGAGTTTTAAGAGCGGCTTTTTTGTCCAGATGTTTTTGCTTTGTCAAAATACAGGGCATCTTTGTGGGTCACAACATTATGTTCAATAAATATGCTTGTAATGCTTGAAATTATGTGTAGTTGTATATGATGGATGTTAACACAATCAAAAATCAGCTTGTAGCTTTGGAATCCTATAGCTAGACTTCAGACTACTTTGTTTACAAGTCTAGGCCACATTGGCTGGTGTGATTTCACAATAATGATAAGACTGTTAAGTGGTGATGATGATGATGGTGATGGTGATGATGATGATGATGGTGATGATGATGATGATGATGGTGATGATGATGATGATGATGATGGTGATGATGATGATGATGATGAAGATGATGATGATGGTGATGATGATGATGAAGATGATGATGGTGATGAAGATGATGATGTTGATGATGGTGATGATGATGATGGTGATGATGAAGATGAAGATGATGATGATGATGATGATGGTGATGATGATGATGAAGAAGAAGATGATGATGATGATGATGATGATGATGATGGTGATGGTGATGATGATGATGAAGATGATGGTGATGATGATGATGATGATGGTGATGATGATGATGATGATGATGATGGTGATTATGATGATGATGATGATGGTGATGATGAGGATGATGATGATGGTGATGGTGATGATGATGATGATGATGAAGATGATGATGATGATGATGATGATGATGATGATGGTGATGATGACTTTTATGCTGGTGATGATGAACCTCCCCATCTCACACATATAAAAATACAAGAATCAAGTTTTTGCAAGTGAAGAGACATGAAGCTTGAAATCCAGTACAGTGCGGGACCTCAAGTACCACCAACCATAGCTACTGTTTTGGAAGGGTATTTGTAGACATGCTCTATATTCAAAACTGAATTGATGACAGTGTTATGGTTAGATCATTTATATTATACCCTGAAGAATGTTTGAGTTACTAGGTGTGGGCACTTATAACAGTCTAGTTAGCACATGTCATTATAATAAATACATTTTCACTTTTGTTTCATGGACTACCGATCATAATTGTAGCTATAAATGCAAGTAATAGAGCTATTAGCTTAAATGCTTAAATACCCTGTTATGTGTACACAGTATCTGTTAAATTGAAGCAGGATCTTCTTTAAATGGTGACATAAAATTTAAAAAAGAAATCAATTATGCAGTTAATACAAAGTTACTTATATGAATTTATAAGAATTAGAGAGAAAGTCGACTGTGATTTCATGAAACATACGTTTGAAAATGCATATATTAAAAAGCATACATTAACCAGTTTGGTTTCCTTCCAGGAAACATTTCCTGGGTTAGGCATTTCAGACATGACCACATATGTAAAACAAAGGCGTACACTTGCAATACTGCAACAACATTTTTATGATCAGTAAAGTGCTGGCATTCATATAAACCTCTGTGATCTTGTGTATAATGGAATTCAATGAATCTAAAAAACAGGATGCAGTGAATCTATTCTTTAAATGCGTGAAGCTGTATTTGTCTTATGGACTGTAGCTCTTGGATATATTTAAACGGGGATATCATGATGGTGATAACAATGATGACAGTGATGATGATGATGATGATGATGATGATGATGATGATGATAAACATCATCCCCAATTGTTCATTAATGAAGAAAACTGAGGGTCCAAAGCCAGTTGACGGTGGCACTATCGTTGTCAGATGCCAGGAGTTACTACTAACCACAATTATTGTACTCATCAAAGTTGTGGCAGCTGGGATAATTAGGGGTCCAACCATTGTAGCTGATGGGTTCCTGTAGTTGTTTATTATTGTCCTTTGTGTTGAAGTAATTAACTTGAATAGCTTGTCAGCATTTGCATGGCTAAACCACTGGCCATATGGCACAGACCTGTTGTGATTGCTGTGGTTACAGTCACTCTAAAAAGGAGGGACTTACTCATCAATCACGTGTACATGGGGTTGATTACCTGGAAGCAGGAAGTCTTTACAGCTACATGAACGGCTGCATAAAAAACTCAGGCATGTGTTTAAAGTCATTTCCTTAGAAATACGGACTAGAGATAAAGTAGGTTTTGTAGTTTCATTCATAGTAGTCATAATGCCGTGAACTATTAAGCAAACATTTACTGAAAGGAACCCAGCTTCCTTTTATAAAGCAGATCTTGAGTCATCTACTTGGGCATATGTTCCCAAACTGCCCTGAGACCTGGTCGGCTGGCTTCATTGAAGTGTTTGTTTGTCTGACATCAAGCTGTGGTTATTTTTTTTTTTAAATCTCAATGTTAGTAAAACAGAGATTTTAATTTTTGAACCTCCAGAGGGAGTTAAACTTGTAGCTGTTGAACTTGGGCCACTTTTTAAATATGCTAATCCATATGGAAAAAACCTTGGTGTTATATTCAACTCTGGTCTCAAATTTGGTTACCAAATAAATGCTGTAGTTAAGTCCTCCTTTTATTATCTTAGAGTCTTAAATAACATTAATCGCATGCTTTTCTTTAAATATTTCTAGACCATAATCCATGTTCTTAGTCCATTGTGTCTTGATTATGGTCTGGATGGCAGCATATGTTGTTCCAAAACTAGAATATTTATTGTAGGGTCAGTCAAACTTCATTGTCTCGTCTCCAGCTTCTGTCAAAATGCTGTGATTTGTTCATTAACTAAATCTAAGAGGTCATGCCATATTACTCCAGGTTAAACTGCATTGCACTAGCTGCCAGTGAATTTGAGAGTTGATTTAAAAAAAAAATTCTGTTTGTGTTTCAAGCACAGAATGGGCTAGCAACAGATTATTTGAGTGAGCTGATCCATCCATACTGTCCAAGAGAAGCATTAAGGTCTTCTGACGAACTTCTGCTTTTTGTCCCAAAATGTCACTTATGGAAAGAAGGGGAACATGCCCCTTCTGTATTTCAGAAAATTTACAAATAAATATTACTATTATAAATTAATTTAAGTAGTTACATCCCGGGTATCATGTGAAACTCATCTCTCCAGGATGATGACCATCTTCCTCTGCTGTGAGGGGAGCTTTATAAATTCTGCATTTCAGTGGCAGCACTTTCTGAGGTACGCAGACTGGGGAGTGACCAGATCTCTCTAGGTGGGTATACCTACTTTTGAGTGTGAGTGTCTGGGATTGCGGGTGTCCTGGATAAAGACCAAGATCCAGTTATTTAGTGACTTCTTAGGCACAGCCATCAGTACTGTGTCTGTCTGCAGGGATAATGTCAACCTTGTCAAGAGATTTACCTACCTTGGTGGCGACATTCATGTCACTGGTGACTCTACCTATTAAGTCAGCAAAGGAATTGGAAAAGCATGAGGGGTCATGAGGTAACTGGAAAGGGGTGTGTGGCGCTCCTGATATCTTTGCAAGAGGAAGAAGGTCCAAGTCTTTAGAGTCCTGGTGTTCCCTGTCTTGCTGTATGGCAGTAGAGTATCTCTTTGGAGAATCTTTGAGTACTGCTGGTTTGACTTTGTGTTGAATGTGCGGTTACTAGAGGAACCCCGAATGAGGCTCATTATCTGCATTGTGAGGGATCGTCAGTGACGGCACTATGGCCATGTGGCGCGTTTCCCTGAGGGTGATCCGGCTCGCAGGATCCTCATTGCTGAGGACCCAAGCGGCTGGACCAGGCCAAGGCCATTTCTGGAGGGTGGGACTGGACCGTGTATCTGCTTGGGGGGTCGCTGGCTGAGACCCAGTGGAATTTCGCTGTGTGGTGGGTGCGGCAACGCACTGCATCTGCGCATGCTCCCCAACCTAGTAGTGAGCCTTAAGCATAGAGCAGCAGACAGCATAGATGTCATGCTAGTGCGTCACAGAATACACACTCACAGACCAGGCACAATCTAGACAAACCACATGTTTTCAACCTGACTGGAGACTAGGAGAATATGCAAAATACAGAGAAGGATCTGGCTGCAGAAGGGACCTGAGAGTGTGTGTCCTCTGTCAAGCCCAATCCACTCTCAAGCCCCTACGTCATTTCTGTTCAAACGACAGAATCCGTCTTGTCACGATAGATTACGACTTGCCGATTGCCGCTACAGAATCAATCTTGTCCCACAAATAATTCTTAAAACGCGGTATGTATGGCTTAACAGTTTAGAAATTAACCACCACGTTGAAGTACGCGTGTGTCGAACTCCTCTCCTTACTAAAGGCAACTCGTGTTTACCTTAAAGTCCTAAGACAAGTGCTCAGTCACATAATAAAGTCAGCCAAAGTCTGTTATACTGTATTCTGTTGGGTTTGAAAAACAAACAGCGTTCCCTTTGCTGTATTGTGAGAAATAAAAACATTTTTATTAAAAACAACATAGTTTGTATATAACTAGAATAGTAGTTTTTCTTGTAGAAATCTAATTGAATTCTCATCCGCTCCTTAGAAAAAAATGTTGAACGTCGTAAAAATAGTTTTATGGCTAGTACCAAAGCACAACTATTATATTTATTGGAAAACGTTTATTTAAATTAGGCAACTGTAGAACTATCGCAACTTCACATTATATTATTGTCTTCACAATATAATTGATCTTTTTTTTTATGACTTGGGTGCGGGGGGGATGGGTAGTATCAAGTCCCACCTACGCACGCACGTACACACCCACCCAGTTCGAGTCCGTATGTTCACCAGAAGTAAAACTTATCGGAAGGAACTAGAGCGCGTTGAGCGATCTCACTAGTCCTCCACCTTTGCACTCGTCGCTGGGAATTGCTCTTGAAGCCATCGTCGCATGAATGTCAAACCCGTCCCGATCGTCCTTCCTGTCGCCCCCGCCGCTGTGGCGTCTTTATCTCCGGTCCTGCCCGTCCCACAGCTCAATAACATTGGGCATACCAGTCATGGGAACTCACACACACCCATGCATGCGCACCTATGGTGCCACCCCCACATTAAAACAAAAATATTGCCATTTGCTGCTTTGTTTGCAACCCCCTCCCGCACAATACTTGCTGCGTATAGTCACTCCCCGTGAACAATTCCCTATTAACAACGCTATACAAACATTTAAATGACATTATTAAAGTACAATATTTCACGGCATAAACATGGCACAAGAAAATAATTATTAAAAGTACATATTGGCTATAGTCTGATGTCTCACAATAATAACACATACAATAGCACTATATTTATTTATAAACATATGTACAACGGTATTGTTCCAGTCTGAGACGGAGTCTTTAGTTTAAACGGAAAATATGTATTGGGGTTTGGGAAGACGAATTCTGTTTTAACGGAAATGACGTAGGGGCTTGAGAGTGGATGGAGCCTAACAGAGGACACACTCTCAGCAAGGACACACTCTCAGCAAGGACACACTCTCAGGCCCCTTCTGCAACCAGACACACATGAAAGTACACATTGAATTAGGGGTGGGAGACCTATAACGCCATAGGGTAGATTCGTGTGAGGGACAGTGCTGGTCACTAAGCCACCGTATTAAAAAAAAAAGACATTTATGTTACTTTAAATTTAAATTCTTCATTCTTTAAATTAATCAGACAATGTGAATAAATAAGATTTGGTGAGACTCTAAACACGCCACTTTGAGAATCTGCTTGTTATGAGTCTTGTTATGTTAGTGGGCTGCCATTCTTCATTCCACAGTCACACACACATTTTCATACAACCACCAAATATGATTTTTTTGTCCTTAATGAACAAGGAGTGCTTAATTAATAATATTTTTTTTTTAGGATAAAGGAGGAGTGACATCATACTAAATTATTTCCATGAGTAATTGTCCAATTTGTGTGTTGCCATGGGATGGGGGGCCATTATGCTTATGCACCCACTCTGGACCATGACGTGAATCTGTTTTCATAATTTGTGTCATGGCCACTCCCATCATGCATCAGAACCTAGAAACTTACCCACAGACGACCCCCCCTCTATTGTAGCTTATATCAGTGCTTCCCAACCCGGTCCTCAGGGCCCCCAGACAGTCCACTTTTTCCCCAGCTCCCTGCCAGACAGTCTGTTCACAGCTCCATGGGTGGAGTTTGCATGTTCACCCTGTGTTGCTGTACATACACATATATGAATATTACATTATAGGCCATTTTGTCCACACAACGTGATAAGAACTTATTTTTTGATGATGTGGGCACCAACCTTTCTGTGACTGCAATCAAAAACTAAAAATGCCAAAAGTATTGTATTTTGTTTGGTCACTTATGTTTAAGGTTAAATCTGGTGGGGGAGGTCGTCATTGTTAGGGTTATTCCCATGGAAATGAATGGAGAATCACCACACAGTGAAGGATATGTGCGTGCTCTGCAATGGGTTGGTGCCCAAAGTCTCTGTCGACGAGTTCCAAATTTTGCCTTACAGTCTAATATATCCCAGACCTTGACATGCTCATTTTTACTAGATAGTTAACATTATTAGCTTGACATTGGGGTTGTCATAATGTTTTGGCTTATTGATGTATAATTGCGGACAGCTTGCTCTACAAAGAGCAAGTTGAGGGAGGCATAAAAAAGTCATTTCCCCACGGGGATAAATAAAGGATTGATTATTATTATTATTATTATTATTATTATTATTATTTAATCTCCGAAGAAGAGCTGAAACCAGATGAAGAGAAAGTTATAGATGTATTGAAAATAGTACCATCACAAGACAGGAAAGCCCTCATGAATTTTATGGGTATGATTCACTACCTTGCCAAGTTAATTTATGCTACTTATGTTACTGGTTGGGAAACCTGTGGCTTTCAGATCAATTCATCCTCATGGAAAAATTCTTTATACTCCTCCTCCACCTTCATCTCTGCCGGATGAGAGCAAGCTAACCCCAATGGGCAGCCAACCCATGGTGGCTGACCTCACCTGACCTTCCTCAGGGAGCCACAGATGTGGCAAGGCTGGGCTTGAACCGGTAGCCTTCTGATCACAGCTACAAAAACTTGACACACACTGCCCCCAGCTGTGCTTATTAATTATCAACGCAGGTATTCCAAAATAGAGATGGTGCTAATTCCTATAGTCTGTGGATGTTAGTTTTATCAGTGATAATATGGCAAGGAATCAAAGCTGGAGAATGGTCACAAACCCCTTGTTGAAAGTATTTTCAAAAAGACACTGCACAGCTGCAGTAGTCAGGCTTCTGAGAGCAGTACAGCTCTGAAAAATGCTGTAAGGGCATCTACCACACCAGCAGCTGCATTTCGGTCACGATCGAGGTACGGCTCTGTCTTTTGGTATCTGAGTCTGTCACTCACAAAGGGCCATTTACTCAGGTTTAATTTCCAGGGAATCCGATGCTCGGTTACAGCATGCCTTTACTTGCATCACTGGCTCTCACTGGTCATTACTGAGGGAGAGAAGCAGCATTCACATCATATTTCTGAGGACAAGTGGAATAATGAAAAGAATTAATCTTATCAGGGAAGTGAATGTGAGTGTATAGTTCCTGTAAAGGACTCATTCCCCATGAAGGAATTGTTCGCGGATGTCACAGCATTACAGGTGAGCTGTAACTGCAAGGACATGCAACCATCCACACTTGTCGACAAAACAGATGTACGAAGCAAAATAAGACTTTATTTTACTTATGTTGTTGACAGTGAGGGCAAACCAACAGGCACTGCAAAGCTGGTGTGTATGAGATGTTTTAAATCAACGCAGATGAAGGGCGCCAACACGTTGAACTTGGCAACACATCCCGACTTATTTGAAGAATTTAAAGAGGGGCAGGTTAGTGAACGTGATACATAATCAAGCCTGTCCCTCAAGTATAAGGCAAACAAGTTTTGTGGGCAGTGGTGGCTTAATGGTTAGGGAAGTGCACTTGTAATTGAAAGTTGGCTTGAATCCCTGACCAGTAAGGTTCTGTCCCCAGGTTGCTCCCTGCTATGTCATGGGATAAATGGAGAGGATATATTTCATCACTGTGGTGTGTCAGCAATGACTACTGATCTCTAAATTCAAATATTGACTGTATATGTTGTTAGGCCTAATAAAAAATTTAGTGTTCTGTCATCTATGTGTCCATCAGTTAGAACAGGGGTGGGGAGTCTTATCCGCAAAGGGTCGCAGTGTATGTGGGTTATTGCTGAAACTCCCAAATTTGATTACTTATCAGAGGACTGATTGGCTGAAGAGTCTTCATACCTGGGTTTTAACAGCTGATCTACAGGTTATTCCAAAAACCTGCATACGCACTGGCCCTTTGCAGATAAGATTGGCCACCCCTGAGTTAGAACATATGAACATAAGAAATTTACAAACAGGAGGAGGCCATTCGGCCCATCAAGCTTGTTTGGGGAGAACTTAACTAAGAGCTCAGACTTCTTAAATTCTTATCTAGCTCTGATTTAAATGAACCCAGGGTTTTAGTTTGCGCTACACTAACAGGAAGACTCTTCCATACTCTAAGAACATGCTGTGTAAAGAAGTGCTTCCTCAAATTCAGTTTAAAATGTTCTCACGCTAATTTCCACTTACAGCCATGAGTTCTAGTATTTAAACTAATACTGAAGTAGCCATTTGGCTGAACAGCATCCAGACCTGTCAGAATCTTATATACCTAGATCATGTCCCCCTTTAATCAACTTTGCTCAAGGCTGAACAGATTCAGCTCAGCTAAACTGTCCTCAGAAGACATTGCTCTAAGACCAGGAATCATTCTCGTAGCCCTACGTTACACCCTTTTCAAGGCAGCAATGTCCTACTTAAGGTATGGTAACCAAACCTGCGCACAATATTCTAGGTGGGGAATTGTATAATCGTAGCATCACTTCCCTTGAATTAAACTCCACACACCTAGAGATGTTTTACATGGAAGCATCAACACACACACTGAGGTCTTTCTCATAATCAGCTACCTTTATTTCAGTGGAACCCATGAAGTATCTGTACTTTATGTTTCTGCTCCCTGCATGGATTACCTTACATTTGTCTACGTTAAATTTCATCTACAAGGTATCAGCCCAGTTGCTAATTAAATCAAGATCCTGATGCAGTCTCTGTGTTGCTAATTTAGTATCTGCTACACCATCCACCTTGGTGTCGTCTGAAAATTTAACCAGTTTACTGTATGTATTGGGGTCAATACCATTAATATAAATTGGGAACAATAGTGGTCCTAAAATTGAACCCTGCTCTACCCCACTGTGAATGCAGGCCCATTGTGACATTGTGCCTCTAATAACTACTCGCTGCTTCCTGTCTGTTAACCAGTTTTCGATCCAAGCTG
>JAODUD010000095.1:16187498-16200553 GCA_026784285.1 Stomatorhinus walkeri | reverse complement strand
TTTACCTCACATTTCCTTTTCTTTTCAAACCCCCCCCCCCCCCCCCACACACACACACACACACACACACTTTCCCATCGACAGTCAAATGCAAATGAGTGCCTGGTCATTATCACAGCCCTTTTATTGTCAAGCCCCTTTGCACAACTACGTGTAAAATGCATTTCAGTGCAAGGCTGAGGAAGTAGCCCCTGCACACACAGGGATATCGGCATGGTTAATAAACAGAGGCCGTTGTGCAATAAAAAAGCTCTGGGGCTAAATAGAACTTTAAATTTCCACGGAATATGTGAAATGAACCAAGCTCTGGACTTTGTAAAATGAAAGGAATACAAATAATGTGCACAATTCCCAATTTTCAACACATTTTAAGGTTAAAATGGCACAAACAACGCATAGGCATGTCATACAACAGCAGAGCTAAAGCCCTGCATCCACGGCGATACGGCCCTGAGTAATCTTCCCATGAGAGGACTTGCCTGTCTTTCCATTTGTTAATTTGTCAGTCCTTGTGGGATTGGTCTGAACTCATCCGTTGTAAATGAATGCAAAGGAGCTTTGTCTGAAAAAGCTGCAGAACAAGTTGGTTAGCCAGAACGGCATGGAAATAAACATGGATGCCTGTCTATTTGCCTGTGTGAAATTCCAGCAGGCAAAGATACCGCTGTAAGGAGGTAAAAGAATACGTAATGGCATAGTGCCGCGATAAAATAAAGGTCTACACGTACAACCTAATCCTGAAACACCAATGAAACGCAGGATAGGTATAATTCAAACGAAGGACAGCATTCTGGAATTCATGTCTTCCAGTATCATTCAAACTGATGAAGGCTCGTTAGGTTACATCTGGCCGCATCTGGTGCTTCACCAGGTTCTGCAAAGGATAAACGTGGTTCTCTTCCATTTCAGATGGGCTTTCTGATCACTGAGTCACAAGTACAGTGGAAACGCCAATAGTGATGCTCATACCAAGACAGTCTGTGGCACTTTTGTCCCAACAGTGAACTTAGTTCATGAAAAGTACATATAGAGGCAATACTGCATGGGTGAGACCTCAAAATATGTGGTGAATAGAGTGACTAATTACCCACAGAGTACACCCTCCATTAATTCAGCTTCCTATGAGAGCATTAAACTATAAAAATACGTCACTGACACCTCAACGCAGCCTCATGGTGAAAAAAAAATAAGTCCTATAACTTCTAACTGCTTTCATTGACAGAGGTGGCAAACCAGTGACAGAGATGAGCTTAGAGCAACATAAATGCAAATAATTGCAATTCCCACACACTGCATGCACTGGACATTCTCAGAGCTGCACTGACTACTAAAATCAAAGTGTAGAAAATCGATAGCCACGAGGCCCTTCATGACCTCCATTACTCTTCATCTCAGTCACCCGTGAGCCCTACAGTGCTTGCAGGGTGCAGGGATGGAAGCTGGATACCTTCCCTAGTAGAACATCCCTGGGTTCAGTTATGGGGGCTGTTGTCAGGGTAAGGTATTGTACCCGGAGGCGGAATCTGCAAGCTAAAGTACAATTTTCGATGCCCACGCTCACAAGACAACGTCAGATTTAACCAGTGCCTGGGGTGTCAACATGCGTTTATGTTTTAAATTGTTCTTTTTTGGGGGTGGGTGGCAGCGTGGGCTTGAAATTACAACCGCGATGCCACGTGCCCAAAGTTCGCCTACACAGGTGTTTTTCACATTTAACTCACAGTGAAAGACTGCGACATTTGCAGGATCGTTCAGAAAAAGAATAAATCTAAGGCTTAGTCCACTTACCTTTGTCTTAAAAAATGTCACGTTTTTATTTTTTATACATTGTACTAATTTCTACTAATCCCTTTTAATCACTTACCTAGTCCTAGGCCCATGTATAAGCTGTTAGACCTAACTACACATTCATGTGCATTTTATTGCACGACTATGAATACAAGTGTTCGCCATCCATTCATCTTCCGGCTGCCCAAACAACACATGGTCACGTTGACTTGTTCGATAAAATGTCCCTTGTCCGATAAAAAAAATGCATTTACAATTTTAAACAGCGTACGACAATGTCGCAAGCTCTGGAAATCAATTTTACCAACTAACCAACTTTACCCTAATTCAGTCGTTCTGCACTGTAAAGAGAAATGAGTCTAGTAGACGTGGCGCCGTTTCCACAGTAAAATATATTTTACTATCTAATTAGGCAAAAATATTTTATGCATACATATGCCTACTTTCTAATGTAAACATGTTATTTTTTTAAATCGGTGCCTCAACACACCAGCCCTGTAATGATAGCTGCATCTAATACAAATTAAAATCATACCAGGATGTATTGCAGTGGATTCAAGAGGCATCCTGAGTTTTTCTAGCAACCGCGACGCTGCCAGTGTGATTTACAAAGCCAATGATTAACAGTAAAACAAACAAATGAGAAGGAACAACAAACTGTAAACCTCAAAGAGCTTTCTGTAGAACGGATACTGGGAGAAGTTAAACTCGGGAAGAGGACACGCATGAGGAGGGAAACACTTTGGGAGCAATCAGAATATCTCAATGAACACACTCCAGCCAATTATAACAAGGGGGATTTAGGCATGAGGCAATAAACGGGCTCAAAAAGTCTTACAGCTACAAGACAATAAACAAAAACAGCCGGGTGACGGTAATGGACCAGTTGGTTACTCGTGGGCGAGTCTGGGAGCTGCGAGTGGGCGCAGAATAAAAAACCGCCTTTCAACTATAATACTGGTTGTTAGTTTATGTTAAGGCAGAGCTCTCTAAGTATAATAACAGACCGAACCCAGGGTGCATACTTCAAGATCGCGTATGTTATTTTATAACTAAGTTTTAATGACTGGTCTCTGCTGGGCTGGTGAATGGCGATTATATTTCTCCTTTTATTTGAAATTCACTTACGGTGTATTTTATGGACTCCTGGCTCGGTATTTCAGCGTGTCCTCTCAGCCGTGAGATGACTTGCACGTTAAATAGGCAGCGGCTGAACACGAACGCGAGTCACTCCAGATACAGTGCGATCTATTTAAGGCCGGTAGCGCTACCCTGGTCACAAACTAGCTTTTAACTCCCCCAAACGTTACTATGTGATCGAAATATTGAACCTGGATAGTAGTCTAAATAAACCAATCAACCACCTTACGTTTCATTGGGAATATCCTAGCTTGATTATTTGAATATGCTACAGAATGCATATGTAAGCATTAATTCTGGTCATAATGCTGGATCAAAACATCAACAGTGAAATGAATATATTGCTTCCAGTGCTAACAAGACATGGATGACATTCCAGGGAGACCAAGACATAGATACCTATCTGAGCACCAAAGCAAGCAAGCAACTTACCCTTAACGTAGATATGTGGGCGTTCAAATCTTCGTCAAATTATTGAAGCCGGCTTTAACGTGCTGGGATTCCGTGTGCCCAGATGCGTATTATCTGTCAGTTCATAATCGCAGGGTCCAGCCAAAAGTCAACTGAAAATCATGACCGTAAGAGCTGTAGTAGCCCCGGAACCGCGAAGCAATCACCAGCCAAAGCCCGCAGTTACGCACACGAAGCATGCGAAGCTGAAGCGTGCAGATCCCGGGAAATGGTTGGGGATTTCCCGTCCTGCTCCTTGCAGCACCCGGCACATTCCCACACAGCCACGGCAGCCCCACCAAGCTGAATTTCTGTCAGTCCCGTAGTTTCACTGACTATGAGCCCCGCCCATGACAAAGAATGACAACGGGTCTGATGTAATGGCCGAGCTGCTGTCATAAGCCGCAGCCAATCGGTGCGGCTCAGTCAACTCAGCGCGGCATATAGATGTTAAGGAACGACCGGATGACCATCACTAATAGAGACCGGGGTCTACTGGGGGAGAAAAAGAAACTGTAGCCCAGAAAGACTATGCATCAATTAATTGTCATGCATTTTAAGGCGGCATCTGAAATATCTGGAACGAAGAAATGCATTCATACAGATTATATTTAACTGTGCATTTAACCTTTTAACAGAGAAATAATACATAACATCACATAATTAAAATTATATTAACAGAAATAATCATTAAAATATCAGGACTATTTTACTTTTACAAAATAAAAACATATTCCTAAATGTTACAGATTCACCTTATGGGCGACATAGGTGGTCTCTCCAGCCAGCTTCACTTTTCCTCAGTTGGGGGGGGGGGGGGGGTCCTTCAATCAGTTAGGCCTCAATTATCCAAGATGAGAATTTCGATGCAGTTTATTTTGTATCTTCTAAAATATGTGACTGGACTCTAGTCTCCACCATGGTTCCTGGTATGCGGAGTTTGCATGTTCTCCCAATGTCATCATAGGGTTTCCTCTGAGTACTCTGGTTTCCCTCCAAGGTCTAAACATATACTGAGGTTAATTGGAGTTGCCTAATTGTCCATAGCTGTGCATATGTGAGTGAATTGGGTGCGAGTGAATGGTGTGTGAATGTGCCCTGTGATTGGTTTGCATCCCGTCCTGCGTTGTTCCCTGCCTTGAACCCATAGCTTATGGGATTGGCTCTGAACCCTCCCATAACACTGAATTGGACAAGCAGGTTCAGAAAATGGATTGGAGGATGGATGAATGGATAGATGGATTGATGGATGGATGGATAATTCAAGTAATAATGTAATGTAAGGTTTCTTGTGGTACTTTTATCCTGTGAATATATGTTATATGGACAAAAGTACTGGGACACACCACTCATTGAATTCAGGTATTCCATTCCAAACCATTGCCATAGGTGTATAAAATCAAACACCTATAGCCATGCAGTCAGGCTTACAAACATTTCTGAAAGAATGGGTCATACTGAAGAGCTCAGTGGATTCAAGCGTGGTGCTGTCATAGGATGCCACCTTTGCATTAAATGTGATGAGATTCTTCCAGCTAGATATTCCACGGTCAACTGTAAGTTGAATTATTGCAATGCGGAAGCATTTAGGAACAACAGAAACTCAGCCATGAGGTGGCCGACCACGTAAAGTAACAGAGTGGGGTCACCAAGTGCTGAGACCCATAGTGTGTAAAAGTCGTCAACGGTCTGTTAACTCAGTAACTGCAGAGTTCCAAACTTCCTCTGGCATTAACCCCAGCATGAAAACTGAGCGCCCATAGAACGGGCTTCCATGGCCGAGCAGCTGTATGCAAGCCTCACATCACCCAGCACAATGCCAAGTGTCGGACGGAGTGGTGTAAAGCACGACGCCACTGGACTCTGGAGCAGTGGAAACATGTTCTGTGGAATGATGAATTATGCTCCTCTGTCTGGTAGTCTGGGTTTGGCAGATACCAGGAGAACGTTACCTACCTGACTGCATTGTGCCAACTTAATGTTTGGTGGAGGAGGGATAATGCTATGGGATTGTTTTTCAGGGGTTGGGCTTGGCCTCTTAGTTCCAGTGAAGGGAACCCTTAATGCTTCAGCATTCCAAGACATTTTGGACAATTCGATGCATCCAACTTTTTGGGAACCGTTTGTTGAAGGTCATTTTCTGTTCCAGCATGACTGTGCCCCAGTACACAAAGCAAGGTCCATAATGACATGGTTGGGTGAGCTTGCTGTGGAAGAAGTTGCAGCAGCAACGCGGGCGGTGTGGACAAACGCATGGATCAGCGCAACAACGCGGGCGGTGTGGACAAACATACGGATAAGCACAGCAACGTGGGCTGTGTGGACAAATGCACGGATCAGCGCCGCAGCAGCAACGCGGGCTGTGTGGACAAACGCACGGATCAGCGCCGCAGCAGCAACGCGGGCTGTGTGGACAAATGTATGGATCAGCGGCGCAGCAGCATCGCGGGCTTTGTGGACAAATACAGCGATCGGCGCAACGTCAGCTATGCACCAGCCATGATGCACATGCCACGCCGCCGAAGTGTCCTGGGCCTTATCGATATAACAACTAGTCATCTTACAAGACTAGATGGCGATGATACATACAAGTAGAACAACGTAGACAATTAGGCAGTCACATGGTTTCACTTAATATTTAAACACTGACAATAAATATCAGATATAAATCATCCATCCATCCATTTTCTATACCCACTTATCATACTGGGTCGCGGGGGTCCGGAGCCCATCCCAGAAGCAATGGGCATGAGGCAGGGAACAACCCTGGATGGGGGGCCAGCCCATCGCAGGGCACACCCACACACCATTCACTCACACAGGCACACCTACCGGCAATTTAGTAACTCCAATTAGCCTCAGCATGTCTTTGGACTGAGGGGGGAAACCGGAGTACCCAAAGGAAACCCCATGACGACACAGGGAGAACATGCAAACTCCACACACATGGAACCCAGGCAGAGACTCAAACCCAGGTCCCAGAGCTGGTGGACCTAACCACTGCACCACTATGCCGCCCCCAGATATAAATTATTAAACATCATATTAGACATACATATTTATGAAAGTATCTTAAGAAAAGAAACTGTAAATAAATTAAAGGATTAAATAGGCTTTCATGTGGTAATGTTGTAAATATCGTGGTATTTAAATGTGTACAAAGATATTTCTGAAGGACACATGAAAGACTATGATGAAGAAGAACAATAAACTACAGGAAGCATCTCAATGGGCAGGAAATGGATTTCAAAAATAAAACAAAGAGATAATAGTGCCCAGCTGCTTTTTCCTTATGGACAAAAATAACTATATTTCCTCAAACAACGTTATCAGTCTTTAATGGTGGAATTTCTACCTCAGCAAACCATCCATTTCATGGCTAATTTGATGATCATTCTCTGATGTTTTGTACATATACCTGAGTCACTGAAGTGTGATATTTTTTCCCCCATACTGCCAGTTAAAATGGTTCAGTTGTGATTTTAACTAGTGCATTACAATCAGTGATGTTATATCACATATGTTATTTTTAAGCAGTGCAGAATTTAAAAATGGCTCGTATTCCAGCACCAAATTAAATGTTAAAATTATACAAAATCTTTGCTATTAAAAATCTTTACATATTCTGACCCCCTATCCTTGGGGATATTAAAATGTATTTCTGAATAATTAATCGAGGTTTACCACACTTATCGTCAAGCAATCCCAGCTTGGATATTTGGTGTAAAAATGCTAGCTATCTAGGTCAAGCCCCACAAATGTGAGCACATGCAGTGCCAGACAGCGTGAGTCAGGCCAGAGGCTGCCTTTGTTATATAAACCCCACATGTGGGTCCTCCATTTGATAATAACAGACCTTCAGTTTAATAATAATAATCATTGGCACTGCAGACTTTTTATTCAAAACAACTCACACAGCTTACAGCCCTGCACCTTTTTTTTACATTTGTAAAAGCACTGACCCTCCGAGGATTTGGCCTTGCAGGGTGATAGAAACGCAGCCATTCCTTTTAGCAGCCATCAGCTCCGTTATGCCAAGGATGCTGCTGCACCTCACTTACATCTCACGGCTCTGAAGTCCTCCACAGCGCATTCGGGAAAGTGGAGAGGCTTGTTGCTCACCATTCCCACGTCTTTTTCTTACCCACAGATTATTAGTCACGCGTGTCACTGCGCATTGTCCTGTCATACTTCAAATACGCCTTCAAACCACTCAAATTATCACATCTTCCAGTGGCTGCGTGGCACCATCGAGTATCCAATATGGAGACCTTCCGCTTTTGTAAATAAATCCAACAGAATGGCAAATCTGCACCAGCCATGATGCACACGGCACGCCGCCGAAGTCGGCCATGGCAAACCATGTTAAGCAACTACCTTGTAACTAGGTGCAAGAACACTGTGCATGCTTAAGACATATAATCATCACTAAAGTTCTTTATAGTCTTACTTTTAGTCCAGTAGTGTGAAACTGTAGGTTAGATATTGTAGTCTTGTGTCTACAAAAACAAGAGCAGTACCCATCGTGTTCAGGTCCAACTCCTTTGTTGTGCCCTGTCTTGTCCGTGATATTCCCCAGGCCCCACAACTCCTGTCCAGGATTAGCAGTAGGAAGAATAATGGATGTGGGTGAATGTTTTGACTGGTGTTGAAAGGCATGCAGTGTGTGCAGTTTGGTATTCTAGTGATATGCTCTGTGACTCGAGATTTATTTAGTCAAATTAATGGAATACAGATGGATTACATTAAATATTAAATCTAAAAGCAGATGGCAGAAGAAAAAATGTTAGCGGTTGCTGTTTTTAATTAGCAATAAAATACTCACATGTCATCCTGCACAGTATGTTTGCAGTTGTGACAAGTACGAGTTTATTTGAGCAGTGATGATACCTATCATCTATACCTTTTTCTCAGCACATTGACTCTGGAGTCTGAGCCAGGAAGCATGGAACACAAGATAGGGGACACGCTACATTGGATGCCGTTCCACCGAAGGGCAAACATGGCAGTTGATTTTGAGAAACCAGTTCCCTTAATTACATGTATTTATACTGTGGAAGGTAACACAGGTTCATGGGAGTTCTGAGGGCAGAACGAAAATGATTTTTTCAGAGACATAACCGATTGGATCTTGGTCAGATGTCAGACCAACCAATCAGATATCTTGGTCCCACCTCCTCTAGTTGCTTGAATCAGCCTTCTCTACAATCTGCTTGGTCATCTCTCTAAGCCAATCGTTTTTTGTTTTGGCCTCTGAAGATTTACGTGAAAGTAAAACTGCCATGAGAGTAACACACAAACACATGGAGAACGTGCAAAATCTCGACACAGAGCCGGAGCTGGTCTCCCTGTGACTCCAGCATGTTACCTTCAAATTATCAGCAGCTCCTGATATGAGCAAAATGACCTGCAAGAGAGACAGGCCTACATTTATTCCAAAGGACACTGTTCAAACAAAAACACTTACAGCTCACTAATGGACACCAGCAATGTTGTGAAATGTGTTTTGTCCACAATGTGGCACCGCGATGCTGTAGGGATGACTGGTGTCATTTGGCGTGAAAAGCTTCTCCTGCTTCAATCCTGCCATTCTTCAGGGTTTCTGCTTTCAAGCAATCAGATCTGCTGATAGCCGCAAGACTGAACGCATTAATACTGCAGTGCTTTTTCAATATACTGGAAGTAAACTGCAGCCACTGGTTTACTGAAAGCCAAGAAAGCAAGCAAATGTATCCACACAGTGATGGATACGATGGCTGTCTATTACAGGACCCCACAATGCACCGGCGCTCACTAAGAGCAATGAAATCATCCCATAAATCCCATAAACAGCATGTATTTGGCCATGGAGTGAATGGCGGGAGAGAACAGAACAGAAAATGATGTGTGTGAGGTTTTCCTGCTGTTGCTGGGAAATTCTTTTCGGTTCCAAAAACGACTGGTAGCTTATTTATACTTTGTGGTCTCAAAACAGAAGAGCGTATATGTGGCTGTAACAAATGAGCCAGTTTTTCCGAACAGAAGACCTGCATCTACACTTCGTCACTGGATGAGGAGAAGGCAGCAGGAGGCGTCCTAGCTGCCATTTCTTTCTTTTTAAGTGACTGTTCAGGACTGCTGATTTCACGGCACAGCTCATAATGTTGCTGCCTTTGCCGTGGTCTGTTAGCGGCAGCAATCTAAGCAAAATATCACCTGGCAGTTTCGAAGCTGTCCTATAACCGCAAGCGTCCACATCTGTGCATATGTACAAACACCTTGTAGTTCTGTCTCCTGCTACCTGCCTCCGGAGGCGGGCTTGATGATGTCATATCTCACTACAACCAGCCTACCTTCTGCCTCCTAAGACCGGCGTAGTAAATACTGCAGGGGTGGAATTTGCTGCATGATCAGCGTTGCC
The DNA here is from genome assembly GCA_026784285.1 of Stomatorhinus walkeri. Lineage (NCBI taxonomy): Eukaryota > Metazoa > Chordata > Actinopteri > Osteoglossiformes > Mormyridae > Stomatorhinus > Stomatorhinus walkeri. Next base: position 16,190,775 of record JAODUD010000095.1, on the reverse strand, counting down.
ATTACTGTGAGATGTATAACATGCGGGTGGCATTGTGGATTAATGGGTAGCCCAAAAGTCACACTCATCTCACACTGGGTTACTCGCTCTTTTTACACTGCACTTGAGGCTGCCAGTGATCCCTAAATTCCACCTACAGATCCAGGCGGAAATTTGGTGACTTTAGGAATGTGGTCTGACTGCATTGTAATGCACCAAAGGTGGAGAGTTACAGGTTACAGTTCACAATTCACTGGTTTTATGGCAGGAAGCATATTTGAGGCTAAGCAGTGGGTCATATGACGGTGGTGACCGCACAGTGGAAGAGGTGTCTGCTTGGTCTATAGGTATCTTCTGACTGAATTTAAATCCTACTGGGAACAAACCCAGTTCTAAGATAGAACAGAGAATACATGGGAACTATGGGAATTGGTTTGCTACAATTTAAATATAAAACTGAACTACACTGTATTGCATAGGCGTTTCCATAGATAATAAAAAACTGACAATAAACAACACATTAATCTTTCCTCTAGTTGCATCTTACTGAATTCAGAACAGCTCCACAGATTTCCACGGTGGAGCTGGGAGCTGTGTGAGTCAATGTCCATGCCAAATATTAAATAGGATCCTGTGACACACTAACTCACTCTTCACTGTGCTACCTGCCCAAATTGATTGGTGCCATTTCAGCTCTTAGGAACCGCACGCCTGCAGCAGGGAGCGAATTTTGTGGCCTGGTGACAATTTGAGCTTTGAAAGGGACTCTGGAATAAAATGTGAGAGTGCAAAGGAATCAGCAGAGGAAGTTGCCTGCCATGGAGACTGGGTTTATGTGGATTATAATGAGCGGTAATGAATGTAGCTAGGCATGAAAAAAAACCACATTTAACCTCCCACTAGACTGTAAAACCATGGCATATACCATCAAAGCTGGCTTATTTTTTAATTTATAAAAAGAGCAGTTAATAATGAGCCCCTTATGTAACATTATGTGTCTTTCTTGCGAATATTATAACCTTATCAGACCACCTGCGATGTACCTCAGCTCTCTGGAAGTGCTAGTGAGCATATGACTATATTTAGGCATTTGGTGAATTTCCAGCAGTTTCTAGGAGAAAACAAAAAAAGGAGTCAATTAAAAGCATTTTCTCATTCTCTGGTTTCCCTTTAAACTATAAAATCCAGGCTGTCATTAAGGTAGTTGCGTAACAATGTGGACCTGGCAGCGAATACGTATTTTGGGGCTGAAGCCAGGGTGAAGTTGTCGTAACAAGAGGAGAACATGCGTTTGTCTACATGGAATGCTAATGATACAAGAGATTGAAAAAGAGAAACACATCTGGACTGAGCAAATTAAAGCTCAGAACGATTAATTAATTGACTCCATTGGTGCTGATTACATTTGCTGTACAAAAATGACATACATTCGGGTGACTGGGAAGAATGTGCTGCTTTATTTGGCAGTAGCACACCTTCAATACGATGTTTACCTATCAGTAAATGGTCGATATCTCCTTTGTTCTTTCTGACACTGGTTGGCAGAGAGGAGAGGGGAAATGTAGCCAGAATTGGTATCCATATCGGACTGACAGCTCAGCAGGAAAACTCATCTTATTGGCGTAATCTCTCATATTGATCAGCCTGTGCAAGAGGACTCAAGCTGAATTTGAGAGAGTGACCCCAAAAGCGAAGGGAGAAGCATTAAGGTCACTTGATGCCTGTCAGAAAGAGGAGGAGAGTGACTCCTGAGACGACTAGATTAGTATATGAGTAACACACCTACTCCCAAAGCGGGACCATGCAGGACTGCAGCTGATCTGAGAATTTAATATAATGTTTTAAAAATAACGTTATGTTTTGAGTGAATCCTCACTCAAGTGCAATAAACACATAGATGGAACACAATGAAATTGTCATTTTCCCGCATTTCCTTGTATAATATGGATTTCATTTTTTAAATAATAAAACAGTGCACAAAACACCATAATCAAAAAACAAGCACAGGCATAAACAAAATTTAAGTATGTGAATTAATAAAAATATGTCTGTCAGTTTTCAGAGCCTTTCAGACGCTTTGCTGTGACCAGCTCCTTTGAGCTGATAGGTTGGTTGTGACTCTGGTGAGCACGTTCAGCTTTGGGACCTGGTGCAGCCCGATGTGTCTCTTTCCAAATCACGTCTAATCAACTAAATTTACCACAGGTGAACTTTAAATAAATGTAATTAAGTGGCTGCCGAAAATTATGATCAATGGATCATAATGAGGGTCAATGCTGGTCCACAAGTTCAGTAAAGGTGCAATTTAAGGCACAATTTAAGGCTCCATATTTCAATGTACAACAAAATTAAAGACTAGCTCAGAATGCCTGGCCCTCCGCTTCAATCCTAAAAGTGTCCCTTCTGCCAGTCACTTTCCTCAGTGAGGTGACAGCAGCCGTCTGACGGGGCTCTTTAAGCCCAGCACATCCCACATGCCCAGGATATCCAGCTCTTTGCCAGAATCTGGTCTTAGCTGCCTAGACTATGTCCCTGAGCCAACAAGAGCTGTGGGAAGAGAGTGGCAGTGAGCGATTAGATGGGTGAAATCGACTCCTGGAGATCCCTTTTACATTGATGATCATTTTTCGCCTGTGGTAAATTTAATTGATCGGATGTGATTTGGAAAGGGACATATCTGGCTGTACAAGGCCCTTGAGCTGTAAGTGATAGTCAGAGCAACAACCACACTATCAGACCAAAGTAGTTGTTTGTAGGACTCTGCGGAGGCACAGAAGGGCACCCAAGCAAGGCTGAAGCTTTGAGGTTTAGAAGAACACAGTGGCCTCTATATGACCTTCAATGGAAGTAAAACAGAACCGAAGAGACTCGTTCTTATGCCGCTTGTCCAACCAAATTGAGCAAAATGGGGAGAAAGTCAGAGACATGACCAAAACCTGAAGATTATTCAGTCAGTAGTGCAGAAGATCTCTGTGGAGATGGGAGAAGCTGCCAGAAGAGGAGCTGTCTCTGCAGCACTCCACAAATTGGGCTTTTTTTAGTAGAGTGGACAGATAAATGGCAGGTATAACATCTGGGGGACAGCAGACAGTGGCATAACATCTGGGGGACAGGAGACAGTGGCATAACATCTGGGGGACAGCAGACAGTGGCATAACATCTAGGGGATATCAGACAGTGGCATAACATCTGGGGGATATCAGACAGTGGCATGCCATCTAGGGGATATCAGACAGTGGCATAACATCTGGGGGATATCAGACAGTGGCATAACATCTGGGGGATATCAGACAGTGGC
>JAODUD010000095.1:16147776-16166748 GCA_026784285.1 Stomatorhinus walkeri | reverse complement strand
ATAAGTTTAGTGTTGTGCATTCAACAGGATGAGTGCTATTCAGTAAGATGCCAGTCATTCCAAGTACAATGTTTCAGACACTTGCATTTTCTGTACACAAGGACTTCGCTCATCTACGCCATCTAGTGAGAAAATTAAAACTTCCTGCAAGCTGAGAGAAACCAGTACAGAGGTATTTCTCAAACTGGTCCTTGGGGACCCCAAGATAGCATAGAGTTTTGCTCCCTCAGAAACGTGGCCAGTCTGGCAGGGAGTTGGCAGGGAGGATCTGGGGATATCTGTGTACCAGGTTGGGAAACACTGCTTTACAAAATGTAATACGGCGACACGTGACGGAACGTAAGGCTTGCAGTTGAAGTCATGTTATTTAGAAAAAAAGAAGTGTCAAGCTGCCTGGTGTTATGGGCGGCCCCAGTATGGGGATTTTTGTTACCCTAGAGCACAGAAAACATAACAACAAAGATCCAATTGTTGGAAAATTGAGTTGGTTAAAGACGGTGTCAGTTTTCATTCTGCCAGATAACATCTTCACTCTAACCCTAAATACCTATTGGGTTACTGAGCAGTATCCATGAAGCCCCTATACATCAAGCTTAATCTTACCGTAGTTTGAGAATTACCAGAGCCGACAGATTTTGTAATTATTTGTGAAAATCAGCATGCATATAAATATTATAGAATGGACTATCAATTACTTATTGTTGCAGGTTATTTTGATTGATTTCAGGTGCTGGTTTCAGTCCTAGAGCGTGAGAACGCATGAAAACAGACCTGCTTAGATTATCCACGAGAGACAGCCAAACGTCAAAATGTCTGAAAGAGCAGAATGAATACTGGCCATATCCCATGAGTCACACATGCGGAATCAACATTTAGCATTCGCATTGCACTAAAATCATACTTTTAACAGATCCATTACTCATGTCAGCTCTGAATAAAGATCCTTAGTAATAGAATCCGGAGCCAGCGGTTGCAGTACAAGACTTTGGGAAATCGTGGCTTACCAGTCCTACGCCACGAGGGATCACTACATGAGAAAGCAATTTTCTGCTCTGCTCCTTTTTGGAATTTTTGGAATCTTTCTGTACCTCATCTTGACTATTAAATTGCATAAATAATTGGATTTTAATTATTATCAGAGATTTTTGCTTATAAGCCATCTGATTCAGTGCTATGGAAGGGTGACATGATAGATTTGACATACGAACTGTAACATTGCAGGTGGAGCCTTCAGTCTGCCACACTACACACAGGCCAGCATGAAGAACTGATTCATTGATGGACTTGGATTTTGACTCTGACCAACTTTTATACCTTGCGTTTAGCAAGCAAGCCCACTCTGTGTTTTTCAACAATGTTAGTGTGTTCAGGGGGTTTGGCAGCCAGCTGACCTTTGACCCCCAGAGGTTTTTTTCTCCATGATTGGGAATTTTTGGCTCCTTTGCTATGTTGTCATCTGGCTTTCTGTCTTTCTTTCTTCCATTTTGTTGTCTTCCCTTTTCCATCCATCCATACATTTTCTGAAGCCGCTTATTCTGGTCAGGGTCGTTGGCAGGGTCTGGAGCCCATTCCAGAGGCTATGGGTGCAAGGTGGGGAACGACCCAGGATAGGGCGCCAACCCATCGCAGTCTTTCCCTTTTCCCTGTTTTTAAATTATTCTGTATATATAATGCAGGAATGTATCAAAACACACCAATGTAAGGAGCCTTGGGGAGACTCTGTTATGAAACGCACTATATAAAAATTTATTGAATTGAAATTAAATTGAATTGATGTGTTAAGAGCTTGTGATAAGAGTCAGAAGCAAATAGATTACAAAGAGCTTATGTTAATTGATCCTCATTTTTGTGGTCTCCCGTCCAACAGGAAGCTAATTCTAGACTCGTTTGGCTGAGATTGGCTGCTTACAGGATGCGGCTTCTGTCTAATTCCGCCTGCAGTCTCACCACTGCAAGTTTGAGAGTCCCATTTTTCTATCTGCCAAAAGCCATTGTAAGTCAGTCCCACCAGTTCAGAATGAAATTCATCTCTGCCTTGTGGAAAGGCTGACCAGAAACTCTCTGAGGCTTTAGTTCCAAGAACCCAACCCACACCACAAAGGACGTGGATTGTTTATGGAATGATGTGACTAAGCTAAGATGCAAAGGCGCAGATGAGCTGGCTGAGGTCTGTGGCAAACAATAAAGTCCAGTGCAGTGCAACTCCACGGGAAGGTGGGCCTTCCGCAATTCAAGAGCGATGACTCAGTTTAAGTGACCTCAATGTGGCTATACAGCCATGAGACGCTTTGGCCAGAAATCCTTAGTCACAATTCCACTTCGGGTCATTGCATAGATTGAGAGGTGGCTTGTCATCCAGCTACAGGAGAAGCTTCACGGTGATAGTAATATGGTCACTGCACTGACATTATGGACATTATGACTTGGCCTAGAAAACAATAGGATCAAATGCAACATACAATATAAGGAGAGAATATAAACGACTAACACTTCAATGATATATGGTTGTTCTGGTGCCTTTGGGCCTCTTTGATATTCAGTCATGGGAAGGCAAACAATTACTCAAAGGGCCTTATGAGGGGGCTGTAGGCTCTTGGTAAAAATCAGCTCTACTCTGACCCTTCCCCCAACCCTGCCATCTCAGTGATAAGACGGGTCTCCTAGAAGTTGTTTTCAGTTCTTTATTTGCCAACCATTTCTGGAGCCATGGAAGTAGCTACCTTTCTGCGCTCATCTGATGGGATTGACTGGCAAGCTCAGTGATACATATTTCATAAGCGCGCCACCATATGATAACAGCGCAGACAAAAAATACAAGCCCTGTAGCATAAAACCAGCGCCTTGTACAACATAAGAATATCTAAATGATAGGTTCCTTATAGCCTAAAGCACTATAGAATCTGTCACTGCTTTTATAGCTGTCTAAATTCACTACTACTATAAAGATTTTGTTTTTGGTTTGGGTAAGTTTCCTCATGAGTCTCAAAGGTCTGCACTCTGTCGGTACTGAATGCAACAGTGACAAGATGTTCGCAGATCCTCTGAAAACTGAATGAGCAGAAAAATATACCACAGGGTGTTTGTAATACTGTGTATGGTTTGCAATGCTAATGAAATTCCAGAAAAAGGAAAAAGGCTCTTGGTGTTCATTTCAAATCCATAGAACATTCTATAGAAATTCATAGTGCTGAATTCAGTTCAAATAAACTCAGTTCAGTTAAATTCAATTCAATTAAATTCAATTCAAATGGATTCTATTTGATTCAATTCAATTTATTGGAGAAAAGAAACTTCTGTAGGAAGAAGGCTATCTAGACATCCCTGACATTCTAACAACAAACAAGTGTATAGATGTTGTTAAACTCATATTGCTTAAATAAGGTCTTGCGCTCCAGTGAGTGGAGTTTGCATGTTCTCCCCGTATCGCACAGGTTTACTCCAGTTTCCTCACACAGTCCACTTTCATTTTATGTGTCCTGCAGTTTATCTTAAATTATTTGTTTGTTCAGCAATACAAACTTAAATGTGAAACCTGACATATGTGTGTTATATCTGTTAAAATACATTTTGCTCTCTTGCCTCTGTTTTGTGTTACCTGTCCAGCTTTTTTTTTCCTCGTCACCTAATCCAGGACATTAATCGTTGTCTTCAGAAAGGAGATTTTTCAGGGCCAGATTAGCTTCACAGGCGTTTAGACGCTTCTGCTGCCTTCCGAGTAAAGATGCTGCTCCTGGTGCTTTTTCCTACATTTTTGTTTTCTTTTTTGTTTGTGTGTCTCCTGTCCTGTAGGATGCACGTTGCTTGCCATTTGATCTGGAATAACCATCTTTGCTTGTTGTTCTTCAGTGTAGTTATATTTTGCAGCATGATAAATCACTTCGGGGAATATTGTGTACTCCCTAATTGGAAATGCTCAAGTGGAATGTCTTAGTGCTACTGAGTGAGCACCTTACGTTATGCGGTTTAGAAGCACTGTTGTTCTTGTGATTCACAAGGTTTGATGGCCGTCAGTGTATGTTTGCATATGAGACATAGGAGGACTGAAATGTCGAAAGCATTTCCATGCAGGTGGGTGTTTTTTTGGGACAGGCCAGAACTGTAACAGATACTGATAGGGACAAGTTTTGACACACCCTCCAGAGGTAATTTCATCTGGCTTCATTCCCCACGGTCAGATCTCCTGGGTTATTATCATCACGTATGCACATGGAAACACACACGCAAACACAGACAGGAACTGCTCGTTTTCCAAACGCGCTGCCGCTAATGCAACTGCTCTCGTGGATTTCAGTCAGGTTGCGTGATGTTTGACGGCGCATGACGAGGAACGTAAGTGCCTTGGCTGTTGTGGGCCTGATTCGGGGGCTGCTCTGTGTACCCCAGATGGAGGGATTTCATTAAGGGCTCAATCATTGCTGTGGGGTGGGATTGAAGAAACTCATCTGTCACGGCTGACTTTCTTACGATTAGATGCAACCTGGCATGCAGAAAAGCAACAGACAGGAGAAGGGAAAATCCAGCACGTTCCTCACTGGTGACTCAGCAGTACAGGCACATCAGGTTAAGCAGACTAAAGGGCCCAGGCATACCTGCTATGGCCGTTGTGCACTTCAACACAATCCTCTTCTTACAGGAGGCTGAATACATTTTGAATACTTTCAGAATTTTGGACTTGAGTGTCCATGAAGATAAAGGAGATGCTGAGGCAGTATAACTCTTCAATCACCTGCATGAACAACCCCCTGGGAGGGGTCAGAGCGTAATAGAGAGCCTTCAGGACCTCCTCTAAACTCATCTATTGCTGTCACGGATGGAGAACTGGACCTGTCAGCTACACAGCTGACAAGATGGGGATAATGTCTCTTAGGGGACCTCCTGTCCTGAATGGGTCAGCAGTGGTCTGTCCAGTGATGCTGAACACCACCCAGAACTGCCCGTCTTAACATTCATCAGCACTTATAAAGTTATCTGCTGAGTTTTTGCTTTAAAAGTATGAGGAAAATGAAGTAGTGTCAGCTTAGATGAAAAGCAGAGTAATTCCAAATAATGAAAAAGTGGAAATAGACTGAACCACAAATTCTGCAAAATGAATCTGACGTTCTTCAAATCTTCCTATTTCATTTTGTGAACCAAAAACCCTTCTGGGTTTCCGCTTCGTGTTAGACATGGTTCTGCAGACGGACAGGTTCATAATAATTATAATGCACAGGCCGTTCATAGTAATAGCCTGAAATCCTCATTCCAAAACAAACTGTCAAAATAGTAAATAGATGTTATTATTATACATTTTTTTTTTCAATTTCTAGGGTTATCTGCAGTTACATGTCAATAAAAATAAAATTCTTTTAAACTTATAGGTTAATAAGGATATAAGTGACACAAATTAAGGTGCCTGCAGAAGTATTTACTATAAGCATATGCAGTATTGCTTATGGAATTGCATTTTGAGAGTTACGGTGGTTTCGTTTGCAGTTCCCCCACCTGCAAACATTTTTTAATCTGTTGTAGCAGCCCCCCCCCCCCCCCAAAAAAAGCAAAGCATTTAATATGGAAATACAGCAGGAGCTGAGGAAAGAGTTCAGGTAACAAGCATGGAGACAGGAAATGAAAAAAGAAAACAAACAAACAAGACTATTAATAAGTCAGTACGATTTTGCTCTGCAGTACTGCGCCACTTCTGAGATATTAATAAAGATGTAAGGGCCGATGCCTTTATTTTGGTATCTCTGAAAAAGCAGACGTGACCTTAGCCACCCTCTAGTATTAATGACTCCCGTCTACTGGCAGGGGTGTATGTTTTCTGTTGCTATAGAAATGCCAGCTATATATAGCACCGAATAGCTAGCATTTAAATATAGCTAGGTATCATTTTGTGGCTGTTGCAGAAAAAACACAATAACTTAGTGATACTGTCGGCCTTCTGTTAGTCCCAGCTGTATTAAATATGACATGTTTAGTACTGCCCTTTACCTCTGTATATTTGAGTCAGACTTTGTCTGTATAATAATATACTATAATAATATAAGCTCATGTTGATGAGTCAGCCCATAGTGGTCGTGGGGAGTGAGATCTGCAAAACAAAACCATACAGCAACAATCAGCTGCCGGATCCACTAGAGGCAGCAACACTGTAATATGATGTATTAGGTTATCCTGACATATATTGTATATATACAGTACTGTGCAAAAATCTTAAGCAGCCCAACAAAATAATGGTCAAATCATGTTTAAGGTGGTATCAAACTATGATTTGGAGTCTGTAGAAGTGTGTCAGCCATTCTTAACACAAGAAACTTCAAAACATTTGAAGAAATGCTATGGAAACAATTATTGCGGATTGCGGGGTCCTAAATAGGATACATTGTTTACAATTTATGAATGTCATAAATGATGAAACTTTCTATCTAGTAGAAATGTTTATAAAGATATTATAATACAGTAGTTAGTAGGGTTCTGCATGAGATCATCCCATGATCCCATGATTTAAAGATTACATGTCACCACGTAAACAGTAGTGCCACATATTAGAGGACAAATGGAAGTCTAAGGAGTTAGAAGTGTTCAGGTTGGCATGGTCTGGGAGCCTGCATCAATTTCAGAAAGCCCAATATAGGACTCACTCAAACTATTACTCTAACCTTATCGATTGCAACAAAAATAACTCCCGCTACCTATTTAAGATAATGGCTTATCTATCAAATAAGGCTGAACCTGCCAACTACCAACTAATATTAGTAAGGAATATTTCACAGATTTCTTTAACAATAAAATTAAAATTATTAACATCAGACTTCAAACACATTCAAATAGCCGGCAAATAAGTGTGACACAAACACAATATTCATACTTTCTTAATGTCTGTCTGATTTAGTCAATGAACAAGAGCTAAAAACACTAATAACAAAAACTAAACCAACCACTTGTCCTCTAGATCCAATCCCCCACTCAGCTGCCTAAGGAATCCCTCAGAGTTCTGGCAGGGCCTGAAACTGGCACATTGAATAGATCCCTGCTTCCAGGCGCTACACCCAACCAATTTAAAGTACCACTTCTTAGACACCTCATGAAGAAAACCAAACTTGGATTTAAAGGTACTCAGAAGTTGCAGATCCCTCGCCAACATCCAATTCCCGCCCAGAGGTCTAGAGAAAATAGTCATGGCTCAACTTTAGTCGTGGACACAAATAACTCGACAAATTTCAATCTAGCTTCCATCAAGGACACAGCACTGAAATGGCATTAATTAGAGTCATAAATCATATCAAAATAGCAGCTGATGTGACAACGCACAGGTGCCTCGATCTTAGTGCCGCTTTCAGCACAGTTGACCATCTATTCTGTTACATAGGCTGGGCTTTGATGTTGGTTTCTGGGTAGCAACTCTTCTGTGGTTAAGCTCAGATTTAACTACCGGATATGTGTCTGAGTATCTAATAACAGCACCTCACCGTTAATGTCACTGCTCCGATTTGGAATACTGCATGCAGACTCATAGGTGCCATGGAAACCTGACGTCGTGGAAGCGACTTATGGTGTGTGACATTGTGAATGTGACCTACACTCTGCAGGCTTACATGCATGGAGAATTAGCTCGTTGATGGACTTTGAATTTGACCACAGTTATTAAAGTATCTTTATTTTCCTTGTGTTCTATCTGTTAGCATCTATCTGTGTGGTGGGGTGGGGGGTGGGGTGTTGGGCAGCCAGTCAATCTTGCACCCCCAGAGGTTTTACTATGGAGCTTTCAGTTCCTTTCCTTTTGTCTGCTAGCATTTTTTCTCTATTTGCTTTCTCCCTTATCTGGACCATTTAGCAAACATGAACTAATAATGGATGGTGATTCACTCTTAAGTGTCTTAGGGCGACAGTGTTATGAAAGGAAGTATACAGTATAAACGGTCAATTGAATCAAGTACTGGGAGGCTGGCCCCATTGCATTCCACTCTGAGGGTCCACCTGCCTTGGGGTCAGATGAATTTGCATGTTTTCCAGTAAAGTACTTTATGTGGCATGATCTCTCTCTGGTAAAGTGGCACGATCTCTCTCTGGTAAAGTGGCACGATCTCTCTCTCTGGTTGAGTGGCATGATCTCTCTTTCTGGTTGAGTGGCATGATCTCTCTCTGGTAAAGTGGCACGATCTCTCTTTCTGATTGAGTGGCATGATCTCTCTCTGGTAAAGTGGCACAATCTTTCTTTCTGGTTGAGTGGCATGATCTCTCTCTGGTAAAGCGGCATGATCGCTCTCTGGTTGAGTGGCATGATCACTCTTTCTGGTTGAGTGGCACGATCTCTCTTTCTGGTTGAGTGGCATGATCTCTCTCTGGTAAAGTGGCACGATCTCTCTTTCTGGTTGAGTGGCATGATCTCTCTCTCTGGTTGAGTGGCATGATCTCTCTCTGGTAAAGTGGCATGATCTCTCTCTGGTTGAGTGGCATGATCTCTCTCTGGTTGAGTGGCATGATCTCTCTTTCTGGTTGAGTGGCATGATCTCTCTCTCTGGTTGAGTGGCATGATCTCTCTCTGGTTGAGTGGCATGATCTCTCTCTGGTTGAGTGGCATGATCACTCTTTCTGGTTGAGTGGCATGATCTCTCTTTCTGGTTGAGTGGCACGATCTCTCTTTCTGGTTGAGTGGCATGATCACTCTTTCTGGTTGAGTGGCATGATCTCTCTCTCTGGTTGAGTGGCATGATCACTCTTTCTGGTTGAGTGGCATGATCTCTCTCTGGTTGAGTGGCATGATCACTCTTTCTGGTTGAGTGGCATGATCACTCTTTCTGGTTGAGTGGCATGATCTCTCTTTCTGGTTGAGTGGCATGATCTCTCTTTCTGGTTGAGTGGCATGATCTCTCTCTGTTCATTATTTCCTAGTCCATGAGAAAGTTTGAAGATTTAAACTTAATATTCCAATTTAAATGACTGAAGACTGAAATCCAAGCCAAGCCTTAATGCAATGTTTAAGAAGAATTTGAACAGTTAAAAGGTGATATTCTGAGAGATTAATTGGTCTAACTGAAGGAAAAGCTCAACTTAGAAAATCGAAAACGTGAAACATTTTAAAAAGGTCACAGAGTTTACTTACACTGCATGATTGTACAGCAGCAGTTTCCTTTACAATTATTTTTATTCAATCATTATACTTTCTATTAATATTAAAAAAGGAATGCTTCCTCAATTTCATCTTGGCACTGGTCATATACCAACTCCCACTCCTGGAGACGGAAGCAGGGAGGTGTAATTCACTGTCCTTATCATTTTCAGCTTGTTTTGCAAGCGAGGACCTCACATTTGAATTAAGATAGGAGTTCAGCAGATCAACAACATGTATTCATTAACAGAGCTTAGAGCAATCCTTCTTTATCAATAAATTCCGTGTTTGGCAAGTGCGACCTCAGAATCCGAGTGAGATACACGGGACTGCAAGGACGCCACGCGTATCAATGTGGGGCATGTTCATCAGCTTTACAGAAATGCTTTTAGTATAGCATAATGAGAAAAAGTGGTGTGTTTCTGTTTAATCAATCCAGCTACACATATAAAAACTACAGGTAGGAAGCATATGTAATATTACACCATTAATAATGATCTAGTTACATTTCTGTTATTCTCTAAATAACTGTGGGTAAAAGATTAATTTAGCTAATTACTGTCAAGCGGTTATAAAAATAGTCATTAATTTTCACAAAATGCATAGTAAAACAGCCAATATTTTTAATTTGATTTAAATTTCATATATTCTTCTTCTAGTTATTATTAAAGTATCGATAATAACAGTGAAACTTAACGTCGCATCAGAATAATACAAATGGACGGTAAACTTGCTTTACTTTATTGTAACGTCCTGTAAAGAGTATGGGGGGGATTTGCAGGAGGGTTGGGGCACAGGAGGACTAAAGGTCTAATGTCAGCATTCTGAGACCCTCCTTGCCAGTATCAGTGTTTCGCAGCATCATGCTGACGATCCCGGCGCGGTCCTCAAAGCTGCTGAGTCATGGGGCTCCGGGCCACAGGGAAGGGCATGACATCGCTGGATGGGGTGATTAGTGTGCCGCACGCCTGTGGGGGGACCGGGCGGCCTGTGCGGATGATAGGACGTGCCGGGGGGGGTTTATCACATGCCCTCCGCCGCTCACTCCCTTTCTGGGAAACGGTGGGCAGAGGCACATCAGTGCTCGCTTTTATGTCTCATTATCCTACTGGAATCCTCCATGTTAACTATGTTAACAGATTACTAGAGACTTGTATCCAGAACATAAGCTTACATGTAGCAGAATTTTAAAAAGGAATTTTATGAAGTAATGTTATGTAATAACTCAGGAGGTTGAAATTCTATATAATTGCAATGGACATTTTGGGCCAAAGAATGCTCTTTGACAAGCGCTACAAAAACATCCATTTCTTTATCCCAGTCAGGGCTGTGGGGAAAAGATCAAGCATCCTGTACATATTTAACTAAACCGCAGTCATGAAAGTGCACAAGAGCTGTTCTCACATTAGGGAGATTCATACTGTTGACTAATGCTGAAGATGACTGACCACCTCTTACACGATAGCTGAATGTGACATTCCTCAAAGCAACGTTCACTTATTTTCTGGGCAAATTTGTTTCTGTTATTTTTGTCTATGTTCAGTGCTTACGTGTTTCTACACTGTAAAAGAGAAAACGTTAATACAACCTAAACTTTCAAGGCTGTTTTTGAGTTTTGAGGACTGAAACTTTAACATTTTGAAGAGAACCACCTATTTTTAGTAATCGGTAATCTGTTTTTCATATCTATAAAAACTTCAGATTTTTGGTGTTGCATACTAAGAATTGCAAACAACAAAAGTTGTGCAGACTTATTCTCGTAGACTTAACAACTTTTGTTAAGAATTCTTAGTATGTAATACTAAAAATTTTAAGTTTTTATAGATAAGAAAGATAAATTATCAGAAAGAAAAATGATTACTCTGCATAATATTTGTGGTTTTCTTAAAAACTTAGAAATTTGAGTTGCCCTCAAAACTCAAAAATCTAATGCAGTGAGCTGCCTTGAAATATTAAGTTGTCTGAACTTTTTTATAGTGTACAAGGGAATTTTTTTAACATTTCAAGTGAAGTCAAGTGAGCTTATATATGGACAGTAGGACAATAGAGCTCAAAGACTTGACACGCTAATAAACAGGTAGCATGGTGATCCATAACAGTGCCGCTCTAGGTGTTAATCTGACCCAGGCTCAGTGTAAATACGATGGCTTCTCACTATGCACCTGAAAGTTCTCTCTGGTAATGTGATCCCTACAATAGAAAGGTGTACTGTTTAGGGCGTTTGGGTGGCCTTCTCCATTTTCGAAAACTGAAGCTTTGGGAAAACATATGGTTCAGCGTATCAATACCGACAACTGATGGGTGGAGAGTTGAAATCAAACCCAGCGGCCCTTATTGAGTCAGTCATCTCTGTAAAGTTGATCTGCTTAGTAAAACTTGCCCTTTTTAGTATATCCACAGCCACTAGGCACAAAATGATTGATAGTGTTCATTTAACCAGCTTATTGCTTTCTGTGAATGGTGAAGCTCCCACAGCTATAAATTCCTGTACATACAAGGGCCCATTCAGACCAAAGCTGAGGCCCCCCTCAGTGACTCTGAACCTGTGCTTTGATTCCCTTTCATTTCTGTTCGTGTTTAAAAAGGAGCCAAAAAAAAACTAATAATCAATTAATTAATCTATTAATGCCATTCATTCAACCTATAGTAATTTAACATAGTAGCAACTATCCTATATTGTTATGCAGCAGCAAGGATAAGTATGTGAACTCTGCATTAATTGATCATAAAATGTGATCTGATCTACATCTAGGTTACAAATATTGAATGAACAGAATCTGTTTAAACTGATACAAGAGATTGGATTGTTCTTTTCTTGTCACTGTAGTTTATCATTTTTACAACACTATTGCTTTTAATTCAAATATCAGTTAAATACGAAAGAGTGTGTTGCACGCAAGACTTAACTAAGCAAGTGCCATGGACTTTGTAAATAAACTACTGTACATTAAATTCTTTGACAATCATTGTTTTTCACAAAATAAAATTAACTTTAATTAAAAGTAATTATACAGCAGTATGTAAACACACACGCAATATTCACACAGTAAAAAAGTACCCCACGTGCTCTCTTGGTGGCTACTGATAATTTAATGACTGTATTAAAACGTTTAAGATGATTTTACCCTTGATTGTAGCAAAAGATTCGTCCACTAGATGGTGCACGAGAGCCGTGTTCGCGTTTAAAACGATATTTGAAGTTGGATGTGAATATGAGAATGTTACTACCTCCAAGTTAATCATTGCTACTAAAAATTAGTGAGGAGTTCACGCTTCAGCGACATTTTGCATAATTACATTATCTATGAATACTTATCCAGATCAGAACCTATTAGGGGAAGTGAAGGTCACGGCTGCACCCTATGCAAAATGACAGTCCACCACAGGGCACAGAGAACAGATGGAAAAATGACAATTTTATAGACACCGATAGAAGGACCCTGCGTGTCTTGTGACCAACCAAGGAATGAGCGAACTAAGCGGTTGCTTAGGAATCAACTACCACCATAGAGATGATAGAATCGAATGCATGGTAACAAATGACATGTGACATCTGACAAATGACTGTTAGACAATTTGTTTAGGGCCTCAAAATGGGAGAGTAGTGAGCACCTCGAGGAAACCCGTATCAGGACTGGGCGGAAACTGGACAGGAATCGAAACCCTGTATGGCCAAACTTTGTACAGGTTTATTTATATTTTTATTAGGATGGATAGGCTACATTAAAAGTATTAATTATTTGTTAAGATTAAGTGATAAAATTAAACCACACAAGCTTTCTCCGATGTCGATTAATGGAAAGTTTGTTTTAGTAAGGCGTGACAGGCGAGGTCTGTAGATGTCCGTTTGATAAAAGACAAAACTGTAGTTTATAAAATCCATACTTTTTTTCGCAATATGTTTGATTCTTTTCCTAAAATTATTTACCAGATAGGCTATTTAATGGTACGCTTCCCTTAAACCATTTAGTTTCACGTAATATGGATGATGGTAAGTGCTTTTACATGAATGTGCCAACCGGAGGGTTTACGAAATATTTGTAAAGATTTTGTCCAAACTTCTAAAATAAGTTATTTGGTGCTCTTGTAGCAGATGTATTTTATTTCGTTTTAATGATTTGGTAGGCTATATGACGTACTCACAATTCATCGATAGCTACTAGTATGATGTATAAAACAGTTTAGGATAATTAAGTTGGCAGCAGAAGCGGCACCTAAGGTTAACCATTTACCCCCAAAAACCATTTATTCTCCAAAAAATCATTCTGCTATTTTGTTCAGCCCGTACCTGCTATTAACTTTTCAATAACAAACTGACGAACCTATTCGTCCGAATAATTGTTCGGAGAGGTGTCGATGAACCTGCGCATTTGCAGTTTTTTGTCTTTAGCGCCTGATTGGTCTGTACAGTCTGAAAACCCAATAGTGCAAATGACGCAGAAGAATACCGCTGTTATGCTTGGGTTATGTGGTGGTATTTTGTTTTAAAATAACAGATATATGCAAAATGCTTAACAAATTGATTCCTGAACACAGCTAATGCAATTTAACGTCTACTGAACTTTGAGGTGATACATTTTAAGCAATATTATTTATTAGCTTGTTGTATTTCTGTCACTGGTTCCAAGAGGAAACGGGTAAACTCGGGCAAACAGAAGAAGAAAAAACGTGAAATTCATCGGAGTGCAACGTAGCAATGCTCTCCAAATACGAAAAAGAGCTTCTTGTAATTATTTGGGAAAAGGCGTCTGTACATGCTGAAGACATTGGTGCTGAATCCCTTTTAAGGTAAGTTGACTTTTTTCTTCTTGTTTATTTGGTGTCTCATGGCACGTACAAAATATATCAATGCAAATGCAAAAAATGTCACTAATTCCTTTTAGAAGAAAGATATTTGAATATTTAAATATTTTAAGGAAAAGGCGTCTGTGTGTTGATGCCTTGTTTACTACTCCTATGGCCAGTTTCCCAGTCAAGGATTAAGCCTAAACCTAGACTAGCTTTGAGTTACAATGGTGAATCTGCCTTGAAACGGCAATTTAGTCCAAGACTAGTCTTAATCCTTGTTCAGGAAACCGGTCCCTAATGTTTAAATAAGAAAAATAGTTACTGAATATGTTTAGTCAGCATGTATATTTTGCAGATTAGTAATACTTTAGTAAGGGACAAAAAGCTGCAAAAATCTGTAGGTGTACTTGATTCCTGGTAAATGCACTGAAAAAAGTAAACCGTAGCTGTCGTTTGTTTGTGTTTTTTCTCATTCCGTTAGTTAAAAAATATTAATTTGCTCTTTTAAACTAAGCTGTGTAATTTATGCTTATGGGTGAATTGTTTTTTTTTTTACTTTGCTATAATGCTACTGACATCAGGGAACCAAAGTGAAATTTTTCATTTTGATTCAAGCACTTTTATTAGGTTGATTTGCGCATGCGCAGTTTTGCAGGTATAATTTTACTGCCGCCTCAAACGGGAGCATGACGTTGAAACAACAATCTTGAAACAAGTAAAGAAAGATATCAGAACCTCTATTTCAGTTAATGTTAGTTAAGCAGTTTCCATTAAACATATTTATATAATCATATCCTTGACTGGAAATAATTTTCAGCCAACGTAACTTTCACGTGTGGGAAACAAGTTACAGAACGGAGAGAGCAGGACCCGAAGAGAGTAGTTTTCAGTGTTAATATTTTGGATGAAAATATGTCAATTCCACAATAAATAATGAGCGTAAATCAAAACTTAATTAAGTTTTTTTGCTTTTATATTAAAATATAATGCTAAAGTATTAGGTGTGACAGTTGAGCCAGTGTTGTATTTTTTCAGTGTGTGGGCTCTAATCTGGCAACAATAGTTATGAAAATAGTGCTTAATCCTTAGTTAACTTCATTTTTACCTGTCCTTTCTCAAAGTGCCAGTCTAATATATAGCTGGAGTGACCGTATGTTTACACACTCATATAACCCCTTGTTTTCTGTTTAATTTATCTTTAGAATGTTCACTTGCTTTCCGAAAACCAAGACGTATTTCGCGCACCTAGACATCGGTCCTGGGTCTGCACATCTTCGTTCCCATGGCAAGAAGATAATACTGGCCATAGCAGAAGGGGCTAAGAACATCAGCAGTCTGACCACCACCCTGGCGCCCCTCAGCGTGCTGCACGCCTATCAGCTAAGAATACATCCCACTAATTTCAAGGTACCTCATCACAAAGCACTGAGCTCCTTCGTCTCTTCTTATATCTGATAAAAATGTCTTTTTATTTGCACGTGAAGCTTGTCCTTCTTCACAGGTGACGCCGTTTTTATTGTCTGTCCCTTGAATCTGCACGTTTAATATGCAAATGCTTAATGCGGAAATCGGCATATACTCCACACCATTCGTAATTTACCTCTCTGTGTAATATTTGAAGGTTGCACTGTAATCAATGGATGTAAATTTACAATTGGTTTCGTACTGCATTTCGCTGTGTTTTGTAATAGAGTAAGCTACTGTAAAAAATTAATTACATCTGTACATTTCTGGCAGACTACCATTGTACTGCTGTTTTTTCTCTATTATAGTAAAATATTTGACTCGCAAAGCATTCTTTAGGTTTGATATGTTAATGGCTTCGATCAGTGTAGCTGAATTCAATGGATTTTATGCTTTTGGGATTTTGTCTTGAATGGAATTGAAGATGACCTATATGAATACATTATGATGTTTGTGATTGCTGAAGAGCATCCATATTAATTTCCCTTCCAGCTCTTGTCCCACTGTGTCCTCGTCACACTGGCCAACCGGATGGCTGATGAGTTCACGCCCGTGACACATGCTGCCCTAGATAAGTTCCTCTCTGCGTTTTCAGCCGTGCTTGCTGAGAAGTACAGATAAGAAGTCATATAGCAGCCTGAACGCTGAATTTGCACTGTACAAATATACATGTTTTGTATAAAACTATTTCAATTGTTTCAATATCTGTGAATTTTTGTTTTATGTGAGTCGACCCCGTGAATTTGTGAATAAATTTTTTTTAAACCATATCTGCCTGTTTCAGTTTTTGTGCCATTTTGAACCTGTACATATAAACACGTTACTGGCAAAAACGATTTGTGTTGCAAAAGGTAAATTCTCAAAGCCAAAACACAATGTGCTAAATACGTATTGACACTCTGAATTGCATTCAGAATATTACATCTCAAAAGCATTAATTAATTATGATTAATTGGCATTGCCGACACACCACAGCACACAACAACAAAATATGTCCTCTGCATTTAACCCATATGTGACATAGCAGGGGGCAGCTAATTCAGCACCTGGGGAGCAGTGCTTGGGGGCGGTACCTTGCTCAGTGGTGTCTTGCTGGTCTTTCAATTATCCCTCTCTCTCTCTCTATATATATATATATATACACACACACATAATGTGTCATATGTATTATTGTCAGACCACTCAGTGGATAGCATGGTAACCTCATTCTCCTATAGTAGTGAGGGTTCATATCTTACCGTTGGACTGCGCGTGTGTAATTTCTGTTTTTCCCGTGTTTTAATGAGTTTGAATGTAACCCAAAACAGAAAGTGTGTCCTGTAATGAAATGGCAAGGAATCCCAGCCTATCGCACAGTATGAGGGACATTATTATTTAATGATGATGATGATTTTTTATTGATCCCCGTGGGGAAATTCTCTTTTCACCTCCCCCAATTTGCTCTCCATAAGTGGCAAAATACATTGCAGTTTATTTTTATGTGAATGAACATACTAGCTGTTGGCAGATATCAATAAGTTAATTTTTGCGATTAAACACAGCGATAATTTGCCACAAATAGTAATATTCTAATGGTATTCCCTGCTAAGAGCGGAGACCACGACATCCAGGAACTTCTGCCAGGCGGCTTGGACATCAGGAGAGAAGGCGGCACCTAATTTGGTAGAAATTACGATGGTGATGCAGTCTGCTAGTAGCTTCCAATAAAAGAAAAGAAAGTAATAGTTAGCATTTTGGACTCAGGCAAAAATAGGTTATAGCAATGGTATCAGTATTTTCCGTACAATAATTCTTACGTTTTCTAAAATCTTCCTTCAATAACTCGGCATCGCATAGACCAATAATATTGACTCATAATCAATAATATCTTAGTGAAGTAATTACGTTTTAGTAATCGTTTTAATAGAGGAAAAGTGTACATAATCTGTTTGCACCTACCCTAAAGTTGTCAGGATCTACATTAAGTTTCTCAGAGTGGAGTTCGCTGAGTTTAGCATAAGTGCTTTTGATGTCGTCCAGATTCTTCACGCCTGAGCCTAATGACTTGAGGACGATCTTTCCGTGGGCGGCCACCTTGGGGTTGCCCGTGATCGCTGACACACTTGATAAATTTCCGAAAACGCCAAAATATCGCTGAGTCCAAGGGTAGACAATCAGAACACTGTAATCGGGGAAGTACATTACTATGTAAAACTCCATACGTCATTTCGTCCGAGGTCCGAGTCAAAACACTACAACAAAAATATAATTTTAAATTATACAAAATTATATTCTCTTAAATGAATAGCACCTGCAGCATTCAGTAGCAATACCGTCGGGAAAACAAGTACATGTTTTTGTGTAATATAATCTAAGTACCTTTCTAAAGCCTGTGGACCAATGACATTTATATCGATTTTCTCCCAGACACTTTCGATAGCGCGACGCTCGGCCTCCGTCCATTCAACCATGCTGAGAGCAGTTTTTCGGTGTTTGTAAGAGAACGTGGAAATTTCTTCCCTTTTGAGGATATTTGTTAGTCGACATTGAACTTTTCAGTCCGCCCCCCGGGGACCTTGCCTCTAATTGGACAGTTCTTCAATAGCAGCTGCAAGCTGTACGACTGTGTTCCTGAGAAAGCGCAAAGAAATTATACGCTGTTTTAAGTTTAACGTAAGTTCAGTTTGATCTACAGTTAAGATATGTTGCCAAAGCAAAGTCGATCTTCTGAAGTCCACAAAAAGTGCTATTTCAGTCAAAGGTGATCTAAAATCACTCGATGATTTCTGCAGAACATGTCTGTATTGTTACGAATCTGCCTGTTTCTCATTTTCCTGTAAGCTGTTAATCAACATGAATAGAGAAGAATAAGTACAAAACGTTATGTAAATTATATAAGTATTAATATCAATAATTAGACTGCTCGATACATATACGTATTATTTTACTGTTTCTCATTTTCGTTTAGATGTTAGTTGTAGGATACATCAAAAACACATTCAGAAATGTATTTTTTTGTTTCGTTTGTGAAATGATGACGGAGAAAATAATATTATTTATATACTTGGCGTTTATTCTGCGCGTCATGTTCGTGTCAACCACAATTTACATGCTATATCGTTTATAAAAGAGATTAATGAAGAAAGCACACGCAATAGGCCTACCATACCAACAGGCCTATCAGTTTTATATTGATAAATTAGTAATACATTTCACTCCCCAATGTCACAACGCCACCTGCTGGCCAAAGCAGAAAGTGAACGTAGAGAGGGAAAATGATTGGATGATCGTGAAGAAATGCAATGCAGTTACACAACGGAACATATTTAAGAAATGTTGCGATTTTAAAATTTATTTTGTTGGAAGGTGTCATCATCTCCAGTTGGGAAATCTGGATTGTTCGCTCCACTTCTCCCACGTTAATGTCTGCCACTCCATCCAGCCAGTCATCATCCAGTCAATCCCCTGAGACAGACAGCCACCTCAACATTTATTTCGTTGTAGGAAAAAAATCACATAGGAGCAACTGTGTTTTTGGTCCCTTTAATGTCTATATGAAAAGTGCTATATAAAGTCTGATTGATTGATTGATCCACATAAGCTACAAAGGAGAACCTATCTCTATAGATGCCTGTTCTGCACACCTACTGTAT